>JANPWX010000192.1:153638-284772 GCA_024734555.1 Trochalopteron elliotii
GGAGGGGGAAGCGCCGCCCCGGCCGCCGCCTCGCACATGGGCCGCCCGGGGGCGAGGCCGCCGCCGCCGCCTGGCAACGGCCGCGTCGCCGGGGGGGTTGGGGGGGAGCCCGGGGTAGCGGCCGAGTCCAGAGAGAACCAGCCGTGTCCGGGATACCGGCTGAGCACTGCGGGGACTGCCCTGCCCGTGGTACCGGCCGAGTCCCGAGGGACCGGCCGCGGCGTCCTCGCGGGTCCGGCCGGTTCTCTCCCGGCGCAGAGCCCTCTCCTCGCCGCATTGTCCCGGGCACGGTTACCCCCGGGGCGGCCCGGCACTGCGGGTTTGGGCGTGGGAGCACGGGGGAGGAAGGAAACATAAGATACTTGTAATCTTACTCATGTTTAACACAGCGCCTGCAGGGAGGGGCGAGGCGAGGGACTGCGGAGCCGCCGACCCTCCACCTGGCCGGCACAGCCCTGCGTGGGGACGCCGCGCGCCGGCCGCGGACTGCGGGGTTGAGCCCCCGGGGGGGAACCGGTGACCTAGGGAGGAATGTGTGGCAGCACAAAGGGAGACCAGGCTGCTTGCTTCTGTAGGTGTGGCAGTCCTGGAGAAGAATGTCAGCCCTCGCGTCCTGGATGGCCGCGGCTTAGCCACGGCTGTCACCTGGGGCTTCTCCAAGGCGTCACCCCGTAATGTGGGGGTTCGCCGGAGCACACGGCTATGGAGGGGAGGGCGTGTCATCCCCCAGCAATTGCTGGTGCTGCCCGACTGCCAGAGCCTTTCTCAGGTCTAATCCGAGAGCTGACCCGCATGACTAATGCCTTGCATGCGGATTGCGAGTGTGCTTTGGCTCCACTTCTCCTTAATTCAAAGTAGAAGAGCTGACGTGAGGCCACTAAAATAGTGAAAAGGAACAAATTCAAGTGCCTTGAGATCATCATGGTGTGGTCATTGCTTATCTTCATTGCTGTTGGGTTTTGGGTATGTTGTAAAAACGTAGGGTTTCGGTAATAACTAAACACCACAGTAAGAGGGGGCATGATACTCAAGATAGAATCAGAAAAAGTATCTGGAACAATAATTTTAAAAAAGGCCTGATAAAACCTGTCTTTAGTTTTATGAGGGGGAGTTTCACAATGCATTTTATTTGCATATGTGACAGGACTTTATGGTTACTTGTGCTGGTGCCTTTCATGAAGCCTACTTTGTTTTGTTCTTCTGGAAGCTCTCTGTGTAGCAATACACCAAGGAGATTAATTTTTTTGTTGTTTGTTTCAACCATTTGGAGGACAGATGATGACAAAAGCTTGCTACAGATTGAAGAAGAGAGATTCTGTGTGATAGATGAACAGAATTTTTTTCTAGGCATGTTCTCTGAGTGGTTCTGGATGGTTTAAACAGAACTGAATGGAAGAAATAGGATCTACCAATTCATTTTGCTTTTACAAGGAGGGATGAAAGTATATTTTCTGGAAGGTTTTGTTTGTTTTGGTTTTTTTTTTTTTCTCTCTAACCCCTGAAGGATAAGGCAAAAAGAGCAGAGTAATTCCTGAAATAGTTCTGTTAGAGACCTAACTGTGAGAATTGCGTAGTGTAGCTCAGAAGTGGCATCAAAGAGTTATTTTAATTTGTCAGTGATGATTAATTTAGGGCTCTGAAGTAAGGACTGGCATCTGGGGGAGGCCTGGTTTCCAAAGACAAGGTGTTGTAACACAATGCTCATCTAATGATGAGTTGAAATATTAGAAGCTCTATACTTGAAACTCCTAGATGACAGCAAATTATGTTGATAAAAGCATTGCCAGGTTATCTCTTGAGTGCTTTGGCCTTCTCAGATGAAGGAGCCCTTAGTTTCCATCATGTTAAATATCCATTTAAACATCAATTATTTGTTACTTTTGCATTTAGCAGTGGGTGTTTAAACTGTCTGGTTTAAGATATTTGGCTTGGCTTCGAATGAGTTCACTCTCAGTCATGCTGGGAGACTGGCAAAATGAATTTGCTGCCTGCAACTGGTGGCAGGGTGACCATGTCAGGGACAGCCACGTGGCCCTGTGGTTTGCTCTCTGCAGAGTTCTGGTTTCACTTACTTTGAGCTCTGCTGTTTGAATTTAAGGTATAACTGAAGAATTACAATTCACAATCTAGAAACTTTGAAAAAAAATCTCTTCATATTTGAAATCTAATGCTTTGATTTATGAGGATTTGAGGCAAATAACTTCGAAATTCTGTTTCCAGGAGGAGGAGAATATGGCCTGTAGCAAGTGTGCAAAGAATAGTAGGGCTTCTTTTATCTGCAACAATTGGCCATAGTGCTGCCTTTTGGCAGTGGAACAATACCAAAAATGTATTGTCTGCTTGATGGCCCATTGAAATGGATTTTACATATATATGGAGGTGTTTTTTAAAAATAAAACCTTTGTAATTGCTTTTAGTTACACATTTAAGAGTATTCAGTATCATTGTGACATAATTATATGTGATGAAAGTCTCTGGCAGGGTAACAGCAGCCTACCTTCTGAAGAGCTAATATAAATATTTGCAGGAGGAGAAAACAAGCAGGAGCTCTGCAGTCAAACTTGGGTTCTCCTGAGCAGTTTCTGGGGTTCTTGTATTTGCTGTTTTGTGAGTAGCAGAAACTACAGTTCTGGAGAGATTATTGCTTAAATCTTTTGATTACCTGAATTTACATAGCATTAAAAAAACAAAAAAGTCAGTTTGAGGTAGTTATATGTGGTCAAAGTAATACCCCCCCTTTTTTTTTTTGGATAGCTGACCGAAGTAAGAATAATCCATGTACTATGATGTGTAGATACCACTTTTGCTTCTTGAAGCCCTACATCCTGCAGCAAAAGGAGGGTCATATATCACCTTCCTGGAAGAGACTGGTGTGTTTTGAAGTTAAACTGCACTTACCAGAAGCCTGTACACAAAATCCACCAGACTGGCCCTAGGCCAGCATGCAGAGAGAATAAAGATGTTTCCTTGTGTGTCTGTTGCCTTCAGCTGACCTGGATTAAATACATATGCAAACGTTGTGGAGGGCCAGTTTATTAATTAGTCTTGCTTTTCCATGTGGTTATATAGGATTTTTTCTTTAATTCTTCCATGTTGAGGGGAGGTTTCAGGAAGGTTTGCCAGACAGTGTCAAGCAGAGGTCAGCAGAGCCGCCCGGAGCTGTCCCCGGCCAGGCTGAGCCTGGCTGCAGGAGGTGCTGAATAAATGCAGATCTATACTTGCTTCTGCTCAGCCCAGCGAGTGAACCTTTTACCCTGCACATCCTGCGTTTGCATTTTATACAAATTCTAAACCAGCATATTTGCTCCTCAGATCTTTTTTTGTTGTGCTGCTGTGTCTGCATGGACTCCTCCAGGGGAGTTGTGTGCATTTTAAGGACAGGATGCACCATGACTTAGAAAAAACAGAGCTGTCCTTGAATGCTATCATTGGTGACTTTCATTCGCACCCTTCATTTATTAAAATATTTACCCATTGATCTTCAGTGTTTCTCTGAGGTGCAAGACACTTTCTCTTCCTGAGTATAGTCAGCAAAGCACTAAGGGAAGTGTTCATAACCTCGGTTGCCTAACTTAGAATGTGATTTTTTAAAAAATTTTATTGTAAAGAAGAGAATAATCAACAATTTGACTGGTATAGTAAACCAGTTAAATTTTTATATTCATTTCAATATTTCATATTCATGAAGATACTAATTTTCATATTTCATGTTCCCATCTTGGTGAGGTCAACGAAGGATCATTTCATTTATTCAGCTTTATTCATTGTCATGTGCAGTGTTTGGCACTGGGGCCTGTTTCTGTAACTGAGCTGGTGCAAGAGTTTCAGAAGCCAAACAGCCCAGTCTTCTGGTAAGCAGAAGTGTGTGCAAGGATAGTCCTTCCAAGTTTGATGGTGTGTTTGCTTTGTGTGTATTCCTGGACTTGCTCTCCAGGATAAAACCACACAGCTTCCACCTACCCTATAATGATGTAGCCCTCAGGGAAGTTTTGAATTGCACTGAGAGTTTTTGCCTTGGAGATGAAATCCTACAAACCACAAGTTAGGTGATGGTGAAGAGCCACTGTTTGTTTGGCCTCTTTCCCTGTCCTCCCAGCCTGTACTTAAGGGCATGACTATGGAGTTACCACTGCCTTGTTCACCTTGTTGCATACCACTGATGGCCACAGGATCTCTTTCTTATCTCACAGACAACCGAAAACAGCAGCACTCCTGAAATCTGAGGGGAGTGTTCAGGCTTCCTGGTCAGAGGTTTTCTCAAAGTTGCTGGGAAAGCAGGTGTTTTCATTTTCCTTCCTCTACCTCCAGTGCCCAGGATTTTGGAGAGCATTCAGTCCTGGCTACTTAGCAGGAGGCATTTAGGCATCAGTCTTCTTAACCCTGGAGCCCAATGTTCAAGTGCAGCTGGAATTCTCGGGGGCTCTGGTGGTGGCCACACAGTTTTGAGGGGATTTCTAGGCTTTGTCTGCTTGTTTCCATGTCCATTCTGCCACACCCAGCTGCTTGATGGCTCTCCTCTGATCCGCCTGGCCTTTGTGTGCTGGGAACGAACAAAGGGTGGTTAACCTTCAACTGAAGCACTTGTTGTGCTGGAGTTATATTTCTTTATTTTCTGCTAATATTTTGACAGAAGCTTCTTTTTTTTTATTTGTGCTGGCAGGTTTCTGTAGTAACTGTGAAACTCAGAAAAATTAGCAAAGCATAGTTCAATCTGAAATGTCCTTTGGGTTCTAGTTTGGAGGAAAGGAAATAGTTCTTGGTCTTTTATTGGCTAGGAAATGGAAAGCAACTTGGAACTTAGAGGTGAATTGTCTTGAGATATTCAGAAATGCTTATACATGAAGTAGGAGGAAAATTGTGTAACGATCAAGTTGCTTTAGAAATGGAAGGAAAAAAAGAGTTATAATTGCCAAGTAAAAATAGTGAACTGTGAAACCTCAATAGAAAAGTTATGTTTTAATGCAGTTTTTTAAAAAATTCTTCGTTTATGATCTTAAATAGAAATTGCTCCTGTGTATGCTTTGGAAATACTGCATAATATTTTCTACTCTTTCTGCAGTCTCAGTTTTTAGGGCAGCATAGGACAGTCAGCACTGAGATTCTGCACGCCAGACAGATGACACATGCTTGGTGGATGGCTTTTTTAATTGGTCGTTCCATCAATAAGAACTATTACAACAACAATAAAATAATGGACTTATTAATATTCACAAAGTCTGAGAAAATCAAATTATCTCAGTGGAATGTTTTTTATCTCTCAAATGGAAATCAGTCTGCTGCCAACTGTAGCTGTCAAAATACGAAGACTTTAGGTTAGGTTAGATTTTCTGGTTTTAAGTTACTGCTTTTCCCTATGATTTTAATGGGTTAGTCTCAATTTGTTGCTTTCTGATGTATAAAGAAAAAATGCTTTTAATTTGATGTCCTCTCTCAATGTAGAAGTGTTGGGAATACCAGTGTGACTCTCCATGGTTTTGCTGGGAGACTTGCTTTGTGTCTGAGAAGATACTCCCAGCTTCTGCTGGCAGCTTTTTAATGAACAGGGCAATCATGTCATCAACTTCATCAGCTAGGGAGAATATGTTAGTTAAGATGTCTTCAAATAGGACACAAGACTGAGATAAATATAAACTTTCCTGTTGCCAGTTATAAATGTTCTCAGTCTGTCAAAGTCCTCCTGCTTGTGCAGTCAGCACTGGTGTGTGACAGTTTTCCTTGAACCCTGCTGTCCCCTCTTTTCTGACAGAAAATTCCTTAATGCCTGTCATTCTGTGTCCCCTGTGTGTGGCAAGGAAAGCAGTGCCAAGGAAAACAGACGAAAGAGCATGTGTGAGGCCTTGCAAAGCAGCTTGGAGCTCAGAACAGAAAGGAACAAGCGAGGAGAAAAATGTCACTGGTGGCAGAGAGGCTCCTTTCATGGGCTTCAGCCAGGTCTGCTGGGGATCCTTCAGCCTGCTCAGAAGAATGGATTTAGAGCGCTTTAAACCCAAGTTTTCCTTAAAGGACCACACTGTTAGACAAGAAAATTGGGTTTTCCTTGTCTGTGTATTCTGTTTTAAATGACAAAAAAATGAAATGGTTGGGCAAAACCTGTATTGACCAAAATCCATTGTAGTGCTGTTGATATCTGATCCCCTTGGTTGTCAGGAGGATATCAAGACTCTAAATCTCCACACGGCTTTTTCCCTTTAATTCAAGGGTATTCTACAGATACTAATGGCTACACTGAGTCCATGTTCTTACTCCCTGTTTTTCATATTCTTATCCATCAGACATCTTATGCACCAATTTGTTTTTGTTTTGCAGACTGTAAGCTCTTGTGTCAGAGGCTTGTCACACAAGGTAATGTGTTGAGAAGAGATGCCAAAAGAAATCATTAGCATCTCGTCTCCATTCTTTAAAGATTATTTTAGCTAATAAATACATTCTTCCTCAATGATAAGGTTGCTCATCTAAATACTGCTTAATTTGTTTAATTGTGGGGAAAGCAGAGAAAAATCCATCTGTACAAATCAGTGAAAGGGAATCTTATGATTGGTATAATCTCTAAAATTAAATTGGATAATGTCTGCATAATGATAGGATTTGCACGGTTCTTTAGACCTCCTGCCTTTGAATAAGTTCTGATGTAATGACTATATTTTTATGCTTTGTGGCACTGCCAGAACTCAAATTTCTTTTCATTATTTCAACTTATGGTTAAAGACCCATAAACTTATGGGTCTTAAGGAAGAGTTACTTAGTTTTTAGAGGAATTATCTACAATTTTTTTGGTTACAAATGGTGCCAAAGACTGAGTACTTGGATTTGAAGCTGTGTCTAGCTGGACACATTGTTTGCACTTGGCTAGATTTCTTTCTGCTTCTCTTTAATCAAATATGTTGAAACAGTATAAATTGGTGGCTAAAAATGCTGGGTCTGGGAATGTTCATATTTTTGATTGTTCTAAATTAATTTTTAGCTTTCCTATTAAAGTTATTTGATTTATATATTAAATATAGTTGTGATTGTGAAGTGGGTATTTCAGGCCATCAGAGGTGGGCTGTGAACAGTTGGGGTTAATGTGGCCACCTGACTTCAATAAAGGAAGGCTTTGCCCTCCACCTAATGCTAACTTGGGTAATAAAGCAGAATTTCTGTGGTTGGGCAGTTGGTACGGCCAAGGTGTGTGGTTTTGGAGCTGCACCATTTACTCCTCCCTGAGCTTTGGGGCCTGCTCAGGAGCAGAACAGTTTTCTCTTTGTTCCTGAGAGGATTTCATTTCCTTGTGCTCAGCTCCTGCAGGTTGCTGGGCTGGGATAGGTATGTGCATCCTTTTTCTGGGAATTCTGTATGTAGCTGGTGGGAGAGGAGTGAGAAGTTTCTTTGGAGCTGAACTATGAGACGTTTTTCTTTGTTTAATTTTGCTAACAAAAAATGCCTGATAAAATCCTGTCCCTGCTCTGCGGGGATGGGATGACACTCAGTTGATGAGGGACTTTTAGCAAAAAGTGGCATTATGGAACCACTGTCCGTGGTGTTGGGACAGGATCCAAAATGGTTGCAAGTATGAGGTGAGAGTGGCAGCTGTGTCTCAAGTGCTGGCCCTTTAGAAACATCCTGGTAGTGGATTCTTAATTTGGCAGCCTGGGAATTGTAACTCCAAATTGTAACATTTGGAATGGTGTGATAGAGCCAGGATTAATGAATCTTCCTTGTGTACCTCTGTTTGTGCTTTGGTTGGCACTTGGGTATTGCAGGGGAGTGGAACTGCCTTTCTTTTCACTAAGTAGCTGATCAAAAGGAGAAGAAATGGCACATAGCTCACCCCTGTCCCTGTGCTTTACAGTCCCTGTGTTGCTGGGCAGCTTGCCTCAAGTGGAGCTATTTTAAAAGAGGAGAAGCTGTGAAATTGGACCATGTAAAATGATTTTGAAAAAAAATTGCCTAAATCAGTTTGGTTATAGATTTCTGCTTAGACAACGAGAAAATGTCATTTGCTGGAGACCTGTTTGTAGAAACAGGCTATTTAAAAAGCTTGCTTTGAACTTGTTTTCTTCATGTATTTCAAGTAGTGCAGAACAACTCTCTCTGCAGGTGATGCATTATTCCACTTTGCAGTAATTGCCATGAAGGCCTGAAATGACCTACAGCTGGGTTTGTTAATGACCAAAGGGTCTTGACTCCTTTTGTCATCCCAGCTGTGATGCCCTCAGGATGTCCAAAATGGAGCTCTTTTTTTCCCCCTTAAATCTTCAACAACCTACATCTTCTGTGGCAGCTTGCACTTTCCTCCCAAGATTTCCTAGTTTCCTAAACTGGAAACTTCTCTTTAAAAACTTAGACCTGTAACTAAAAAGAGCCAAATGAGGAAGACTAATTATTTGCCGTGGCTCTGCAGCCTGATCTAATGATGTGAAAAGGCACTATTAATAGTTAATGTTCTTAATCTTGAATGGCTTAAATATTTGGTGAAATCCCGTATTTAGAACAATCGCATCATAACAGGAGATGATTTAAATGGAGTTTGTGTAGGCAGCTGCTTTTCTCAGGAAATTCTTGTGAAGTTGTGTGCCCTTGTTTTGTACTGCAGTAGGAAATTAGGCATCCAAGAACTTGAAATAATTAACTTTTAAATAGCCACATGTGTTGCTAAACAGCTTGAGATAGAAATGCTGCTGGGGCAGCCTCCACTGTGGGCACATGAACAACTTGGTGCATTGAAGGAACAATTTCCCTTTCATATCTGCCCTAGAAGGGTTGCTGCAAATGGAACTTTTACAGGATGTGTAAATTATGTCACATGTGCCATTCCTTGGAGTATTAATTTTCCCATTTTCCTTTACTGTTAAATATTTACGTTAACAGGAGAGGCCTTTCATCGTGTCCCACCATGGGAGGTCTGTAAGGTAAAAACAGTCCCTGGCCTGTTAGTTTGGTATCTTGCTCATTTCCTAAGCTTGCAAAGGTGAAATGGATTCTTAAAGACTCCATTTTTGCTAATTTTGTTTTAAGACTAGCACGTGTTTTCCAGCAGACTAATCCAGGAAGTGGTTTTTGAGCTCTGAAGGCTGAAGCTGCCATCTAAGCAGCCTAATGCAGTCTCCTCCCAAAGCTAAACTGAGCATCAGGTGAAGTTTCCTCGGTATTTCTGTGGGTTTTGTCTGTTTTAATGCTGAGCTCATCCACAAAAATAAGGAGAGCAGCGGAACAATAAAGCCACTTTAGCACAGTCCTGCTGCTGCTGCTGCTGATTGGAAGGAGGCACATGGGGGCAGATGGAAGGGTCCTTCACTTACACAAATCCAGTGATGAGGGATAGGAATTGTTCTGGTGCGGTTCTTATTTTCTCTGACTAGACTGAAGTCCTCTGCTTTCATTTGGCAAGTATGTTTTGTGGGAAGAAAAAAGGTTCTTTTCTCATAAATTGCTTTTCTTGGAATTGTCAGTTTACTACTTAATTTTAAAGATTTTTCTCTTTTTCTCTGGAAGTCTTTGCAGATAACATTAATTTCATTAGTTGTGTGAGAAATCTCCATTTATTTCTCTACTTTTTATCTGAAATTTTGGTATTTAAATGTTAAGTTTTATGCTGGTAATGTCAGCATCTTGAAGCATCAGCAGTTAGTGGGGAATCAGCAAAAATTAACATGAAGGTTTAAAATTACACGTCTTTCTCATGCTGGTGTCAGTGTTCTTTATTTTTAAACAAAACTGAAATCTGATTCTCATTGGGGGACGTTGTTTTATCTGAAATCATAATGTGGTTTTAAAATATGAGATTCCATGCTAATGAAAGAAGCAACAGGGATATTTGTGGGTGATTTGTTTTTTGGTTTAGGGTTTTTTTAAGGGAATATTTTGCAAAAATCCAAGGTAAAATTTACAGAATGGTTAAAAACAGGAATGCAGTCAGACAGGCTGAGTCTCTAAAGTTCTCTTTAAAACTGGAGTGCTTCAGTAACTCATATAAAGTGAGTACCACATAAATAAGAGGTCAGCCTTTCTCTTGGCCACAATGCTAAAAGTAATTTACTAACTTGCATCATTATGCATAGTGATCCATAATGCATCATTATGGATTTTTGGCTGAAAAAATTTGGAGTAAGAACTCTTTTTCATGGAGATTGTGTTCATTTTTGAGGTCTCATTCTTCTGTGTTTCATGAAACAAAATCTGTCTTCTGATGGAAGTGTTAACTGAGCAGTTCATCTTACTGAAGGGGTTTTAGTTATGATTTGTAAAACGTTATGGTTTGTTTTTAGTTATGATTTGTAAGAAGATCACTTAGATTTTTTCTGTACATATTTGGGTGAAGCTTTGTTGTAGTGAAACTCACTTTGTATGTCAGTTAAGGTGTTTTGAATATCTACTTTTGCTTGACAGTATTGTGACTCAGAGCTTGACGTATTCTGAAGTTTTTTTACTTGGTTCTGTTGTGTTGCTTGTTTGGGTGTTTGCTTTTGTCACCTAATTTCTGCCATTGAGATGCAAATAGGAGAAGCCACCCCTGGTGATTGATACTAGAACTGTCCTACTTACCCACAGAGCTGTGTTTCTGGGAGGTTTCTACTTCTACTTGGGAGATTCTTCAGCAGTGTCACTGCTGGAAAAAAACCCTTTTACCATGTCACTTCAATTCCACTTTGCAAAGAGTGGTGGTTCAGTCAGCACCGATGCTGATGGGGAGTTGTCCTACTCCATTTTCCCTGCTTGCCTTGAGGTGTTACACAGGACCCACAAGGGCAGGAAAAAGCCTTCCCTTGTATCTTTTTCCTTTCAGCAGGAAAAATGCCTTTCTGATGTGGGTGGAGGGAGAGTGGGTGGTTCTCCTTGGCTGGTTAGGAAACACTGCTTTTATGTAATCTCTTTTCACACTCCAGCCATGTGTGGAAAATAAAGTTTGGGTGTGGACATAATATCCTTCCATTAAGAGAACCTGGGAATTCAGTGGCTGGCATAGCGATTTTATGGTTCTGTGTTGGGTAAATGGAAAACAGACCTCAGGAGTTTTTGCCTTGTGCTGTCTTAAGGAAACACTGAAAAATGAGAGCCCATGTTCTTAAACCCAGTGCCCTTCCCCAGAAACTGAAACCTCTCTCTTTGGGGCTGGAAATCATTCAAAAGATTTTAAATGTGGAATTTTTGGTTTAGATTGCAGTAGGCCTTTGGATAGGAAGGGAGCTGCACCTTTCAGGGATGACTTGTGTGTTTTTCCCTTCACCTCCTTGCGGCCCAGTGGACTCTGCTGTGTTTGCCCTTCCTCCTGCATTTCCAGCACCTCCTCTCCACTGCCTTGATGTTGCTTTCCCTGGGAGGCCCTTTTCTGGTGGGCTCTCAGGGTCTCTGTTCACAATCTGGTCCCATCAGGTCCATCCTGCTTTTTCTCCTGCCCCAAAGCGCAGACCGCTTCCAGTACATCTGGGTTGTGCTGCTCTAGGATGATCTGGAGGAGGGAGAGTGTGTGGTTTCAGGAAAGGTGTGGGCTGAGGAGCAGTGTCTGCTTGTGAAAAGGATCCTGGTGAGCCAGGGGACGTGGTGTCAAGAAGCTCCTGGAATAAAGGGCCTGTAGTGGTACTTGGTGTAGCAGTTCTGTGACTCTGTGTCACATACCCATCAGTTGTCCTCCAGTGTGGTTTTCGTCCTTAAAAGCTTTACAACTATTGGACTGTGACACTGCTTTAATGTGCTCTAAATTTGGAATTGAGGTTTCTCTCTATATGGTCCTTAATCGAAAAATGTAATTTTTAGAAAACTGAGCAGAAATCCCTTTGGCCCAGCAGGAATTGAGGACCCTTCTGAATACCAAGTCCTACACTTAGCTTTATGTCTTACTCTGTTTTCTGTCATCTTCAGGTGATACTTCTAATCCACAAAATACAGCAAGAGATAAATGTTCTGTGAAACAAACCCAATTAACTGTATATTGTGACAGGAAATGTAGGTTGTGAGCAGACTTGATTTTTGGAACACTGCTGGTGTTCCAAATCAATTGCTTCTATTATTCTTTGCTTTTAATAATAATTGGAAAAAAAAAAAAAACAAAACTATCCCCACCTCTTTTCCAGTACTTGATTTTGTCCAGGCAGATAGCAAAATTAAGGATTGTTGATGTCTGTACTGAGAATAAAAATCTGATTTAAATGCTAAAGTATAATTTTTAGTTCTGTTAATGCAATTGATGTAAATTGCAAACATTCTTTAACAGCATCAATTTGAAAACTTTATGCACTTCTCAGAATGAAATAAATTTACCCAAATGGTAGTACTTTCACATCAACGTAAAGCCAACAAGCCATGATGGACCTGGCAAAAACACTGCTGCTGACACAGAAATCCAGAGGAGGACTGGTTTTGCTTTGCCTGTTTCCTTATGATGGCTGGTACTGCAGCTTTGAGTGGAAGTTGGACGACTGGGTTTGTCTTGGGAGGTATTGGGCTTAAAGCAAACTCAGCAAAGCCAAATAGGCTTTTTGGATCATTAAAGCCAAAGAAGGCTTTAAAAATAACAGCTTCTGCTGGGGGCTTGTCTGTATGATACCAAAAGAAAAAGAGCAAAGACATAAAGCAGATAGTATGGCCCCGTATGGCTGTGCCTGAGGAGTGCTGTGTTTGTGGGGTGTTTCAGAGCTTGCTTTAGTCATTTGAATTTTCACTGGTGTTTGGTTGAGTTTGTTGGGGCTGCTCTTGCACAAGTGTGGGGGTGTGAGGAGACCTTGGGTGGGGAGAGCTGAGTAAGGACTGTGTGCACTGGCAGTGGCAGGTGTAGCTGCCCAGTGGTGTGCATGGTCAGGGAATGAAAATAAGAGCAGCTGTCAAGGTGCGTCTCACCCTATGGCTGGTCACTGGCTTGGAGGGTGGAGATCCCTCAGTAAAGATCCCATTGTGAATGTGGAAATCAGGGTGTTTGCTCTCCCAAATCACCTGGCTCTGATGATGGTGTTCCCTGGTTCTCTTGGGTGTTGGCTATGGATCTGTTGGGTTTACTGGGAACTGACTCCTTGTATGCTTTCTCCCCTCTTCACCCTGGCCCTTCCTTCTGCTGAGGTTATTTGTTTGTTTTTCAGATGAGACCCCTTTTGCTCTTCCTGCTACATCTGCGCCTCTGATGCACTCCTCTGCAGGCAAGTTCTTTCTGCTCCCTTTTGTCTGAGTACCTCCTGCCTTTCTGATCTCATTAACCCTCTCCCACTAGTCTGCCTCTACTAAAAGTCAGCATGGGTCCAAGAATAGCCTCTGTCACACTTTTCAGTGTTGACTTTTTGGTTGATCTATTCCAGATTTTAATAAGCGTTCATTTGTTTATGTGGCAAACTGTTTCATAAACAAGATACAGCCATCTGTGAATTCTTGGACCCTTGATGTAGGAGAGAAGTTGATACTGTTAACAGGTTAACACATCAGAGCATAGTTGCTTTACTGATTTAGCAGAAAGATTTAATCTATAGTAACTTTCTGCAGTATTTTAAAGAAGTAAAATTTGCACCTGTAGTATTAATTTAGTGGCTTTTATTAGGTACCCCATCCACAAATTCCCATTTTATAAAAGGTGTCAAAAAAAGACTGCTGGCACACGTTTGTGCAATACGTTTATGCCCAGGCAGCCGTACACCCCCTATCTCTGTCTCCCCTTGCTTCCTGTTCTGGCTTTGTTAATATTGCCCTCTGTACTTGTCTGGCATCTTCAGCTTTACTGAGATCTTTGCGCTGCATAAAGTTGCTGCTTCTTGAGCCTCTTGCTTACTTCTCTCCTAGAAGTGAAGTAGAATAGCTTCAAGTGATACTGTGTATTAATGGCTCATAGTATCCATGCTAGACCTTGGAAGATCCTTTTATTAGCTAAAATCATGTGAACCTGTTGAAAGTTTGCACTGACTTTGAGAGCACTTGCATTCTCTAACTTTCCTTTCTATCCACGGTCACAGAAAAAGTTATGGACTTTCAGGAGCAGCCAGGTAGCACTAAGTCGCTTGGTCAAGAGGATTTTACTGCAGTCCCGCTTGATCCTGCTCCTTCTCTTCCCTCCTTCTCTCCTCTCTCAGCCGATCCCTTTAAAGAGCATGCAGCCTTTGGTACCCTCTCAGATGGATTTTCTGCAAGAGGCACTTACAGAGAAAGCTCCAGTGAGGTTTATAAAGAACCTATGAAAAATGCCAGAAACCCTTTTCTTGCAGAGGGAGATGATAAAGACATTTCAGAGATGAAATACTCACAACCCCCATTTGCTAAAGAAGAAGCAGCCATTTTATCTCCAGCTAAAGAAAAAACACAGCTAGAGGGCCCTGAAGAATTACCTAACCTGGAGAAAACACCTGCACAGCAGCTGAAAATGTCTCCAGAATCTCCCCAAGATTTATTTGAAAGAAACGAGGAAGATTTCTTCTATAACAAAGACAAGTACAGAGGAGGTGGTGATCACGGTGAAAAAGGGGTGCTGAAAGAAGACCCTCTTAGGAGGGAAGAATATGCAGACTTCAAACCATTTGAGCCAATATGGGAAGTCAAAGGTGCTAGTCACGGACTGAGCAGCATGACAGAGGATGTTGGAAGTAAGATAGATGCCAAGCTGGAGAGCAGTTTGGATGACAAAGATGGTGTGGGTAAGCTGAATGTGCAGAAGGATTACGAAAGAGAGAGTGAAGGCAGTGCTGAAGAGCCCTCCTTTCCAAGCACCCCAGAAGCTGTAAAAGAACCTTCACAGACTTACATCACTTGTACTAAATTTGACTCCTCTCCAAGTCCTGGTGGTAACAAAGGTAAATCTCTTTCTCCACTAGAGGAGGGCACTTCAGAAAATAGAACTGATGATGAGAAAAAAATTGCAGAACTGAAAGCTCAGACGGGCCCAGAACAAGGTAATTTTGCTGCTGGAGCAGTTGGGCAGGAAGGGCAGGGAGCTGACCCTGCTAAAGCACAGGGGGCCTTGCCAGTGCTGCCTGACAGCGCTGCAAACATGCCTGAGGGGCTCACTCCTGACCTGGTGCAGGAGGCGTACGAGATGCATGATGCAGCCTGCACAAAACTGGCTTATGAAACCAAGATGGATTTAGTGCAGACCTCTGAGGTGGCGCAGGAGACTCTGAAACCCACGGTGCAAATTTGCCCCTCCTTTGAAGGCTCAGAAGCTGCTCCATCACCGATATTGCCGGATATTGTTATGGAAGCCCCGCTGAGCACCGGCACTTCTGGGGCAGAAGCATCTGCTGTGCAGCTGGAGGCTTCCCCACTAGAAACATTTATGCCCACTGCCAAGTATGAGAATGTAAAAGAGGCTGAAAAACCTCCTGTGTACCAAGAGGCAGTGAATGTACCGCTGACACAGGCCCAGGAAGCAAAGGAGACACTGGCCTTTAAACAACCTGCTGGTGAGAGTAGCACCACTCCTGAAGATCTGGAGACTCCTTATATATCTATTGCATGTGACTTAATTAAGGGAACAAAAGTCTCTGGTGAATCTCCTTCTCCATCTTACACAGATTATTCAAAGACACCGGCAACAGAAAGCATTTCTCAGGATGTGCTTGAAGGCAAGGAACTAGATGGAACCACGTCTCCACAGTTTGGAAAAGCTGGCCTGTTCAATAGCCAGATGATATCTGACTTTGCTGAGGAAGCAAGTGAAGATCCATCTCTCCTCTTAAAACGTAAATCCCCTGAGAGTATTGCAACCGATGAAGAACATGAGGAAGAATTGGTGGATTCAGTAGCTGCCACAGGCAAGCCTTATCTGGAGTCATTCCAACCTGAGCTGGACTCTTCCACAATTGTTGCTGCTCTACCATCTGAGCCAATACCTGCAAAAATAGCCAAGACAGATAAGATTCCTCTTCAAATGGAAGAGCTGGATGCTTTGGCTTATTCAGCTGATGTATCTGTTGCTATGGAACCAAAACCAAGAGATGACAAAGCTCTCTCACCCATGGAGTCTTCCCCAGTCTCAGTGGAAGAAGACTTTGTGATGTTAAGTCATCCTAAAACTGTTCCTGAATTTGTGATGGAAGCCACTGACCGAGAAATAATGCACAAAGATGAAGGTGAAGACATCAGTGAGGTGATCCAGGGTGAGAAGAGGCAGTCACCTTGCCCAGAGCTGCCCTGTGATCTGTCTGTGAAGAATGTAGAAGTAAAAGCTGAGGAAGATACCAATGCCTCAAAAAAGTCTTTGGAGGCTGTGGGCAGAGAAGTGCCTGAAGTATCCACCATGTCCTTACCAGCCACAGATACCTCACCTTTATCTGCTGAAAAAGAGATAGTCAGTGTAGTAAAACCAGGAGCTTTTGAAAAGGAAGCTGAGAAAGAAGCTGCTTCTGTTAAAGAAAAGAAAAAACCTACTGCTGTATTTTCAGCAAAGCTGAATAAGTCTTCAGGTAATCTGTATGCTGTCTTGCAGTTTGCTGATCTGCATAATTCTTTAGCTAAACTTAAGCATGTCTTGACTTACTATTTTTGAATAATTTTCTGTAAACTTCTCTGTAGGCCAAGGGTAACAGAAAATGACAGTGCCTGCACTTGTACCTTTTTCATATTCTGATTGCTTTAGTACCTTTTTTCTGTTTATCAGGGATGGACTCAGCATCTCCAGGTTTCTCCTCCAGCTCTGCTGCTTGTGGTGTCTTGATGCAGAAATAAGTGACTGCTCACTGCAGGCCCTTCCATGGCTGTCCACAGGCTGGGCATGGGGTGGCCTTGCAAACTCTGAATCTGGGATGCTGTGTGCACATGACTTGAAGAGACATTTCTTCCTTTTCATTAACAGTTTAGACATCAGACTGTAAAACTTAGGAAAATACCCCTGCTGCTCCTGTACGTGCCTGGAATCTGGAAAATAGCCTGTGCATCTCCAGCCTGTGTTAGATGAAGGCCGGTGGTTTAAACCAAGTGGTGAACATGAGGGAGCTTAGTATGCAGGTTACTGGAAAAATAGCCATTAAGAAGTTGAGCGTTCTGCAAACACTAAAATTGGTGTATGTACAGCACAGGTATTAATTTCTGTTTCTCTTTTCAGGTGGGGCTTGGACTTCAGTGTAGTTAATTTCTCTTACAGTAATGTGCAGTTAAAGCAGCAGGAAGTTGTATTCTTTCCTCTAAACTGAACATCTCGTCTATTTCCAGCTTTTTGTAGACTAGAGGAGTACGTTGCTTTTTGATATTGCAGCACTCTGCTGGTACTTAAGTTTTGACCAGAAGCAATCACACCAAAAAAACAGCTACTGCAGAAAGCACAGTGCTCTAAATAGAAAAGCAGGAGTTAGTTTGACTCAGCAGCAGTACTGTATGTATGCAGTAGCTGCAGCCTACAGTTCATAAAATAGAATTACAGAGTACCCCGAGTTGGAAGGGAATAGCAGGTGTATGTTGAAGTGAACATCAGTGTTGGTGCAATTGAAATAGGTTTGGGAAATAAGGTAGAAGATATATTTTTTATATTTACCTTTGCCATATCTCCTGTCTCACCTCCTCTATACGTACAGGTAAGGCAGAAAGGAGAAAGTTTTGCTTTTCCCTTGGGGTAAAACTTCATTGATAACCTGCATTACTAAAACACTTTTTGTGTCTATGTTTTCTGTGAAGGCTCCTCAGGCTTCCAGCAGATAGAACTGTTTAGAGAGCAGCTGTGTGTCCTGAACTTCATGTCAAAGGGCTTAATTGCTTAGAGCTCAACTACTTAAAAAAACCTCACAAAAACCAAAAAAACCAAAGCAAAACACTGCACTTAATACAAGATCTTTTGTGTTAGTTTTTTTAAAGGGAGACCTTTGCAGAGGGTCTTTAATCATTGCATAGACATAGCAGGCTGGGGGTGGCAAGTTCCTGCCTGGGGAAGGCAGCCTCTCACTGTGAGTCTGAGGAGGACACAGCTGCTGCTCTTCCATCTGTGGGAAGCCACCACAGAAGCTGCAGAGAGCCAGCTGCCAGAACAGAGAGGAGGAGTTGAAGAGTGTCATCGCCCTCCCATCCATGCCCCAGTGCAGGGACAAGGCCCAGATCTGTCCAGTGTGCTGTGAGCTGGGCTGGGGAGCTGCAGCCTCTCAGTATTGTGTTCACTCTGGAGAGCAGCTGCAGTTTTCATTTTGACATGCTGTGTTGTTTGGGAAAATTTTTTGCTTTACGCTAGAGGAACACTTGCTTAAAGCTAAATAGATGAGAATACCAATTCAAAAATGGGCCTTTTTTTCCTGGATTTTTCTCCACGTGCTGCTGTGTTGCAAAATACAGAACTGGCCTTCTGAGACAAGCCACAAACAACATCAGTTGTGTGCTTTAAATACCACTCTGCTTAGGCACAATTTCAGAGTATCACTGAAGAACTGACAAGGAGGGATTGTTCATCACAAGGCCAAGTGCATGTGTGCATGTGTTTGGCCTTCTGAGCCCACCTTTGTTCTCTGGGGTTTTTTTTCCTACCCATCAGTGGAAGTGAAATAGATTTCACTGTGTCTTAAGACTTGCGGAATTCAGCTGGTGTGATGGTGTGACTGATGCTTGTTAAAGCTTTAATCTGAGCTGTTTTACTGGTGGACTTAAATCCAAGGTTGTGGAATGCTTACTTAACAGTGCTATTTTTTGGAAGCTAACCTAAATGGCAGTGTGTTGTAACTTCCCACAGCCACAGTGGACTGTGGGGAGCTAACAGGGACTCTAAAATGGTTGCAGAAACTTTTTAAACTTCCCCACTCCACTGAAGCAAATATAAAGCTTTGAAGAGCCTCCTGGGTAGAAGGAGATTTGTTAAATGGGGACTGGCACACCCTTAGGTAACCTGGACAGGTTTAAGAAACACACAAAAGCAAAAAACCCCAAACCCAAACAAATACAGAACTGTAGGTAACAACTGGAACAATTTTAAGGGCAAACACCCCCCTGCAACACCAGCAATTTCTGCTGTCTTGAATACAGTGTTGGATTTTTTTTCCCCCAAGTTTGTATTTCTCAGTAGCTGCTGTATTTGGCTTAAAGCAAATAGCCTTGCTCCTCTGTCACGCTCACCAGACCTCAAATACGCATTCCTGAGCTCCAACAATGCACTGCCTGGTAAGATGTGACCTCAGAGGGTAGTTCTATGGGTTCAGGTGCTGCTGCCCCAGCTCCCGCAAGAGGTGTGAGCACCAGGCCAGTGCAGCAGGCACGGGGGAGCCATGGATTAGGGCCAGCCTGTGTGACAGGGCTTTAATGCCATCTAGTGTTTGTCACCGAGGTGGAACTTCAGCGCCTGCCGGATGGGAAGGGATCCATCCAGGTTTGGAGAAATTCCCAACTCCTGAAATGAGTCTGAGACATGAAAGCTAAATATACACATTACGCATCTCAGCCCTTCTGTTGTACAGATTTTCTTCTGTCATACAGATCATTAATCCTCCCCAAGCCCATGCTTTCCACAAACCTGGTTTTCACTGATGGGATGTGGAGGTTTTTGTATTATTGATATTTTTGAATTATAGACTCAAAGCCTCTGGCCACAACAAAGTTATGTACTAAAATGGAAATTGGCAGTTTTTAATCCCTCACTGTGTCCATGATGAGTATCACAATAATATTTGGAAGTAATGTTGAGATCTTTACCATCAAGACACCTCAGTTTCCCCAGAACACCCTTGTTTCATTGTGGGTTTGACCACCAGGTCTGTAGACATTCCCTTCAGATTAAATATAACTGGTTTATTTGCTTCCATTACAGTCCCTCAGAAATGCAGCTAATTAATAATATTTTACATTTCCTGGATTTTCTTGAGGGGGCAGATACAAAGGTGAAGCCCAGGTGGGAAATGTGCTTTGAGAGGGTGGTGCTAATGATGAATCTTTCCTTTTTCCTCCTACAACATGGGAGCAGTAATCAAATACTTCCTGTAATGCTGTAACAGAAACCAGGTCATTGCAGTTGGGTAAAGCTTAAAGGACACTAGAAGTTCTGCCAGATACCAGCTGTACCCCTTTGGGGAATTTCTGTTATTTTCTGTGTTTGTAGTGAGTTAAATGGAGCCACTCAGCAGATGGGGGGTGTTTGGTTTTGTTTGTTGTTTTTCACTGGAGAAAAAATGCCTTGGAATGTCTCTGAGTTTCTTTCAGAAGCAGATTGGTAAAGTTCTATTTAATTCAATATAACATATCTTGATTTAATTTCATCTTACTGTATTCTTAGATTCTTTGCTTGTTCAGGTAATCTTTTATGTTACCAGGTAAATAGTAATAAATTGAGAGTTCCAAAGGGCAGAGAATTTGCAGAGGAGGGGGAGGAATAAAGCAAAAAACGAAGTGAGCGAAATTTTTCTGAAGGTAAGACACAGACCTGCTGTGTTTCATTAGAGCTCTTGTGACCCCTGTTGAGAGGCAAAGACTCGTGTTGCTGAGGCTGCTAAAAGAGCAAAGCCTGAAGGAAGTTCCTTCAGAGTGGCAGAATTAGGGAGAAAATATGGAGCATTTGGGCCAAGTTCCTAACTTTGCTGGGTACGCACCAGCACTGCGGGAGGTGCAGTGCAGTGCTGTTCTCAGTGCCCCTGCTCTGGATGATTTAATGAGTGAGTAGTGAGTGAGTAAAGCAGCAGCCCCGTGGAGCCTGGGCGTTCCGTGACACGTGTCCAGAACTGATTGTGTCTGGCTTGTCTGGGGGACCTGATAATGCCACCTCCTCTGTACTTGGTGTTCAAACGTGCTCTAGAGGCAGGTGTGTGCAATATCCCTGCTGAAAACTGAGCTTCTCCAGAAGTTTGGCAGTGCTGGTGCCCAGTTTATGTGCAGAGTGGGGTCCCCTTTTGCCTGAAATGGGAGATGGATTTCGTTATGGGTGTGTTTGCATGGAGTGGTGAGAATGAACACTGGGTATGCAGAGAGCAAAAAGGAGGATCTGGAGGCCAGGGAGAAACTCCTGGGGGGCAGTGAGGGCACACTGGAGTTGGGAGAAACAGGACTGGTGGTGCAGCCACTCTGCTGTGGCCACAGCAAACTCTGGTTAGACAGAGTTGCATAAATACACTATTTTAAGTATAAGATATAAAGAATATAAATATGAAATGAAGAGGCTTTATTTAGGTATCTTTAGAAATATGATAATTAGTGGAAAGACCTTTGAAAGGACGATGTTTTTGGCAAATTTGGTGGCAGTGCAAATACTGAGGGGGACTCACAGGTTTTGGTGGTTTCCAGCTCAGCTTGAAGACAGAAGCAGATTTTCAGATGTGTTTTGTACTTTTTTTTTTTTTGTACAGTGTAACTTTTCACATTCACTTGCACTGTGATGTTTGAATATACATTCCCTACTTCCCTCCTATTTTGGATTTGTTTGGATTTATCTGTTGAAATTGGAACTGAAATGCACATCTTTGTATAAGTTAAAGAGATGTAACTGGTCTTGCTGTCAAAGGAGGCCTTAAATTTATGTAGCAGTTGAAGTCAAAACCAGAGCTTTTGGGTCTCTTTGTAGTAATCTTTCTCAGTGTAAAATTGTTCTAATGAAAAGTGAAACTGTCTATTTATGGTCTGGATCAGGATCTCTAGCCCCTCCTGGTCTACAGTATTTTCGTGGAAATGTGGGAATGCTCTTTTCTAGTTCTTAAGAAAATGGTGTACTAGATTTTTAATAGGCTTTGGAGCAGTCCTGGTAAGGTTTTAGCTTTCTCTTCCTTCCAGATCTTAAGAAGAAGCTCCAAACTGGGAAAGAAGTTGTGTTTTTTCAGCAGGGATGGAAACAAAATGACAACAGGATTCCCACAGCTCTTCTCTTTCAGATTTGG
The DNA here is from genome assembly GCA_024734555.1 of Trochalopteron elliotii. Classification (NCBI taxonomy): domain Eukaryota; kingdom Metazoa; phylum Chordata; class Aves; order Passeriformes; family Leiothrichidae; genus Trochalopteron; species Trochalopteron elliotii. Next base: position 175,343 of record JANPWX010000192.1, read on the forward strand.
AGTTGTAGTTCACGCTCCTCTCCTGTTTGTGCAATACTTTCCATATGTTACTTTCTGTATGTTGGTACTGTAAACTCTCAGGTTCCTGTTTTTATTTAAACGAAGGGAACAGTTAATTGTCAGATCAGCAGCTGCCGACAAGAGAATGCTGATATAAAATAGAAAAGGGGAAGGTGTTTGCTTGTAGTAATTAGGTAAAGGGCTGAGTAACTTTTTCTGCAGCCTTCCTTAAGAGGAATAAATATGGCTGATCAGTTCCTGAGGACTAAAGATATCAGCAAAAGGATTAATCGTGTTCTTCATGAGCCTCTGCTTTTGTTCCATGCACAGAAAGGGTCCTTTTCTGTTTCCCTTCACGCTGCTCGTTATGAAGGGAGAAGTGTTACAAAGATGTCTCTGTTAGTCTTCCAGCAGGCAGACATTAGTTTACAGAAACCCGAGGGGAAGCCATACATCTGGGAGGTTTGTAAACGCCTTTGAACCTCTGTTTGAAAAGCAATCTATTTAAAGCTCGTCTGCTGACTACTTTTAGCCGGGCCGCAAAAAGCCGCTTAGTGCGGCCGGGCTTTAGAGCCCTCGCTGCCGTCCGTGCAGCGGGGCCGCCGTGCCGGGAGGAGCCGCTCCCGCCGTGCCAGCGCTCCTTGCCGGCGCTCCGGGCTGCGCCGGGCGCAGCGGGGCCGTGCGGTGCCAGCACTGCGTCAGCTCCACACCCCGTCAGCTGACCCGCTCCTGCAGCACCAGTGCAGCACTACTGCGGAGCCCGGGGAAGCCCATGGTTCCCTCCCTGGGCTGCAGGGCGCTTCTCCCCCAGCTCTCCCCTCTTGGAATGCATAATTGATAATCCCAGCTGGAGAGATGGACAGTCAGCCGAGCAGTTGGAAGGATAAGGGTATTTATTCTTTCACCTTTTTTCCTTATTTTATTCCTTTGAGATGCCGCGGGTTGTTTTTAGTAAATGGTGTCTGTAGCATGTATTTATTTGATTGTGAAATGTAGCTGAAGAGGTAGAGTCTTTGTGCCATGTGCAGAATTATAAAACCTGCAGATTAAAATGGGTAAATATGAGCAATGCAGAAGAATAAATAATTTATGTAGGTGAAATGGCTCGTGTGACACTGCAGATCTTTTCCAGTCCTACAGAGCATATTAATGAAGGGCTTGTTTTGGTATGCTCAGCACAAATACCAGCGTAGTCCGAATTTAGTTCATGGTCCTTGGAAATTTCGAGATTATTAATAATCTAACAGTACTAACCATTAACTGAAACACTCCACAAAACCTGCAGGTCATGTTTTAATATTTTTAAGAGGAGAAATTGCATGCAGGCTTACAGCAGAGTGGGGATATTTTCTCTAAAAATCTGTTTGAAATCTACCCTTAATCCCATTTGCTTTGGATATTTCATAATTCTGCCAAATTCTAGGTAAAACTGAGTCTGATTTTTCAGAATTTACAGCCATAATATCAAATTGTTTTAGGTAAATAAGTAGCTAACCTTAAATTAGTGTGGTGATGACCTTTGTTCCTGTAAGCACCAATGGGAGATCTCCGGTGTAAATCTCTGTGGATCATTACATTAGTGCTCAGTGTGTTAGAGTTTAAGCCTTATTTGAATAAGTAATCTTCATACTTTATCAACAGGACAAGCTTTAAAACAATTTAATCATCTCTGGATACTTAAATATATTTTAAAGGGTCCTGTCGTGCTTGGTGCTTGTGAAGTTTTCCTCCTTTTTTGGGAATTATTGTTCAAAATCTAGGGTTTTTTTAATATTTTTTCTGCTTGGACAAAATTGCCAGCTCTCCAAAATCCATAAAATGCTTTATCAGAACCTAAATATATAGCAAAAAAAGTCCTGAAGGTGAAAACACTTTGCCCCTGCAAAATCAGGTCCTTAAAGTTTAATCTTTCATTAAATGGCTGTAAAATATTATGAAAAAATACTGTGCAGTGTTTAATAATATGTTGTTGATGTGTAAGTAACTTAAAATGTTCAAAGCTCCATAGTTTAGGCCTGAAATTCTCAGGAATGGGAGGAAAAAAAGGAAAGAAAAAAAGAAAAATAAAAGGGGGTGAATCAGAAGGTTTTGGTAAAAATCAAAAGGCCCTTTTGTGTTCAGGCCCAATTTTCAGGTTCCTTTTACAACCAGCCCAGCAGGGGTGGTGCTGAACTGAAAGCACATTTCCAGCCCTGGAATTTGAGGCCTTGAGAATAATGGAGTCTGTTTTGGTCTAAAACCCCCGAATTGCCCATCCTGACCAGAGATGGGTCTAAAAGAAAATGGAAGCAGAAATTAAAGTTCTCGGGGAAGCAGAAGACCCTGGTTCCTTTCCTTTTTCAGCTGCTGTTGAAGCCTGGTTTAGAGCTGTTTTTTTGTTTAGAACAAGTTAGTTTGTTTAGAACAAGATGAAGACACTGTGTTTCACGTTCTTCCTTCCTTAGGTCAGGCTCCAGTGGCATGGAAAATGATGGGTAAAGTTCAGGGACTGATTGCACTATTCATCAAGCCCCAAAATAAATATAGAAGCAAATATTGCAACATGCTTCTTTCAATGCTAAAAAATTACTTTAAAAAAAAAATTAAATGTAAAACCAGAAAAGAGCAAAAAGTATGGCGTGTAGTTGGACTTTGCAGCTGAAACACTAGTTCCTAATGAGTATAATCTTAATTTTAGATTTGGTTAATGTGTTGTAGTTGAAGAACAAGCATAACGTAAGTGGTACAACCTGTGGCATTGATTAATACCTGTGGTATTGATCATCTAGATAGATAGGATGAAATAGATCTACCCTGGGGGTAGCCTGATTTTAATTTTTAATGCTCTTGAAGATAGGCCCTATGGAGTAATTGTTACTAAAATGTAACATTTATTTATTTAATTTGTCATGATTTCAAGGAATTGTCAGGTTTTAATGGCTGAATAGTGATATGATTGTACAGTGAACAGCACAGCTATACTTCCAGGTTATCCTATGATTCTTTTCTAATAAATGAGCAGAAATCTCTCTGAATTTTGGTTTAACTTAGTTAACTGATGGGAAAGATTGCATAGGGAACCATTATCATGAATATTTGGGGCTTTGGAATGGTTTTCCCAGCAGGTACATTGTGCACACGTGCACGAGTATCTGGTCAAGTAGAAATGACAGGAAAAAGTTGCTTTGGCTCATTAGGTAGTATGTGGGATAGGTTTGGGTGTTCTTTTTTTTTGGAGGCTTTGGTGGTGTTTGCCTTGTGTTGTTCTAGCATGTACTTGTGAAATCTGTATCACTTTTTGTGCTGGGGTTGTGATGCAGATGTGCCAAGCCTGAACTGTGTGTGGTGCAGCCTTGTTCTGTGCCCTCTGGCCCCCAGTTGGAGCCGCCCGCCCATTGGTCCGGCGCTGCTGCGCAGGGACGCCTGTCCCTGGGACAGGGACAGCTCTGTTGGTGGCAGTCCCACGTGCTTGGCACCACTTGCAGTCCTGCTGTCACCACCCAGTTTCTCCAGCCAGGGGCTGGTGGTTGTTCCTGGCTTGCAAGGAGATGGTCAAGGACCAAACTGGCTTCCAATGTGTCTGATGAGAGTAAAGGGAGGCTGCAATTTTGTGGCCCAGTGTCTCTGCTCTTGTTAGGATGTCAACCAGGATTTTGAATAATCATCCTGATGCAGGAAGCCTTGAAAATGTCAAAGCCCACAGTCTGTGGTGGTGCTTGACACACCAACCACTGGATGGTTGATGGCTTCTCCTGGGGGTTGGGCTGTGTCTGCCCCACTCCAGGGGAACTGCAGGACCAGCACTCGAATTCTCTGGACAGAGATAAGTAGAAACCCTGAAGATCACATCCTGTGTGAATATGAAGTTTATTACGTGTAAGTGGAAAAAGCCTCTCTGAGCAGAAATGCAGAGCAATTTGTGCTTGTGGATTTTCTCCCCAGCAGCTTTTCCTGCTGGGTGACAGATGGGACATTGTGCCGCAGTCGTGCTTAAAGCTGCCCGTTCTCAGCGTTGCTGTCCCATTTCTCTATTGGCACAACGCTAAACTGAGCCAGAAAAGGCTCTTCTTCCCTGTGCCTCCTCGCTGCTATTAGGAGAATATAAAGGATCCGTGCCTACCTTGCAGATCACAGAAAGGTTCCTGCGTAACAACGCCTGTAAATCGTACAGTTTTTTTTCCCCCTCTCCCCTCCCCTTTGACACAAACAGCCTTTCTTTGACGCTGAAGCGCGGGGTTTGTTGGGCTGTAAATACTGCATGGGGGGAGTTGTGCATTGTGCAGGGAGCCCGAGGCTCCACAGCTGCATTCCAAGGACTTAGCGCGCGGGCGGCCATTGGCGGGGCGGCCGCGGCTGAATTTGGGATGGCAGCGGGCGGAGGTTGCGTAGCTCCGACCTCCGAGTGCCCTCGCAGGAAGTGGAAAGCGCCGGGATCGAGCCGTGCCAGGGCTGGGTGCTTGCAGCACGCTCAAGATGGATGCCAAAATGGGTTAGTCCCTTTTTCCTGGTTTTCTCTGGTACACGTGAGCTCAACTCGCTCGTAGGTCTCGCTTTTAATTTCTTTTTCTAAAAAAACCCCAAAACAACAAGACAGAGTGGCTTGGTTCAGGGGCTTTAAAAAAGAGGATTATCAGGTTAAATATATCAGACCGCTTGTTTTTGTCATCAAAACCTGATATGACTTGCTCAGTTTTGAGTTAAATATCTGAAAGGAAAATACTAAAAAATACAGCGCCAAAGCTATCGCAGCACTTGCTTTAAAAGCAAAATGTAACTGGATGAGTTGTGCATGTAAGGCACGGATGGTACAGAACTATTTTTAGATGTGCCAAGTGACAGTTCGTGCTTACCAAATGTAGGCAGCTGTTCTTGTTTTAGAATAGGCCTGCAAGACGTGCATTAATATTATTTATTTTATTATACTTCATACTGTATAAAATGCAGCTCAGAGCCGTTTCCATAAGGAAAGATTTCGCAGGGCTGTTACTGAAAATTGGTTTGGGGTTTTTGTTTTCTGGTTTTATTTTTAATCGGCTGTGAAAATCTTGCTTGTAAGTTAGAGCCAGCAAGCTGCTTCTAGTAACGCTTTTAATCTTTTCCTTTCAAAAAAAATGCAAATGACTTGTTTCTGATCAATTGGAGAATACAAATCAGTGGCTTCATCTGCTTTCTTGGACTGCAAAATCACAAAGCAGTTTTTCAGTGACTTAAACACCGAATTTCCTTTGAGGAATTTACGATGAAACCAGATCCATATGTCATTAAGCCAACTCTTGTTTGCTTGTTCTCCAAAAGGAGTGGAGATGGAATGAGGAAAAATGTTTTATGTGCAGCTTAACTCTGGTCAGAGAGCTTCTGCCATGGAGATTTTTCTTATTGATTACCGAGAACAAAAGACTTGATGGGTCGCTAAAGGCCATTTGGCTTTTACTGTGTGCTTTAATTCCAGCAGTGTACCTTTGTTTCTGGCATTCTGGAACTGTAATACAGATTAATTACTCTCTTTACATTCCTTTTAACTGGGATAATGCATTAGTGCATGGAATAAGTGATTTACTATGGAGCAGGAAGAACGCACAGCTTTAAAGCTGTGCAGAGAGGAGGGAGCAGCTCGTTTACAGAAATAATGCTGTCTGCAGGCAGAGAGGAGCAGGGCTCATACTGAATGTCACCTGATACAGGGGCAGCACCAAATTCGAGTGCATGGATGCTCAAATTGCAGCATTTAAAAATAAACACAGTTTCAGTCCTTGCAGCAAATGCTCCAAAAGAAATGAGGGGGGTTTTTTAAAGATGCCTTACATGATTTAAAGCACAAAATCCATCAACTGGTTTTTGGCAAGACTGACTGTGAAGATCTCACCCAGGTGTTGAGGCTCCTTGCAGTTCAGTTTAGGTTTACAGGTTACAAGGATTCTTAGGTCAGTCACACAATTTTGTTGATGTTTCATGCAAGGTGTGCAGAGACAATAATAGATTCTCTTGTGTCTGGAAGCAAAGGAAGAATCCAAAGAAAAAGTTAAATTTTGGGATTGCAACCCACACAAAAGTAGATCTACAATGACTTGATTTTGTTTGATTTTTACAAATATTAAGGAAAAGTTGTGTTGCTTGGAGCCTGGGCTGCAGTGGGAGGAGGGGTTTGGATTGGAGGTGCTGGGAGAGCAGGAGCGTCTCCCCCGGGCGATGCTGCTCTATCTCTGCCCCCATATGTTTGTGCAGTCACATGGTGGCAGCTCCAGGCCCTGATCTGGCTGGCTCCCGGCTCTCTGGGATGGTTTTGGCACAGCACAGACAGCCAGGCTGGAAGAAGGGAGTGGGATGGATGGTGCTGGAGGGGTGAGGCTGTTCTTTCCCCAGCACTTCTGGTCTGAGATAAATTGAAGGTGTTGGTGCAGCTGTAACCTGGCTCTGTCTGTGGGGCTGCAGGAAACTTCTACTGAAATGTGAAATAAATATTGGGGTTAGATACTTTGCATTAGGGTGGGTTTGAGTTTCTGATCATGGTTTTCACCTTTCCTGCTGTGCAGTATAGTTTCTATGTTGGAATAACTGGAAAGAACTTCAGCTCTTGTAAGTCTGGGAAAACACACCCCAGCCCTGGGGCTGTTGGCATGTACCTACAAAAGGGTTACACTGACTTTGCCCTACAGAGGCTACCAAGTGTTGAATGTTGATGCATGACTGTGCTTTCATCCTGCAAGAAATAATAGACAAATTCTGTTTTTTAAATGTTTATACAATCATCCAAATAATCTGTTCCAAGCCATGATATACTGTTTTACATTTAATTTTGGTGATGTTTAGGATGAGGCATGATTACTAAAAGTGCAGTGCAATAGTAATATGTTTCTGTGATTCATCTTGAACTCTGTCTCTAGTACGTTATTGCTGTTAACAAACAGATCTGCAGTGGGTGGGTTAAGCCATTACCTATGCCTTGTGCAAGGGTGTACTTTGCTTTGAACAGTGATGCTAAAAATGGCATAATACTGTGTTCTTTAATGAGGGTCACTTAAGGAAAACTAAACTTGGTTTGCAAATGAAGTCTTCTGCATTGGAGCACAGCAGATTTAGCTTGGATTGACATTTCAGGGAGAATATTCCTTCTTGATGGCTTAGTCTGTCACCCATAATCAACATTATAAACCAATGGGAATGCTTCCATCAAAAGAAAACAAAATGAACTGTTAATGAGTCTTTTAGCAGTGCCTTTGCTTCTACCAGGCTTGGAAAGACACAATGATTTAGAGATCTGTTGGTGTCTTGTTATCTGTCCTAACTGGGAATTGGAATCAATCTCTCCAGGGAGTGACCTCCACAAAATGCCCGACAATGAGAGGAAATGAAGCACAAAGTGCTGTGGTTCTGGTGCAGAACACAGCACAGTAGCTGAAGAGATGAATTCTGACATTGCTTAAGGGCAGCATTGTTTTAAAATTTGAACAATTGTATCTGGGGCAATCCTAATAGCAGTAATCCCAATAACCTGAAGTCCAGAGCAGAACCAGTACTAAATAACCTATTTCTAGTTGTGATTTCAGCTCTGGTTTGACGGGGGTTCACAAGTTCCACTCTTGGTGACTCTTAGCAGTCGAGTGGATAATGAAAAATTGCTGCCTTGATATGAATGCCAAAGGTGTCTTGTTCTAATTTCTTACCTCTTTTAAATTGTAGTTGTTGACCTCCTTTACTGGCGAGACATTAAGAAGACCGGGGTGGTGTTTGGAGCCAGCCTGTTCCTGCTGCTCTCATTAACAGTGTTCAGCATCGTCAGCGTCACAGCCTACATTGCCCTGGCCCTGCTCTCTGTCACCATCAGCTTTAGGATATACAAGGGAGTTATCCAGGCAATCCAGAAGTCTGATGAGGGCCACCCCTTCAGGTGAGATTTTTCTTTTAATTAAGCAAAATTGTGCTGTTTTGGAGAGCAGTAGTGTTGGTGCTGCCAGAAGCCGTGGGTGACACATGCAAGATGTTGCATTATAAAGTAAATAGACTCTGCACTGAAAAATGTGTTCCCCACTTTCACATTTTCTCAGGAGTCATACAGTAAATACAGAAGATGGACTGAGGGCTTGGTACAAGGGATGGAAAAACCACAAAAAATGTAGCAGGGTTTAAACCATGATAAAGAGCTACTTTAATCCTTTTGAAACTTTTAAACCTTAAAATGCATGGTTTAGTGTGCAGCAGTGTAGCTGTTCTCCCCACTTGCGAGGTCAGTGACAGGGTCCAGGTACCCACTGCTGCAGAGCTGCTTCCTAAGAGAAATAAAACCTTATTAATCTGTGCTGGAGGACTTGTAGGAGTATGTGTTTCCTGTTTCCCTGCCAGCCCTGTCCCATTCTGCCCAGCCTTGCTTCTCCCTGTTATTAATAGAGTGAAGTGGCTCAGTCTCCCCTTGCAGCCTTCCTGTTTTCCCCTCTGTCTACAGCCCTCTTACTAATTTTGTGGTATTCCCTTCTTCCCATCTTCTGTAAGGCAAAGCAGAATGTGTCTGTATGTTTCCCTCCATTCCTCTCAGACCATGTGCAGTGGCTCCTTTTCCAGTGGAAGCCAGTCTGTAGGACAAAATTATGGGGAAAAAACAACCCCCCTCACCCCTATTAGGGTGAATATTCCCAGTTGAAGTCTTGCTTGCTTTTCCTTGTCCAAACAACAATTTCAAGTTTTTTCTTAGCAAGAACAAGCAGAATTTGTTCTACCTGTGCTCTTTATGCAGTTTTTTTTTCTAAAAATACTGATATTCCTAAGTAGCTTCCAGACATTCTTGGCCAGCGTTCCTGGTTGCTTACTTTTTCTCTATAGCATAGCTACAAGAAGGCTATTTTTACCAGAAAAGTCCTGTGAGAAGAATTGGATTTTTGATGCAGGTACTGAGTATCCTGTGGATCAGCTGGGAAGAGTGAGCAGATGGAAGCCAAGGGTGGATGGCAGAATGTAGCCTTGAAATGGCCACTTGCTGCAGTTACCATTTGAAGTATTTTCATTTGTCTTGGACTTGCCACAAGGTCATGTTTAGCTTTGCCTTAAATGACATACATGGGAGCATTGTGCAATTTTCTTATTAAAAAATCCCCAAACAAAACCACCCCAAAGCAGAATGCCCCTAAACAAAAATTTAACAACTGTAAAATGAGCTCCATGTTACATGTGTGCTGCATTGCTCCTTCTGCCTCCAGCATGCACATTAGGTAAATAATTTATACTTTGTTTACAGACTTCAAATTGCTATAGCCACTGCAACTACAGATAAGTGACAGTGGAGTGGAAAGAACATACAACCAGACAGGGGCTTATATCTTTATGTAAAAGAACTGCTCTCAGTAGCTGTAAGAATTTTTTCTAGCAAATGAGAAATTCAGCTCATTTTGCTGTGCCATAGTATGTTACAGCTTAATTGGAACTCCACAAGGGCCTTCCAGGGGCAGAAATGGATATACTGCTTTTGTAGGATTTTTTTTTCTCCTTGTCTTAGCCTCCCCACCTTTTTTTGCCTGGTGCAGGTGGCTGAGTAAATAGCAGTGAAAAAAAAATGGTTCACTAAGAATAGCTTAGGTTAGTTTTGTTCTGTCTTCTCAGTATTCCTCACACTGTGAAGTTTGTTTCTCTGTAGCACACAAAAGAGGTTTATTGATACTCTATCTAACACCTAGATCAAGTTGGCAGCACTGTTACAGGGAGGTTTCCTGGCTGTCTCCTGCAGGGCTTACCTGGACTCGGATGTGGCCGTGTCAGAGGAGCTCATCCAGAAGTACAGCAACGTCGTGCTGGGCCACGTGAACGGCACCATCCGGGAGCTGCGGCGCCTCTTCCTCGTCGATGACCTGGTGGATTCTCTCAAGGTGAGTTTGCCACTGTGTGGACATTGCTGCTGACCCAGGTTAGCAAAGCCTGCTGGTCCTTGCAGAATGAACAATGGCTCTGTAAAGTAAATAATGACATGTAGTTTGCTCTTGAAGTGTTCAACACAGGGCTGGGTATTGAGTGCTGCCTGCAGTGATAGGGGTAACTGTAAAGGATAACTTCATCTGCACATGGGCAGAGCAGTGACACAAATGGAAAGCAGAAATAAGCTGTGGCTGCCCTGCAGCTTCTTGTTCCAGCTCCTCGCTGGTGCCTCTTATAGCAGGAATCTTCTAACAAAACAAGCCATGCTCCAATCTGGGCGCTGGGGATGTGTCACTGATGTGTGTGTCTCTCTGGAAAACCTGGCTCTGGGCTAGATTGTCCCAGCCTGGTTTGGAGTTGGTTTTCTCTTTGTGGTTAGTGCACAGCTCCCTGTCTCAAACAGGAGGTTTTGTTCCCTTTCTACTGGAATGGTGAGGGCTGAGTGATGCCCTTGGGTTACTGGGAAGGTGGACACTTGTTCCAGTCCCTGGATTTGGGAGTGAAAGCTGCTGCTTTTAGTGATGGGAGTTACTGAAATGGGGTTTTGCAAATTATTCTGTCCAGTGTGAGCAGTGCTGTATAACAGTTTGAGTACGTCCATGTAGAATTTAATGGGATTTATTGAGAGTGGCAGAGCACAACTGCCTGTGAAGAATAGCAATAAATTAAGCAAATGTAACAAAAAAACAAAAAAACAAAAAACAAAAAAAAAAAAAAAAAAAAAAAAAAAAAAAAACCACCCAGAAAACCCCACCACCACAAAAAAAGAACCACAAAAAAAACCAAAAAAAACAAAAAACCAACCCAACAAAACACAAAAAAAAAGCCTCCAAAATAAAACAACTGGCTGCAAACCCTTCAGTTTTCTTTTGGGAGAATTATATTCTCTCCTTTCTAATCACCTTTCTTTGTTTTTGAAACTGGTGTTTCCTTTACCCAGTGTAGTGTGTTGTCCACTTCTTTTTCAGTTTGCTTAATCTTCTTGAAAAAACTTGCATTTATCCTGCAGTAAATCCCCTTACTTAGTGCTTTGTAAAGTCCTTTGAGTTGTTGTGGAGTTGGGGGAGGGGTTCCTCATGAAACATGGGGAAAACCAGGAAGGCTGTCCAAGTCTTTGTTGTATTTGCACAGTAGAAATCTGCAGGCAGATCTCAGACTCTTACCCAGAGTTTGTAGATCCAGTTTCTCGTTGTGCTCCAAGTTAAATACAGTTTGTGCCAGAAAAGCTGCACCTGATGCCCTGCAAGGCTCCTGCACTGAGGCAGTTCCCTCTGGAAGCAAGAGGAGGTGTAAGGGGACTCTGCTGTTCCTGGGGCAAATTTCTTTCCTCAGGAGGGAGAGAGGAGGTGGAGTATTGGCCTGGGGGTTGTGCAGTAATCTCCCTATTCCTAAAGGGCTTTGCAGGGAAAGGATTTTTAGGAGCTGGTTGAGCATTCTTTTTCTGTTTTTTTTAGAGACGTGATCAATAGTGCTGCTCCCAAAATCCTGTTTGGATCTGATTTTTATCAAGAGCACAGAAAAACTGGGAATCACAAGGTCACTTGTGTTTCTGATTAAGCCCTTTGTGATCTGTGCCTTGGTCTGAGTTAAGAGACTTCTCACATCATTTGTGTAGAGATCCCAATCCCTTGCAGTAAATGAGAAGGAAGCAGTGAGTGGCCAACTGCTGTTCCAGTGAACATTGGTCTCAAAACAAGGCCTTCTGGAGAAATTATGTTAGAAGCAGAATTAATTCCAGCCAGAATGTCTTCAAGGCACCCTAATCACTTAAAATACTACAGTCCATAGGAAAGATGTGTTTATTCAGCTGAACTAATTCATTTTCCCTCTCTCCTTCTGACATTTAAAATGTTTTATGTAGGTTAATTAGTCTAATTTATGGTAGTTGGAAACAACCCTTTATCAGAAACCAGTGAATGTCAGGACAGTTCACAAGCACAAATTACTGATTTTGAAGTTTGTGCTCAAGGAGAACATTGGGATTCCAGGGTCTTATGTAATATAATGGCCCTCATTTAAAAAATAAAAATATCTTGGCGTGTGTAGTTTAAACATCTTCACGATAGGAAACCACATGTTTATGTATAATTCAAGTTACAGAGCTCTAATGTAGAAAATGTCTGCAGGTCAGTTTATTGTGTGTAATAGTTCTGACTGTAAAATCTATCTTGTTAAGATTTTTTTCTTTTTTATTAAACAATGCTTCAGTCAGGGAAGTCTTAAAATGGATTCTAAATATTTATGCAGCACAAGGAGAAATTCCTCACAGCTCTTGAGGAGTAACTCCAGAGGAGCCCTTGCCAGAGTCCCAGGAGAAGCTGCATTTTGTCCTGGTAAAGGCTGTGCTGGCACTGGGCACCGCTGCTCTTGCTCAGCTGAGGCTTTGAGGGACAGAGCTCTGTATTCTGTAGCAAAGAAGGGGCATGGGGCACTTCTGGATTTGCCCATTTTGGCTGGAAAAACTGGGTTCAGTCCATCAGCCACACAGACCTTTCACTGGTGTTCACGTCCTTGGAAGGGTCAGGCCAAGCTTGGCTCCTGAGCTGCCCCTCATCCCGAGCTGGTGGGATGGGCAGTATTAGCTCTGGAGGTGGATCCAGTGTTGCCTTCTGCTTGCTTTTTCTTGTCTTAGAGCTTTATTTAGAGGTATTTCAGGGAAGGGTTTTTGTGTTTGTAAAAGTCTCTTAGGTATGTTTCAGGTAAGCTTTGTTGTGTCTGTGAGGGTGTCTGCTTTTGCATAGTTTATAAGAAAATAGAGTAAGCAAATGTGGGATTGAGATGGACTCCAGGACGGATAATCCTGGGAGAGCTGCTTGGAGTGTCAGATGGATGCAGAGAGAGGAGTTGTGGGATCAGGGTCCTTCTCCCATCCAGTACCATAAGTGGGATTAAAACCTGCACATGCAGCAGTTTATGGTTCTGTCCTGATGCTGCTCTGGGCAGACTTTGGGTGGAGAAAAGCTTGTGTAGTCAAATGTGAACTCCTGGATTTTGCTCCTTCTTGAACCATAAATTCAGTGCTCACTAAATAGGATAGTTCTGATAATGGTTGGACTTCGGGATTGATCTGAGTCCTGTTACCCCTGTGCTTACGTAAACTCACATTTTCTGCCCTGGGCAGGGTCATCAGCAGTGTTAGTGGCTGCTGAGCTGGCTGGGTGGTGCTGAGCTTCAGGAATTGCGTCTGTGGGGAGCCAGGTCACGGATTGGTGTTGGGGTGCAAGAGAACCATTGTGAACCATCACACACTTAGGGGCTCTTTGCTCAGTGCAAGCCGGTGCCTTTCCTCTGAGGGGGATGTGATGCACATGCAGGCTGCTCCAACATGGAAGTGTTAAATGCCTGGTGCAGAGAGATCAGCTCCAGGCTCACCCTGGCATTGCAGGGCAGAAGTGGGCCAGGGTTTGAATCAACTATGAGGGAGTTCAGCAAAATCTGCTTTATTTTCCTTGAGAAACCTGCCAGAATCCTTCAGCTGCTGGGAACAGTGCAGCCTTTTTGAGGTTTAACTTTGTGCCCCTCCCTGATGCTGCTTTGTCACATCTCAAAAGTGCTGACAGATAAAGAACTGCATCACTTGCAGTTAATGCACCTGAATTTTGAACAGGATCAGTTTTAAGTGAAGCTCTTGAAGTCAACTTGATTTTGTTGCAAGGGTCATGGAATTAAATTTGTATTGACTGTCATGCCCTTATCTTGTTGCTGGCTGTTGGTTTTGTTTGGTTTGGATATTTTACATCTTTTGATAAGCTAAAATTGGACATTGGGGAACATAAGTTCAGAGTACCTTGGCTGCAGGCCAGTTACCAGGGTCCTGGCCCACACCCATAGTCCTGCAGCCATGCAACTGTGTTCCTTGCCAGCACTTTGTACCTGTCCTTTCCTTGGGTGCAGCTCCTGCTGATGGGAGTGTTTCCAACTTGGGTTGTTCACTGTGCCCAGGTCGGCCCTCCTGGTGCCAGTGCCAGCCTTCCCATGGTGTCTGTCCAGGGTTCTGCTGGGAAACAGCCTCATGTGCTGAGCTCACAGGACTGGGGGTCTCTGCTCTGTGCAGAGCAAGGAATAAACACTGGAAAAGCTGCTGTTCCTGGCTGCTGCTTAGCTCCTCAGCAGCCCTGCAACTCTAGAAGAAAGCGGCTGATTTTCCTTGGGAGGAATCTTACCCTGAAATAGAGCTGGCAGCCGTCAGTCCCTTCCACTGCTATAGGTCAGAGGTGTGCCTGGGACACTCCATCTGGCACTAAACGTGGGCAGACCTTTGTATGGAGCTGGGAAGCAGAGCCTGTGTCCCACCAGGAGCTGGACAAATGCTGTTAGCAGGGAGGGGGAATGGGGCTGGGATAGGGAGGTGGCAGTGATGGCAGTGTGAGGCTTTAGGGATGTCTTTGCTTCTGAGCTTGGCTCTGACCTGGAGCTAGCTTCCATGTTAGAGCACTTTTTGCTCCTCTTGTTCCTAAATTTTTTAATATCCAAAGTGCCTTTGGGTTTTTTGAAGGAGAAAAGGTAAATCAGGCCCCTCCTACCCCATGACCTTCCAGACAGGCTTTTCCTGCTGTGACAGAGCCTCTGCCTGCTCTGGTCAGAGCATGGGTGGGTGTGTGGACACTCAGGTGACAGCAGGGCCACCACACACATTTTTCTGGCTCTGTCATGCACCAGCCCTTTGGCCTCTCTTAGCCTGGCCTCTCCTCTCTCTCTGGAGGATGGGAGGTAGGAACTCTGTTTGCCCATTATTCCTCACCATGGAATTGGCAGTGCCCTGCAAAGGCACAGGGCAGTGTTTAGGCACTGCTGACTCGGGCTGAATTCAGCCCCGTGACCTGGATGCAGGAGGCCGTGTATCCCATTACTGAATCCTTCAGCCATCTCATCATCCAGCTCTGGTTACAGGAGGTGTACTAGGGTGAAGTGCATTTTGGGGCTGTTTAGTTTGGTGTTTGTGTTTACAGCCAGCTGTGGGGTGTCCTGGGTACAGACTGGGTGCTGACGGGCTCTTTTTCCCTTGCAGTTCGCAGTGTTGATGTGGGTTTTCACTTATGTTGGTGCCTTGTTCAATGGTCTGACATTACTGATCCTGGGTAAGTGTTTGACTTGTGTTACACACCTGGCACACCAAATGACCTTGGGAAGGCAGTGGGGTCTGGTCAACACTGGGAGGCTGATGCTGTAGTCTTAAGATGTTGCACTTTTAGATTCTTTTTCTTTTTTTTTTTTTGTTTCTTAATAACACAGCAGAACAGGTCATTTTGAGTTGTGTTGTTGAATTCCTTGAGATTGCCAATTTCCAGACATTACATGGTTTATGGACAGATTTATTGTGTTTGTCCCTGTCATGGTTAGCCTACCCTGAATGTCACTGCTGTGCTGGGATTTTGGAGGAGGTGCAAGGATCTGCTGTGACTGTGTGCCACTGCAGGATTTAGTTTCTTGTATCCCAGAGCAGGTTGGCTTCAGGTGCTAGAAGCAACGGATGCCTGAGCAGCCTCTGGGAAGAATTTGCATCACTCACAGCAAAAAAGTGACCTGTGACCAGACTGACTGTACTGTTGGTGAGACCTGGAGAACAGCCCAGGCTCGCCTTAATAGGAATTATTGAATTTACTGGCCAAAAATTGGTGCATGGCGCTTAGTTATTAATTTTTCTTGTACATTTTTTGCAAGACATATCAAGGTGTGGAAATTAGTTCTTGTTCTGCCTGAACGCCAGCCCTGTTGTCAATATTGATACATTTGATGTGCTTTTTTCCAGCTTTGATTTCGCTCTTCAGTGTTCCTGTTATTTATGAGAGACATCAGGTGAGTGTTTAATAGAATTCATTAAATGTTTCATAGAATCAGCTCTGTGGAAGCAAAACCAGAAACAAATAATTGCAATTAATTTCAGTCTGCTGAAATATTTAAAGCCTTCAAAAATAGGACTTTACCCAGGAGCCAGGGCCAGGGAATGCTAGTTCAGTTTGAAGTTCAGGCTGTGCATGCTTTCCCTTTTCCTTCTTGGTGGAAGAAGAGGTTTCCCCAGCAAACAGTTCTGGAAAAGGCTTGATGAACTTGGAGGCCTTTTCTGCTGGTCCAGCTTGGGTCAGGACTGGAGTAGCACTGGACATGGTGTGTTAATCCTGCTGTACCTTTTGGAGCTGTTATTCAGGGTTGGTTTCCCAAAGCTCTGTGGAATTTGTAGCCCTGGCAAAAACAGGAGGTGGGAGCTGCTTGGCCCAGTCCAGTGCTGCTCTTGGGGAGAAACTCCCATGTAAAAGTAGGAGGGAGGAAGGAGCCAAACTAAATGCTTTTGATTAAATTATGGCCAGGGCTGTCTTGGGCAGGTCACTGCACAGGAGGGGGGAGCCAGCTCTGGCTTAGCCGTTCGTCTCCTCTTTCAACAACAAGGCTGCCGTGGGGGACAGGCTGGGACTGGGGGGAGGGAGGAGCAGATGGCAGAGGCTCCTGGGGGCCTATCCAGGCTCCTCCTCCACAGGGAAAGGGAGCCCTGGAGCCCCAAGGCAGGAACATGGACAGTGTGTGGGGCTTAGCCCGAGCTGCTGAATCCTCTGGCTGGGCTGCAGCCTAAGCTGGTTACCTGCCCCAGCCCAGCTAAGCAGCTTTGCTGCTCTGTAGGGCCCAGAGGGGCCCAGCCCTGCACCCACAGTTGGACCTTGATGGACCAGGGAGAAGGCAGGGATTGATTCCTTTGGGGCTTTGCCCACTGTGCCTTCTGGTGGGTGCATTCCTGGAGTTCTGGCATCACACTGGGAAATACCCCTGGCTGAGTTCCTACTTCCCCCAGAGTTCTGTGGGACTCAGCCAGGTTGCAAAGGGGGAGCTGGGCTGGAACTTCTGTCTGCTTCAATTCCAGGCTCAAATCGACCATTACCTGGGACTTGTGAACAAGAATGTCAAAGATGCCATGGCAAAGTGAGTTGGTTTGGGTTTATTTATTTTCTTTTGCACTGATGACAGTTAGTGGCACATGTAGCACTCCTGTATTGTTCTTCCACGTGGCGGGCCAAGGAGGGAAAAGGTCTCTTAACTCTGGAATGGTTAGGAAATGAGCTCCTTTATTGCTGATGCTGTATTGAAATGAGCCTCTATTATTTCTAATAGAAATCTGTGTATTTCAACCCATTAGTGATACCTGAGCCCCTCAGCAAGTGCAACTGAGGCGGGGGGGGGGAGGAATGAGGAGTTCAGCAGTTCCATTGGGCTCTTAAGTATAAAGCTGTGTTGTGAGGGTTCTTTTCATATGTTGCTGTTTTAAGACTCTGTTTAACCTTTTCTTTTTTTTGTCCGTTACTCAAACTTACTTTTGTCTGTTTCCTTCTTCCTCTTGCAGGATCCAAGCAAAGATCCCTGGGTTGAAGCGCAAAACTGAATAAAAAAAGCCTGAAGCAACTTATCAATAGGAAGTTCATCTTTTAAGGGGGAAAAATACTCATTGGATTTACATGGGGAGGGTCAGGGAATAGCAAACCCCTTGACATTGCAGTGCAATTTCACAGATCTTTATTTTTTAGCAACGCAGTGTTTGAGAAAAAATAACTGTTTTGACTGCCATGTGTTTCATCATCTTAAGTATTGTAAGCTGCTACGTATGGATCTAAAACTAATCATCTTTCCTTATCCTGTGTGCAGCACTGGCTAATACAAACGACTGAGACAGCTGTACATTTGCTTCATCAGAGGTAGTTCCTGCTGCGTTCCGGAGGTGTAGAGCAGGGGGGCAGAGGAGAACACTTCCCAGTTTGTGCACTGTGTATGGTCTGTGTAGATTGACGCAGATTTTCTAAAATGAGATGTTTTAGAAGAATATACCAGTTTAGCAAGTTTTGAAAAATCTTGCCTTTTTGGTATGAGTATAGCTGTATTGTGATTTTATTGTTTTATCAATTGCCAATATATATATATATATATATGTGTTTCACAAAGCTTAGATCTTTCAGCTGCTCCACAGTGCTTTGTACTTCAGAGAACTGACTGAGGCCTGGACGAGCTCCAGAGCACACAAGCTTGAGAAACTAAAATGTCTCTGTAGACACTGGCATCTGTTGGAAACAACAAAAAAGAAATGAACAAAGAACTTTCCACGCAGAGTAAAAGAAAATTACAGCATACACTTTGTTGCACAAACATACAGTAGTTGATCTTGAGCAAATAATTCTCCAGCTCTCAGACTCTGATAATCTGTGGACCGAGTATCTAATGCTGCAAATGTTGTTTGGAAACTTAAAGCCCTGTCCTGTTATGCAAGAAATGATAAATGAAAATTTATACACTTGCAGTTTGAGCTGTACTGAACTAAGTCTGTGGAATGCATTGTGAAATGTAAAAAAAAAACCCCAACAAAAAAGCAAAAAAAAAAAACCAACCCCAAGTATCAATAAAGCTTATAGACATAAAATAAGACCGGTATTTGGCTTTCTTGAGGCAAGTTTAATATATTGGTGTTTATTTGAAGTTCATTGTGATAAATATCCATTGTCCATGGTGGTGGCAGTAGTGTCCGAGTAGAGTGTGGTGCAGGGTGGGTTTGTCACAGTCCCTTTTCTTTCTCTGCAGTGTGAAGGAGTTGCTCAGGGCCAGCTCCAGTGTTCCAGGGAGCTCTGGAGGCTGATGGGTTCTTGGATTTTTGAGACAGGAATGGCTGATGCCGTTTTCAAGTTTGAAGGAAATAAGTCCCAATAATCGTTTCAGGTCATTGTGTTGATTCTGATTTAAGAGCTGGACATTGAAAACTTGTGTACAAATTTATTTGAGATACAGATTTTAAATTAATGGCATCTTGACCATTGAAAAATAGAAATTCATGCATTAATATTTTAGTTTACAGTAAAATACAGCGTTACTTCTGAGCATTTTATACAGGAAGCCAGACCATAGAAACATACAAACCGTAAGTGTTCTCCTGACAGACACTATTGCTTGAAGATATTTCTCACATCACTGTTGATTAATTCATTCTGCCACACAACTGGTTTTATTTGGGATACAATCAACATGGAAGGAAGGCAAACATGAGTGGTTACAACATAGGCAGAGGTGCTCACTGCTGGCAGCACCTGACAGAACAGGATTTGATCCTGAAGGTTTCTTTAAAAAAAAGACTGCATAGGGACTCATACTGTATATCTGACAAACTGCTCTGCTGTATAGTCATATAAGGCATTAATAAATTCAATTGTAAAAAAAAAGGTGATTCTTTGAGGTTGCTGAAGCACTTTGTGTGTTAGACAGGAATCCACTCCTTTAACAGGATGTTTTTGCTACTTTTCTATGCAGTGGGCAGCAGAAATGGACTGGCAGGAAGGTTCTGCAGTTCAAAATCCTATTGTCCTGAACTGGAACTAAAGCATTTTTGCTTTTCAGAGACTAAATGTAAGTGTTTTATTTTGGCCTTTATTTCTTTTAAGTAAGAAAGGTAATTTCAAAATATGGATGTTGTTCCAGGCCCAGAATCTTAACTATCTTAAATACATATTTTGACATTGCCCATATTTGGTATTCCTTTTAAAATTTTCTCCAATTCCACTGTCCTTTGAGTTTTGGTTTTGACAAAATGTTCTAATAGTGAAGGGCTTGAGTTGCCTCTTGCAATATCTGTGGTTCTGCTTCCCCACAGAGGCAGCTCTCCTTTGCTCTCAGCTGTCCCCCCCAGTCAGGACAAGGGACTCTGTGGGGTGAGGGAGAAGCAGGGACAGGGAGAGCCCAGAGTCAGCCAGGATGAGCTTTTCCCAAAAAAAAAGCTGCATTGCCTGGTTCCAGAGGATTTATGTTCTGCTTAAAAGCAGCATGAACTGGCTGGAGGGCACACATAGCCCTGCTATGGGGACATTCCAAGGATTCCTTTGGAGGCTTAGGATGCCCCTCCAGAACAGGAAATAGGGATTGATGAAGGCTTTCCCACCAGGCCAAAATTCTGGCTGGCCACTGCCTGTAGGAGTGTAAAGCACATTTTCCCAGAAACGGGGAGCATGCAGGAACACTTGGGGAATGACTCCCTCAAATCATGGTGTTAAAATGTCTTGAACCAAGTCTCTCCAAACCCTCCGTCTCTCACTCATTGTTGGGGTTCAGCTTGCACTGCTGGCTGCAGGAGCAGCTGCCCAGGAGCTGGGATGCCATCCCTTTGGCCTTCTGACAGTACAGAGCTGCTCACTGTCAGAAACAGTGGGGAATTCACTTGTGACAATATTAAAAACCCAAAGCAGGAACCAGGGATAATATAAGTACCCAGCTGGAAAAGGTGAGAATGGTTTAGCCCTCCTCTGGGTGAGAGTCATAGCACCGTGTGTGGAAAGCAGGTGGGGGGAGGCAAGGCTGCAGCCCAAACTACTAGAACATTATTCCAAGGCACTTCATGGATAGAAAATTCTGCCAAATATATATGTTTAAAAACAAAATGGACTTTAAAAAAAAGGATACTTTGCTCCTTCAATTCATGAAAGCTGAAGGGTGACCTCCCCCCTCCCCAGCCTGCTCATTAAATGCTCCCAGCTTTACTGAGTGCATCAAATTGGAGTTTTAAGCAGATGTGGTTAAAACCCACCCACTTTTTAAACTTTGTTCAAGCCACAAATTTGGAAATTAAAGGGCCCAGCATTTTGTCAGCGTTTTCTCCCTTTTCAGACATGGTTTGAACAACACAGTATTAGGCAAAAGCAGCTTTGTGAGTGAACTGTTCATCCCTTTGGGATCCCCAGGTTACACTTCAACCCTCAGCTTCCTTCGCAAGGGCGTCAGGCTTTCCAACGCCAGCTCCCATTCCCTCCTGGTAAGCTGGGATGAGTGATCTGGAAATGTCAGCCTGCAACAGGGCTGGGATTCCTGCAGGTGGAGGGGCATTCCCAGCTGTCCTGGCCAGTGCAGCCCTCACTGGGGCAGGACAGCAGCAGCCAGAGGCTCCTCAGAGGCAGCGCCACACGAACACACTGTGGAGACAGGAGGGAGAGCAGGGATTGGCCTTTGGCACAGCCCAGTGAGACAAGAGTGGAGAATAAACACATGGGCTGTGTGAAGTACAGACCGTATGTGTGTAATACACTCTGTGCACACTGTTGCTCTGTCAGTGTATATGCAGTGCGTGTGCACTGTATATGTGCACGTCTGCAACGTGAGCACTGTGTGTGTACTGTGTATGTGTGCGTGGTTTGTGTGTGTCTGTGACTGAGTATGTGTAGTGTGTGTGTGGGATGTCAGTGTGGGTCACGGTAGTGTGGCTGTGTCCCTTTCTGTGTGTTGTGTGTGTGACTGCCCCAGTCCCAGCCAGGGTTACCTGCAGTCGTCCCCTCCGGTGCTCACCACGAACTTGTCATCGTGCGAGAAGCGGATGTTGGTCACATGCGCCGAGTGCCCAAAGTACCGCTTGTGTTTGGCCTGTGGGACAGGAGAGCAGCTCAGGGATGGCACCAGGCACAGCTCTGCACCCACAGCCATCCTGACCCCGAGGCCTTTTCACTCCCTGGGAGCTGCCTGTGGATGGACC
The DNA here is from genome assembly GCA_024734555.1 of Trochalopteron elliotii. NCBI lineage: Eukaryota > Metazoa > Chordata > Aves > Passeriformes > Leiothrichidae > Trochalopteron > Trochalopteron elliotii. Next base: position 196,689 of record JANPWX010000192.1, read on the forward strand.
GTGCTGGTTGGGTGCTGTAACACTGAGTGCTGAGGGCTTTGGGAAAAGCAAAAGCTGCTTTTCAAAAGGTGAAAATAAAACAGGCACTTACAAATTTTTCCGTGCATGGGAAGTCAAACAGCTTGACCAGCCCAAAGTCATCTCCTGTGACTATGTTCAGGCCAGCGTGGGTCACACAGGCGCAGTTGACATCTGCTTTATCTGCATTTCGTGGCCAGATCCCAATGACTTCATCTCCAAGAATGCTGTTCCAAAATCAAGGTAAATAAAATGCATTAGACCATAAGACTTAACCTGCTGCTGCTCTTCCACAGGGTGCAGAGCCAACACAGGTCAGTAATAAAAAATTGCTACATTTGAAATAAAAATGTCCCCTCTAAATGATTGCCCTGAGCTCATCACGGAGACCATCACACTAACTCATCATTTTTATGTGATTCTTAAGTAATCTCTATCCATCATTATCCGTAGATTTATTTCCCATGAAACCACTGGCAACACTGTACAGCAGCACCCTGTGCAGCTCTGCTCTCTATGAGCCTTTCCCCAAGATTTCTGACTGCACTGTTCCCTTAGCCATGGGTTCCTGAATGAGGGAATGTTTGTCTGGATGTCGACTTGTTCTCAGAAATAGGTGTTCTGCCCCTGGCTTTATCATTTACCCACGGAGTCACTGCCAGAGGCATCTGCCCCCTCCCACCAGCTGTCAAGAGTCCTCTGAAATGGGGAATTTGGGGCGGATTTTTATGCCAGCAGAGCAGTCAGAGTAGGAGGATTCTCATTTACCTTCTCCCAGCCCTGCCTGGTTCTCATCCACTGTCAGCTCTGCCTTTGGCCTGTCCCACTTCTCACAGGAAGAGCACACCCACAGTTGTGCAATGCTGGGGCAGATTGCTGTGTTCTTCCACATCAGCAAATATGTTTTAATGACACAACTCCTTAATACAGTCAGTGCCCGTTTCCAGGCCTTCCATGCTGCTGCTGTTTGCTGATGTGGGACAAGGCTGCCTGGAGTGGCCCAGAGCCATGTCAGGGGCCTGGGATGAGTGGCACTGCACCACTGTGCCTCTGTGACAGCCCCTGGTGTAATTAACAGCACTAACTACAACAGACACCAAATAGCCACAGCTGTGTGTAAAACCCCAAGGGTGTCAGATGGAGCTCTGAGGAAGCAGAGCCTGAGTGCAGTCACAGGTTTGCCAAGTCTTGGGGACATCTCAGCATTTACACACCCAAACCTGTGACCTGATCCCAGTGCTGGCCCCTGGCTCCACGCTCTCCTTGGGTGTTACCTGGTCCATGTGGCCCAGGTGATTTTCTCTATGACTGCAGGGTCTGTGATTTGCTTTCCCAGTGGCACCTCGTGAACTTGACGCTTGTAGGCACCTGTGGATACCTGAAAGTGGGAAAGGAAAAACCTGGAAACTCTGCTACAAATACATAATTTTCTTTAAGATGTCCAGCAGTCTCACCAGATTTCATCAGGAATTAAACATCCAGGATAGCATTTCTCTTTTTTCCTCATTATCGGGAATTCGTCACGTGCCATATAAAGGAATAACAGTGTTACAGTATGATGATGGAAAATGTTCACATGCAGAGATGACAAATTTTCTATCACTTCTATACTTTGTCACAACCTAATTTTACTAAATCAGAAACATTTCTGAAGGTACCCCCTTCAAATTAACAATTTAATTAAAACAAATTAACCCAGCTCTCACACACATCCCAGCCTCAGGGAGGAAGAAAACTGCTTTCATATGGTGATAATCCACAATTTCTTTATCAGCATTGTACCAGTTCCATTGACCTGGGATAATGCTTTGCCCTTAGCACAGCTTGAGCCTCCATCTCGTTATGGTGGCACAATAAACTCAAGCACTTCGGGGGCTATCCCAGACATACCTGGATGTATCTGCTGTCTGCAGAGAAGTCCATCTGTATGACAAAACTGGCAATGTCCTTGCAGTAGCCAATTCGGTTTAGGGTTGTGCCTTGAGTGAGATCATAAAAATCCACAGTATGTTCTTGTGAGCCCACTGCCAAAAACCTGTTATCTGGGCTGATCCTAGACAATAAAACATTGAGTAGGGGTGTCACTGGCTGTTTTGGTGCAAGATTTGCTTTTGTTTCTCATGCTAACATGACAGTAACTTTTTTTAATGGAAAACACAAAAACTCTTCTATCAACAGCAGGACTGAACCCTAACCAAAACTTGATGCTTAAGAGAAGATGAAGACTCAGGGTATCTCTGGCAGAAGACAGGGTTAGATGGAAATATGGGGAAGGAATTGTTGCCTGTGAGGGTGGTGAGGCCCAGGCACAGGTTCCCCAGAGAAGCTGTGGCTGCCCCACCACTAGAAGTATCCAAGGCCAGGTTGGACACTGGGGCTTGGAGCAACCTGGGATAGTGGAAGGTGTCCCTGCCCATGGCAGGGGGTGGCACTGGATGAGCTTTAAGGTCCCTTCCAAACCAGACCATTCTGTGACTCTATTCTATATTGTTTGAGTTTAAATGATGTTTATATTGCACTCACTATATAAAGTCAAAGCACAGTGTGCAGAATGACAGTAATCCTCTGGGATTCAGCAACAGGAACTGCAATTTGGAAAATTAATTCCCATAATTACAGCTGTGCAGCGTGGCTGTAACTGAATTAAGCACCACCACAGTGCCCTTCAGCAGCTCACACAGGTTTCAACAAACATGGACTTACAAAACCTCTGCAAATCCACTTGGGACTTGATGGCCATTTCTGTGAGCCAGGGCTGCGTATCTTGAGCACCTCCTACCTGATGTCCTGAATTGCAGACTTCCTGTCCCGCTTCTTGCCCCAGACCTTGAGGCTGTTGACCAGCAGGACGATGAACTCTCCGTTCCTCATGCCGATGGCCACCATCTCGCCATCGGGGCTGTACGCGGCGCAGCGCGCGGGGTGCCCCAGGCTCACCTTGTTCACCAGTTTCTGCAGGGACACACACAACAGGCTCACACCTCCCCAGCACACGGAGAGCTTCCAAACACAAAGTATAAAATTCACTTAATTTAAAAAAAAAAAGTCTCTGTTTCCCTCTAAACATAAACCTGAAATGTCACACCGAGACTCGCATCCCACCAGGCATATGTCACTAAGCAGACTTCAAAATAGATATGTGATTCAGATGGGGGCTTCACGTTTGCATTATTTTGTAGATTGACATCCAGTTTCACACCAGAAAAAGAACTATTTAGCAGAATGAGCTGAAAAATCTATTTCCTAATTTGTTTCAAAGGTGATTTTCTTCAACAACTGCCGATTGGCACAGAGCTTTCCCATTTCATCTGATATGTGGAAACGTCCTAGAAAGCTTTTGCATTTTCACCTAGTTGGTTGTATTTATAATATATTCCTTTTCCTCGTTAAAAATTATTCCTGTCAGCTCAGGTAACAAGCTTTTGAAAAGGTTTATGCTGGCCAAAATGAGCGGAAATCTTTTTGGTGTTTTTTTTAAAATGCTCTGTTGTTTTTAAAAATGGTTGTTGTTAGTCAGTTTGACTTGGAAAAATCCCTGAGGCAACATGCTGAGTTCCACAGGAAGGCTCTGAAGAGGAGGGAGCCGTGTCTGCCAGGAAGGTACAATGATGGGTAGGGGCTGTGTGTGTGACAGCACAGTCTGTGTCACCCAGACTGGCAACGTGGAAATAAAATGCTTCCTTGATCCCCCAGCCTGCACTCTTAGATGAAAATAAGCAATGCCCAACAAGAGGCACTCCATGGGCAGGTGTGCTGGTGAATTCCTGCATTCCTCTGGGAGTGCTGGCTGTGGGACAGCCCGGCACCTCTCCCACACCAAGGATTCACCTTTGCACTCACAGCAAGGAAAAAACTGGGGCCAAACAAGACCAAACCTGCTCAGGACAGGGGCAAAACCATGCTCTCATTCCAGGGCTGCTCAAAGGCACAGCTGGAAAAATGGATGCTTGGATAAAATGTTCATTTCCAATCACACACTTCTATGTTCACGGTACTCACTTTGTCCGACAGGTCCCAGATCCTGGCTGTTCCATCATTGCTTGCAGAGATAAATATGTCTTTGGAGGGGTGAGTTGCCAAGCCCCAGATTTCCCCTTCCATGTGACAGTCAATTAACAAGTTTGAAGCAGCATTTTTTTCTCCTACTTCAAGGATTTCTCCATCTTTTGTTCCCACTAAGATTTTCCCCTGTTTGTAGCCAAAGGAGTGGAGAGAGCTGGTCAGTGTAATAGTAACTGCCATGGTTTAAACTGCCAGAGCTTCCTTAGCAAATACTTGGAAAAAGCATAAACAAATTAAGTTTGTAATTGGTTAATGGCTACTTGATTGGAAATACAAGACATTCCTCACTGGTGTTGTTATCAAGGAATGTGTCAGATTCCTGGGCAAAATGAAATAGAGAGCATCCCTGGAGCACTCAGCTGGACATCCTGTGCATCCTGTGCAGCATCACTGCTGCTTTCTCATTTACAGTTCAGACACATGCAAGAGTGACGGCAGCAAGTCAAATTACTCTGTTATTTCTGCTGTGTTCCACTTTACCAAAACTCATGGTCTCTCAGTAACTCCCAGTGGGGGTTTTGTGGCATTAAAGAACAAACAGAAGCTCAGGGAAGCAGCTGAGCTGTGCCCTCTGGCCCTGGCCACTCCTCACCTTGCCCCGGCACACGGAGCGCACGCACTCAATGAGCTGCCCGGTCTCCAGCTGGAAGGCTCGGCACCGCTTCATCTCCTGGTCCCACAGCTTCACTGCTCCCCCCTCCTTCGTGCTGCAAAGGAGGCCTGGTGTTACCTGGATGGCTCCTTTATGCATGGGAATCCCACCAGTATTTTTCTGCTTAAATCACAAAACACACATTGACCCACCCTGCACTCTGTATCAAGACACCTCTTTATGGTGCGATGGGAAGTAAATAATACACAATTAAATACTTTCACACTTCATGTTTTAAACAGCACCACAATTTGTACAAACCAAACTGTTCTCTTGCCACTTATCTCAAATCTCTGTTTCTTGGCAAATCTTTTCTTGTGGGAATCCCAAGACTCGCAGCATCTCCAGCGGGAGAGGCTGTCTGTAGTTTGACAGAACTAACAAATGAAGAAAACTCTATTTGTGGCAGGAGCTCAGGCAATGAGAGCTTATCCAGGTGTTTGGATCAATCCCAAAGAGGTTCAGCATAACACATGCCACTGTGACCCTCAAATATCCTCCCTTAGTCCTTCACTTACTGAGCCACCTGGGCAGGTTATGCAAAGTTGAGAGTGAAACTGCTACAGCACAGCGACAGTTTATCTCTGGGGTGCTGGACGAATAATGAAAACAAAAACCACACAAGAGAGATAGAAATTGGGCACTTTAGGAAGATTCTGTGTCTTACGGCCTCTCCTTCCCTCCAGTAACAATGAGCCCGTCCCGCAGAGTCGTGTACATGGTGAACACTGGTCCCGTGTGAGCCTTGGCCACCAGCCTGACCAGGAAATGATCCTTCCACACGTAGACATCTCCATTTATTGCACCAGTGAACGTGAGGTTATTCTGCAACAGACAGCAGCAATCTTTGATACAACAGACACCTTGGCATTTTTGTTCAGCTTCAAGTAAAATTCTTTAAATTAAATTTAAAAGTCCTTAATGACCACACTGGATTGTCACCGTTGGTGGTATCACTAGGATGTGTCATGCCAAATACCATTAGCAGAAAAAATTATATACAGAATAACAGATCACAGTTTAAATTAAACAGATAAATAACCAGCAAAGTGAAGGAAAAAAAAAAAGCAGGGCAATAGGTGTGCACAGAACTTAATAAAAGACGTTCACCCAGTCGTGATCAGGAAATTCAGGGAAGGATCTCACGGTGCACAGGTTTTAAATCCACATTTCACTAACAAGCACTGGGTTGGATTTCAGCAAAGAAAACTGACGCTTACAGGTTTAATACAAAGGTAATGTAAAATCCTGTAAGAGGTAATTTGAACTCACTGCTCCGAAGGCAACGGAGAGCATGGTTTGCATTTTGGCATCTTCCATGGAACCAATGACTCCTTTCTTGTAGAGCAAAGCGCTGCCAGCCAAGGTCCAGAACTTCATGTGTTTGACCCCCACAGACACAAACTGAGTGTCGGAGTCTGGGCGGAACTCCACAACGAAGATCCTTTCCAGGTGTCCTCCCCTGCTGGCAACTTTAGCCCCTGATTTAATGAGAAAAGGATAAAAACAAAGCTGAATTTACCTGAGAAATTAAGTTCTGATATGATTTTATCTAACAAATTGAGCTGGTATTGGATTAGAGATCTGTGTCCCAGATGCTGATAGCTGAAATCCCAATACTATTTAGTGTATTAAACATCTTAATGCAACTCCCATAGTCCCTGGTTATTCCATTGCATCCTGCAGATTTAGGAAATGCAGATTTAAGGCCTCCATAGCACAGTCTGTCTCCTGGGTCAGTGAAATAACACAGAAATGTTGGCTATCATCTGATGAAAAAAGCACAGGGACACACTAATGAGCTGAGGCACTTTTCCTTTCCCCTCCACCATTTCCAAAGATAATTCTTTTCTGGAAATTACTTCCCAAAGGCCTATCTCCATTATAGTACTTGAAGTGCTTTAGGAAAGAAAAGGAATAATTTTCCTTAATTTCGTGTAATTTTACATTAAGCATCATTCTTTCCTTAATTTCCACTTACAATTGGTGTTTAAAACTTATCCTCCTGTTCATATTTTCTAGCCCTTTGCCATCTTTAACTGATTAACTGGGATACTCAGAGTGAGGATACAAAAGTCCAAAGACTTGAAAGCCAAAGCCAGTCATCGTTCTCAGCTCTGTTAGGCTGAAGGAACAAGATTCCCCCCTGGTTTTTACCTTCTTGCCACCTCCAGACGGTGATGGTGTGTTCTGGGTCGACTCCCACTGACACCAGAAGTTTGCCAGTGGCACTAAAGTTCACGTAATTGACCCCTTTGGTGTGGAAGCAGCGCAGCATGGAGAGGGTTTGCTTGGTCATGGCATCCCATATATGAATTGTGGGGGTTGTACCTGTGGGCAGAGAGGCATTAAAAGAGAATTGATTCCGGAAAGCTTCAGTGCAAACCAGTCATTTTTCAAGAACATTTAACCTGAACAGATATTAGTTGGGGGGTTGGATTTGTTTGAAGATTAGCACTACTGGGAAACAAAGAGAAATCAAAATAGCTCGCGAAACACAGAGGGGAATCATTGTAGTCCATGAAGTCAGACAAGTTCTAAAAGAACAACGTAACATTCATGAAGAGCCTCATGCAAAAGAAATTGCCTGCAGATGTTTCACTTGTATCCATGGTTCACACAGATACAATGAGGCAACATGAAACTTGTACAGGACTCTGCTAAATTCAAAAACAAATCAGCCTTACCTGGGAATTCTGTCATGTCACCTGCATTGTGAGAGCAATGGCAAATGAGGAAGCACCAAGGGAAAACAATAAGTGAAATAAGTCATGTGACTCGTGCTGAAGTGCCAGCATTGGCACCAGAAGGAAAACAAAATTAAAAACTTGGAAATGGATATGGATTAAATCAACAAAACAAATAAGCAGGAATATTGTTGAACTTTTTTGGGTATATTGGCTTTTATACACAAATATTGCAACAATATTTAGTACTTTTAAGTTCTAAAAATGGTATCTAAAAGAAATGTTAAAGGCATGCATGTTTTAAATATTATTAAATTCAACAGTGAAGCGAATCTCTAGTTACACAAAGTATCAAACTCAGATGCACTGATCTCCTGAGGCCTAGGAAAAGGGCCTTTTCCACGTCACAGAAATCAGCGTTTTCACAGCTCTGGCACCGCTTGCAGGTTTGGGTGCTCCCTCCACATTCCAGCTGCAGTGACTGTGCTCAGGACAGGCAGCAGAGGGTTTGTGTTTGTCACTGTGTTCATCACTGCCACTCCCTTCCCCCTGTTAAGTGACTCCTGTCCTCAAGTTACAGATTCCATTCTCCTTCCAGAATGGGCTGAGTCTCTGATCTCATGGTTCTGATCTCATTCTCCTCCATAAAGTTAATTATTCCAGCATTAGGCTGAGAGGCAACAGATCCTTCTCAAGGCTTGGAACAACTTATCCTGCATTCCCCATGGAATGTTTACTCCTGCAGGACTCTTCATGTAAATAATAAACACACAAATACATGTGGTCTCTCAGCTGTCCCCTGATATGTGCCCTAACCTCTGCTGAGAGCTCTCTGTTTCTGGTCTTTTCTGTACAGCTCCTGTATTCCTGCAGAGAAAATGATGCTCAGTGTATTCTCACTGCTAAACAGTGCCTTGGACACAGGAAGGAAAGAAGGAATTCTATAAATCAGGTTACTGAGGTGATTAGGCAATTTATCAAAGCTTGCCTTCTGAAACATGATTATACTACAATTAACTCCAAAGTCCAATCACTCACAATCAGAGATGGAATTTAAACAGTAAGAAAACCCTGGAGCTTGATTACTTCTTCCAAATCAAACAAAAAGTAAAATTCCCCCACAGAAAAGCCCCAAATAAATCAGTGCCCTGAAAAGTGTGAGTAAAGCTTTGCTGTGGGGTCACATACCGATCTGGCTGGTGGCCACCACATTCTTGTACTTGGGGTGCTGGTTCACCGTCAGGCACAGGATGTCATCAGTGTGCTCCAGGTAGAAGCTCTGGCTACCTAATGACATCCAAACAGGATTTCAGTCACTACGGGACTGAGGGAAGAGCCACCACAGAAGTACAGACTATTTGGGCAGGTTGTTGCAACTCTGCAGGGGATGAGGGGCCACTAAAGCTGCCCATGGCTGCACTGCTCTCATTCCGAGGCACACTTCCCAAATGCACTATGGACACAACCATCAACACACAGAGGTGGGTACAAAAGCAGTGTTTGGGAAATTATCTATATATCCAGGGAATCAGCCTAAGAATCAGCCCACAGCCACCATAACTCAAGAAACACCAGAACTGCAGATACAAAGCTGTCCTAGGGTGACTTTATGATGCTTGTATCCCCAGTTGTCTGTTCTGTTTATGTTAGATATTATGTTCTGTGCCTTTAAGGCTGGTTCCGAGAGTGAAGCAGGGAGAAAGAGAAGCGCTGAGTTTCTTTTCAGAAACTGCTCTGATTCCTCCCCATTCTGCTCCTGGACTGTGCTGTCTGCAGCACAGACAGACAGCAGGACAGAGATCTCCCTTGCTTTTTAGCTAGTTGAGGCAGAGAAGTTCCCTAGACTGTTTGGGTTTTTTTTCTTCTTTTTCTTGGAACTGTTTTAACCTGTTTTGAACTGAAAACCCAGAAAACACCTGGAGCTCACACCTGCGGCCCACTTAAACCCAGGGCGGCATTTTTCAGTGCCAGAGTGACTGATAAGAGACTGGGAGAACTGAGCTACTACTCACAGCAAGGACTTTCTCAGTTTTGCCCTCTCTCTTCAGAATGGCAAGAGGTTTTGTTGTTTCATATTATTCATTTTTTATATTTGTGGATACTTTGCTTGTTAAATAGTTTTTTCCACTTTTCTCCAAGTAAATCTTTTCCCGAATCAGTTAGGGGAGGGGCCACTTGAGTTTGCTATTCTGGAGGGACCCCATTTGGAGGTTTTCTCCCAAATTTGCTCTAAACCAGGACAAAAGCCCAGGTTTCCCAGTGAAATGAGGCAGTGAGTGGGGAAGCAAAGTGGAGGCAAAGCCCTCCCAAGGGAACGGGCCCAGAAAGGGCAGATGGGGCCATCCTTGTTTCTCAGCCCACGGGCCAGAGGCTGTCCTAGGACTGGAGTCTCCAAAGGCCACCTACAATGGGTTTGTGCTATTTATCAGGATGCAAAATGTGGGAAAGTCGTGGGAATAATAAAACGTTCAGACTTTCAATTAAAATTCTTTTCCTTATAAAGCGATTTTATCTCCAAGTATTGTTTCAAGTGGAATTACCAGTGGAGAGGTTTTGGACAATGCCTGCTGCAGCTGTGTGGAAAATAATGTCAGCACCATCGTTCAGGTAATGGAGGTTGTTGCGACAGTCAAATCCTCTGTATCCAAACACATGGTCTAAAGCCAGCTCCTGGTCCAGGAAAACAAAGAGAACAAGAGTGAAATGAAAGAAAAAATGAGGAGATTTCAGAGACTGGATCACTTAAGGACAATTCTAAATTACACAAGTACAAATTGTAGAGGTAACAGAATAACAAAACAATAATTAGATATCCCCACTCTGCTCATTTATTGAAGCATAACATTATCAGAGGCTATCAACCACCTTTAATTGGTCAACTAAAGCATTGCACTTATATAATTTTCTTTTTTAATTATTCAGAGGGCTATAAATGTTCTGATTCTGTAAATTTCCATTCCAAACAGATACAACTCACAGAACAGGTTTGATTTTATTGCTCTTCCCATCACAGTTTAATATTTATATAGGGTATCAGATATTTTAAAGAAGCTATCTGCAGAGTTTTCAAAAATCATAAACTACCAAATTTACACACACCAAATTCTGACCTTAAAGTCCTTAAAGGAAGCCAGGGCAGGCTATAAGTAATTCTGTAAATAAGACATTAATGAGAGGTGTAATTACAGCTTACAATGAACAGTTGCCAAGGAAATTTCCTCCAGGAACCCAGGATGGTTAATGGATTGTTGTTAGTGCTGCCTTGGAGCCCTGAAGCCAGACTTAATGACTGTCCCAAACACAATCACAGCTCACTGGGAACAATCCCAATCAGCCAAAGACCAAGTGTTGCAAATTGTCCACACAGGTCACAGAATATTCCTTGTTCTGCATATTATGAGGAAATTCAAACAAAGTGTTGGGGGCAGAAAGGGAAGTTCCAAAGTCAATGAACAAATTCCATCATTCAAAATTCCACAGAGGATTTTTTTTCTGGGCCAAACTGCTGGCTCTGGATATATTTCCCTTGGGATTGAGCAGGGAGCATGGGAATGCATATACTCTGTGACTGTACCTGCCCTTCACTGAGAGACAAAACTCACTGAGGGATGGTTTTCACCCAGAACATGTTACCTTTAAAGAAATTTAAAAGATATTAATCCTGACCTCAACCAGTTTCTTTTTTTTGTTGACGTTGTTCTTTTGCAGTTTCTCAGGCTGAGGAGCAGCTCTGCTCACGGGTGGCCTGAAAAGAACATTAAAAAAAAGGAGACAATTAATATGTTTGAAGGCAAAATACAACCTTCAAAACCACAGCATATGTGAGCAGCAAATGGACAATTACCTGGTATGAGCCTTTTTCAGAGTTGTACAATAAACTGATTAGAATCCTGCACTTTTTGATAGAAAGTGGAAACACTGATGTAGACTTTGAGGATGAGTGGCAGAACAACCAACCTTACATGACTGAAAAGACCCCAAACCATAATGATTTAAATCCATGGAAAAATCCTTGAATATGAAATGATGGCAAATTGGTGCTTTCAGAAATGATCTGAAGTAATTTCTGCAGCTGGCAGTTGACCTCTGCCCAGCCTTCCTTCTTCTGAGAAATCCCATCCCAAAATCTTGACATGGCTTCAATAAAATCTTCTCAAAATCATATTAAAGATAAAATGGTTGCATTTAAATGCACAAGTCATTCATCCAAGGGAATCTGGGAGACTGAGGCCAGGAGAGCTTTTTTATATAATTACAGTTGCTAAAAGTAGCTAAAGAGACAAATGCAGAATACAGGCTGGGACAAAATCTGATGTGTGTAAATGGTCTGTAAGGCCAGATAACTCTGCTGCTGCTTTTGATCCTGCTGGGAAAAAAGGGACAGAGCTAAGGGGAGCACTTGGAAAGCATTCCCAGAGCTTATGATTCCAGAAAAATGTGACCTTGCTATTACATTCCACACACTGTGAAATTTTTTCCTGTCCTGGGACCGTAACTACCAGTAATTCCCATTTTACAAAAAATTAATTAGAGAAGAATGAAATCCTTTTTATAGGATAGGTAGCTGTTTTTTCTGGAGCTGGATTTTTCATGGAAGGTATTAAAGGCACGGTGGGCAGAGCACAGTGGGGACTGAACCCTGTAGGAATGAGCAGCAGGACAACCTGAGCTCTGAGATGGAGCAAAGCTGCAGGAAACCAGTCTAACCCATGTCTCAGGCACAGCAAGGACAAACAAGCACATCAGCAGGTGACCCCACAACACGAAGAGAGTGAAAGAGTTACCTTGATCCCCTTGTAAGCAGCAAATAAAGCCAAGCAAGAAATTAATAGAGTTTAGGAGTCACTTCTGAGCACGAGATTCATGCACAAGCACTTTGAGAGAGCAGCAATCATTCCTCGGGCACAACACATGCTATCCAAGCATGCCAGCAAGAACTAAAACAGAAACCAGAGTGCACAGACCCGGACACATCGCAGCCGGCATCCCTGGGCAGACTCAGAGATAAAGATCCTGCAGGATGGAGGGGAAAGGGAAGCTACATCCAAGCTTCCTGCACACTTTGCACCGGAGCAGAACGGGATTCCACGGTTGGTTTATTTTCAGGAGCCTGACAGGGAGGGGACTGGTAGGAAGTTGACAGTCTCCTAGGTGCTGCTGAGATTGTATACAATGGATGATTGTTCTCTATCCCAGCTCAGCTGCAATTTAGCCCACAATTGCTGTGGGGAGGCCAAGTCACTCCCAGGACAGCCTGTCCTGCCTTGTGCTCAGGGAACAAGTACCGTTATTTCCTCAGAAAGGAGTCACTCGAGTCCCCTGGGGTGACCCTGGGTGGAGCAGAACCAAGCAGCGGTGCTGTCACCGTCAGGGAAGGGGGCAGAGGAAGTTACTACAAAACTTAATTGTCTTTAAAAATAATTAATTCATTATTTCATTTCAGCCCAGATTTATGAGGGCCTCTGAGCTGGCACTTAAGAAAATAATTGTTTTCTTGTATGCTTTTTTCTGTTTTAGTATTATTTCAAACTAGATAATTTTCTACATTTCTTTATCTAGGAATATTAACGTTTATGACAAGAGCAAGCCAAAATACTTCATGAAAGCAAGAGAACACTACCACTGTGACATGCTTGATAGTCATCAGATTGTAAGCATGAGGCTTAATTTGGAGACACACACACGGATACTTTTATACATATCTACTCACAGCACACACAAACACAGATGTTGTGTGCATTCATATATACATAGCCATGTATATATACACACGTGTGCATTCACTGCCTCATCATCATCTTCATAAAACAAATGGAAAGCAGAACATTTGAAACATTTTAAGAAGTAATTTCACTTTTAACAAGCCTGTGACTACACCTAGTTTGTTTTGATACAGAAGATGACACTGCCAAGACAAGAAATTTGCACTGTAGCAAACGACATCCCTTTGCCCTGTTGGACCTGTGCAACCTGCATGGCACATTCCCAGCAATCCAGGCCTCGGCTGGACTCCCCATCAGTACTTACTTGACAATTCCCTGCCTCCAAAGGAAAGCAAGTTAAAACATAACACAAGCATTAACGGTTTCTTTACAGCAATTTAAAACAAACGTGGTTAGATTATGTGATGGATGGAGGAGCTCTGGGAAAGGTAAGACACAGTCAGATGTTAGAGGGTTTCAGTTCTTTGAGTACTGTGAATACAGCAGAGAAGATTTCTGTTACTCATGGAACATCTCGAGGATGTTTTCACATGAGGACACGCAGCTGTCAGCCAGGGATAGAAGTCCAGATCCAAACTGACAAAACCTCAAGACCACCTTCATGCAGAAATGTGAAAAGATATGAGTGAACGTTCCCTCCAGGCACAGGGAGAAGCCCAAATCAGGGGTGCGGTGAACAGGCAGCACCAGGATGGAGAACAATAGATGGACAAAACAAGAACTGGGCTGGGGGGAAGAGGGAATGGGGTTTTGGAAGAGTGGAGCACCTTGAGGGAGGAAAGAGGTGTGATCTTAGAGAAAAGGGCCAAATTATCAGGGGAAAAAAAGCTAGATCTGTTTAGATGGAAAATAAAGATCAAAAGAAAAGGCAGATCAAAAATTGTTATGATAAATTCTATGGGAGGAGGATATAACCAACTCTTGTTTCCAGGCCACAGGCCAAAACTGCTGTCTGGTTGGAGATTCTGATGCAGCAGGAATAAATCAGGAGAACACAAACGTTGTGCTCCAAGGCCAATGGGAACAGCATGGGAATTCTAGAAACAGCATCATGTGAAAGGGACCAACAAGGTCTGGAGCAGGGACAGGATGGACAGGAGTGTCCTGCAACCTAGAAGGTGACAAGCTGAGCCAGCAGCAATGGGTGGGGAAAGCTTCGAGCCCAAAAGGGAGACACACATGGATTTACATGGCTGCAAACTGGAGAGGGAACACACTTGGATCTACACAAACATGAGCAGGACTGCTCCTGAGAAGAGAAATGAGAGGAAAGGGTGGTATGGTTGGGTTGGGCAACAGAACAAAAGTCCAAGGTTTAAAAAATATACTGTTCATTTCAGAAAAAATGAAAAAGCAGCTTTTAAAAGTGCCCTTAACCAGTAACAGGAGGGGACTCCCAAGTGGCCCCAAACTGCTGCAAAACTCCTTGAGCTTTTTTTAATCCCTTCCCAGAGAAGGGATTAAAAGATTTTGTAAATTCTAAACCCTTGGATTTTCCCATCCCAACATACATAGGAGTTTTACATACAACTTTTCCTGCTGTTACTTTTCTCTTAACACTTTGTAGCTATCATAACACAACAAAAAGAATAGGATTCAACATGAAAAAACCCTACTCTCAAATACAGCAGATCACAGCAAAACTCAAACAGAACTAGAGAGAAACACCAGTGGTAAATTATGTTTTTAAAGCACTGACAAAGTCTTACATGGTTACAATATTTATAACTTCATATGTATGCTGATGCACTCTTTAAAAAAAATAAATTAAAAAGTACTGCAGGACATATGGTGGGCCAGCCGTTGTCACAGCCTGTCAGGGCAGCTGGTCACTGCATTCTCAGGTCATTCCAGCTCAGTGCCCAGTGAAAAGAGCACTACAGTAAGAAGGGCAATCACTGGAATGAAACCTGAGGGCCTTTGTTCTGAACACCTTGGGAAGTTTTTCCCTAAACAGCTCCTGTACCACAGACTGGCCCTACTGCACCAGGACCTGCTGTTCCTCACACCCTGGACACGCCACCCCACTCACTCTGGACTCTCCAGACACACTGTCCCTCACACACTGGAGGAACAGAGTCTTTTCCACTTTTGTTTTTCCCTGCTTAAGCTTCAGCATCTTTTGAAGCTGTATTGGTGTAAATAAAAACACTGAACCAATCATATATGGCAGATCCTCACTCTGCATGACAACACATGAGAAACACGCCTTTTTCCATCAGTTCTGGACTACCTCCCGCACAACAGCCCTCAGAAAAGCTGAGTATTTCACATCACCCTCAGTGCAGAGAGCACTGAGCTTGGAGACAGAAGTGTTAGGAACATGTGGCAATGTTGGCATCCTTCTGTTCCACCCCCCCAATTGTCACACAAACAGAGAAGACCTTTGAGCCAGCTCTGTGCTGACCTGCGGGAGCAGTGAGATTGACTCTGAGTTCAGCTGCATGGCAGGGACTGACAAATACCAGTCACAATGTGTACAAGCCTTGGGGACAACTGGGATGAAACCAGTAGACTGTCAAATGCATTTAGGGTGCATTAACTTGACATAATGCTGTTGAGAAAGTAAAAGTGAATATTCCAAAGGATGCTCCTTATTCTCAGAGAGGGGTTTTCTGCTGGAATACGCCCAAAGTTATTTTCTCCAGCCCAGGGATGTGTTTTTCCAGATACATTTTGAACAGTCCCCACCTACACATAAATACAACACAGATTCACACTCAAAGCTTTTGCACTGCACCCACAGATGTGTGTGTGTAAAGGTGCAGGAACCAAGGCTGTAACCATATGTCTAATAATTCACTTCATGGTGCAAAGGCTTGTGGGGGCTATTTTAGAAGCTTATATAAGTTAGTTAGCCCATGTTGTTTTAAAGAAATCAATAATTTAAAGAGTAATCTTTGAAGAGAGAAAATTCAGCCTTTTAACTTTTCATCTTTATCGGGACATATGATTGCATGAGGCAAACACCACAATGGAGACCAGGCTCTCAGGTGGGTAATTCATGGAGATTAAGACAAGCCAGGATGCTGAGAAAACAGAAAACCAGACAAACATGCTAATGCTGCTTTTTGTTTTCTACACATTCCACCTGCTTGGAAGGAGTTCCCATCACCAGGTCCATGTGGAGTCATGCAAATTGAGCTAAGGGAGAGCTGCAGATGCAGGGGGTGTGTTAGGGGTTAGTAGGAGGCCAAATGCAAACTGGTCTTTGCCTTTGAGATTAGTAACATAAACAGAGTCATCAGCAAGCTTGTTTTACTTCTCATCATATCAATTCTTAGTTTAAATGGTCCCAGTTCCAAAAGTGGCCCTTTTCCAAACTAGCACAATTCCCCTGAAACACACAGCAGAGCTTACAATTGTCCTGGATTGTCTGGGACAGTCCCACCAGCGGCCAGGGGGTCCCGAGGAGTGGGAGAACCACGCTGGGAGCTCCCACCCCGCGAGACTGCTCCTGCAGCCCCTCGCGAGGCCACCCCGCTCCTGACCACCGGCACGGCAAGGGGTGCCAGCCACAGGGGCAGAAAGGGAGACAAGGATAAGGGTGGGTGGGGAGGAGAGGAGGGAAGACATGGAAAGGGGGAAGAAGAAAAACAACAAGGTTGGGGAGGGGAGAGAGAAACAACAATCGATTAATGATCTTAACCAAATACACCAATACAACTGCAAGACATTTTAAAACTGTCCCTCAGCAACAGCTCTCCCATTGCTTTGCCATCTTAAAGCTGTAGCTGCTGATGGAGACAGGAAATGTTGGATCCCCCCAAAAGTACCAGGCCATGATTTGATTCAAATCCTGCAAGTAAAATCTATCATGTAACTTCTACACTTCTCCAAGATATTTGCAGAATCATGATTATTTTAATCACATTCAAGTTAGACAGGAAAAATAAACTTCATAAAGGGCTCTCCTTTTCTAAGGGAAAACTTTATTATTATTCCTAAGATTGTACTAATCATTGTACAGTTCAGCTCCCAACCCTACACTTGCAATCTTCTCAGGAGTCCCATCACAGCTCATGAGATCAAATTCCTCCTGAACTGAACAATGAATTGTTATTTCTAGAGAAATAACGTACCTGGAGGTTTTCAGATTCACCACTCTATTACAGAAGCATAGGGTCCTGGAAGCTTACTCCAACAAACAGAAAGATTAAACAGATGGACATGTCTCATAGGTGCCACATGGCACCCTTGAAGTGTGTGTGATTACATATGCTGGAAAGCAACAGTTTACCCTCTAAATATTACAATTAAAAGAAAAAATCCCAGTGAGCTCCAAGTTATTTTCTCCAAGAAGCAGCTCACAGAAGCAGTCCCAGCTCTTCCTACTTCTTGCTTAAACCAGAAACTTGCTGCTTCTCTTTTTTTCCTTTCCTTTGTTTAAACTTGCTTAATGATGAGTTTCTTCTCACTCACTATACCTTCACAATTTTTCCTTTCTCGAAGCCATAATGAAAATACAGCAAGGAGGACACTCCAAGACTCTCACTACATGTTGCAGTGAAGTGGGCCAGTGTCGGAGTCCAGGGCATCCCTTTGGGTGACCTAGGACCTGAAGAAGAGAATTTGAGCCCTGGACAGGGGGGTGTGAAGCCGGTCCAGGGGGGTTGGAGACCTTGGCACACAGCCTGGAAAGACACCAAGTTTGATTTTAGTCCATGGGAAAAGCTTCCAGCACTAGGAGAAGAATTGCAAACCTCAAGGGTGTGAAAATAGTAGCTTAGCACAGCACGGGGTGAAAAATTTTGTAGTTTTAGGATTCTTAGTATAGGGGTAAATGGGGGACAAGATGGAGGATTTAGGGTGTTGCCCTAAGTTCTTCTTCTTCCTCGTCCTCCATCTTCTGAGGTAGTGATGACACAAAGTAGTTTGAGGGGATTGGGTTAAGGTACAAGTGACCTTTCTAGTATAGGCACTAGGCATTGGCACAAATTAGTAAATAATGGACACGTAGTTATCTGTATAAGAGTAGAGCACCGCCTCACCGAGGGGCAGTCGCCTTGTGTCCCAGCTGCTGTCCGGACCTTGGCTGGGTGCAGAGAAAACTTTGAGATATCAAATAATAAACAACACGAGAAACCTGAAAACAAGGCCTTGGAGACTCTGCTTTTTTATGCGACGCGGCTCAGGGTTTTAGAGGGCCAAGGACTCTTAACAGCCGGAATCTCGGGTGAGAAAACCAAACCCGAGAGGCCAGCAGTTTTCCAGGCCTTGGGATTTACTCACAGTTTCTGTTCTAAGCAGCCTTCCAGCTTGTCCCATAGTTTTCAACATATGGACAGTAAGTGACAGTAAGTTGCCAATGCCAGAGTATTCAGTGCACAAAAGCCATTAAGTGCACAATCACTGGGGTCTTCAGACAGACACATGACACAATCACAAAGGGAAAGATCTGGAATACTTCCTCCAGAAAAACTTCTTCCTCCAAAGCCTACCAGGTTACCCCACATATCTGCCTGAAAGAGAATGGAACACATTCCCTTCTTCAAACCTGGAGGGATGGGGAGAGATACTTCGGCTGTGCTTTTGGCAGAAAATCTAAAGCTTTGGGAGCTCCCTTCAACATTTCTTGTTGCTTCTTCACTCAGCCCTGTGCACAGAGATTTCAAGACTCCACAGCCTCAAGACCTGCTGACTTGGGCCCTAGATTTCCTGAACATTTAGGATTTCCCTCAACATAGACAGCTGAGTACTTGCAGACTTTCCATTTCACCTGGACTGAACAACTGTCACTTCGGACGCTTGGAGGGGCAAAGAAAATCAGCCCAGGGACTTCCGAAGTTTTATGAGCAGACAAACCCTTTTCCAGCTGCTACATTCTTTTGTGTTCTCTGAAAAGATGAAATTTGGCACACCTACAAAGCCTTCCTCATGTCTCATGCATCTTCTGACAGAAGTCAGCTTTAGCCTGAGGCACTCACAACTGGGATTACCAAGATTCTGCAGGAATTCTGCCCATATTGTCCCACTGTGACTGGGAATTGCAGTCCTGCAGTAGTCAACATATTAATCCCCTCTTTCGGCACCCAAACTCCAGCATCTTTCACAGCTTAAGGCCCTATCCAATCACAACACCCTCAGAAAGAAGTTTTGCTCACATTTCGCCATTAAGTTGCAGCTTCTGATTATTTCACTATAAATTCTCACTTTTTTGTATTAATATCTTGAAGAAAGGAAAGTGAATTTATCTTTACTTAACAAGTGACATATGAAAATTACAAGATTTGTTGTCAGATTGATCAAAACAGCAAATTTCAAATACCAGAAGTGTGATTGTACTGAAGCATCTGTAATTTAATAAGCAGATAAAAATGTGTACAAGAGCTGTAACTCTCAAGCAGAAAAGACAGGAAGGACAGTGACAAGGGTTTGTTTTTAACCTAGATTAAAATGAAGCACAAAACTCTGGATAACACAGAGACAGTAACAAGAAAAAAAGAAAGGAGAATGTGAAGACCTTGCTTTTTACTCTCCTCAGTCCAGAGCTTGGGGGTATAACATGAGGTGAGTTATTCCCTTGGGATGCTATTTTCATGTGCAGCCACTGTGAAGCGACTACTCTAGAAGTCAGGGGCATCCTCACTGCAGAGGAGGTGCCTTCGCATTTCACCAGCCTCCAACAGAGTAGGAGGCGTGGAAACACTGGAGCAGCTTCCCATGGCTTTGTGGTGCTGGATAGACACAGCCTGTTCTCCGTGAGAGAAGCTGAGGATGGGGACAGGCTCCAGAGCCTGTGCCATCACACAGCACAGCAATGGGTGCAGAGAAGGGGAGCTTCCCAGTGACCTGAAGGGGATTTTCACTCCTGGACTGGAAATAGTGCTGAAAAGCTGCACAAGACACTGATGCTCTTGCTGAAATCATCAGTAATTCATGACTACAAGACATTTTTATGCCCAGATTAATCCGTCAATTAAACTCACTCTACAGTCGCTTTTGCATCATCAAAGCAGAATAAAACTGCTGGAGGGTACAAGGGTTTCTGGTGTGAAACATCTGTACTACTCCCACTTATTATTCTGAATTTAGCAATTCACCCAAAATAAAATAATAATTTTCCTTTTTTTAACTCAGTTTGGAAACATTTATGTTTACCAGATGATACACTAAGCCTGTTTGTAGAAAAATGGAGGAACAAATTCTTTATTTGAGGAAAAGAGAAGGTTATGGTCCAATATCTTATTGTAAAAATCACTGACCCTCTTCCTGCATGGTATTGTTAAAACATTGTGATGAAAAAAAATGGGTGCAACATTTTTCTTCTTATTGTTCATACCCCACATTTCACACCCAATTCTCCTGTTTTGCGCATTTACTGAGCAAAAATGATTAATTACTTTCTGTTCAAGATGTTCAGCACTGCATTCTTTGAGAGCTTTAAAGACAAACTTATTTTTCCAAGGCCTACATGAGATTAGGAAGTATTATTAACTCCATTTTGTCTCTTGTAATAATAACAGAACAACTACACTGAAATTCTTTCTGTGAGTTAACCCACAGCAGTCCTTTGTGTCAGTGCCCAGTGGGGGGGCAAGAGCAGGGAAACTCCTGATAAAAGAATGAACATTTCTAAGAAAATGTTCTATCAAAAGAGACAGAATGGATTCACAGCTGAGTCACCAGCTGGATTTACAGGTAGGGATTTACTGCTCCAGATTTTGAGGGGGATTACAGATGCCTGGTTATAGATGCTCCTGGTTCTGTCCCATCAGATTTTATCACCCCCTCCTTTAGGTCTGGTCTCACTGAATTCACCCTCTGTTCTTAGCTCTTACCTCTTTTCTTTGCTCTCCTCTCCAACACTGTACCCAATCCAGCTCATTTTTTTTTTTAGAATATTTCAGCCTAAGGCCTGCATGTGCCATGGGAAATTCCAGCTTTAACAGTGACAACCCAACACAATTACAAGTGACTGAAAATCTTTTAATAAAAGCACCACCCAAAGCCTTAACCACAAAATATTTATAAGCTTACCACTATCACAAGTGCTCTGCTGCAGACACACACTGGTTAGGAGAGAATATAAATGCTCATGTGAACAGCAGAAGGGAACACAACACTCAGAGAGATGTGTCATATACATGTATTTTTTCCATCATATTAATATGTTGTACTCTGTGAACACCATTTTAAATGTCATCTGGTGAATTTTAAAATTCCTGTCTTATTTCTAAGGACTAATTTTAGTTGAATGAAAAGAAATGCAAAAGGGCTTTTACTTGGAAGCAAAAGCCTTTGTGGGACATACCTCTCTTCCACTGAAACTTCCTTCAGCTGCTGATGGGGTTTTGTGCCTTCCATTTCTCGGATGCTCACTGCATAGATCTTAGTGGTGTAGTCAATTGCTTTTTCTCTTGCAACATCACTATCATAACCTTAGGAAAATAAAACAGACTAAAACAAACTACCCTTGTTTCATAGTGGGAGAGTAGAGAACAGGAGGATCTGCCCCAATGAAAGGAAGGAAACAAATCCTGCCAAGCTCTCCTTACACTGAAATTTAGCACAGTAAAGCTTCAAGTTAAATGCCTGTGTGAATCTCTGATTCATGCTAGGGAGACGGAATTAAATCCTCTTTACCTCCATCTTCTTCTGCATCTGTATCTGACTCTTCGCTGTCCACCAGCTTGCTCTCCTGGATGCCCAGGAACTCCCTGGTCCAGATCATGAGCGCGGTGTCGGCGCCGCCGACGGTGAGGAGCACGGAGTCGTTGTGCAGCCACTGCACGTTGGTCACTTGGGCACTGTGCCCCACATACTTCTTGAACTTGGCATGTTGGCCCTGCAGCACAGAGAATCCCCCAGCTGGCAGCCTGACAGGAACAGTGCCTTCCTTCTTTTCCTTTCCAACCACCCAAATAAACACACTTCTTACCTTCACTGGGTAGGAAAAGAGCTTCACAAACCCAAAATCATCTCCTGTGGCCAAGAGGGTTCTGTCCTTTGTGAGACTGGCCGCGTTGACAACGGTGACATCGCTGTGCATGGGCCAGATTCCCTCGCAGGTGGGACCGAGCACACATGTCCAGGTGTCCCATTCAATCTTCTCTATCTGCAAGCAAAATTCCCCAAAAGAAGGCTTCTTACTTTAAACATACCAAATACACACTAGTTTCGTGTGCATAGTTTTCTATGTTTAACATTAATTTCTAAGATTTTCTGAGGTGCTAAACATTGGCAATTTTGTAGCAGAATTACACATCACAAATAATCAGCTTCATGAAAAGCCAGGTCCTGCTGTTTGAAGGTGGTTTATAGCCTGTATGCAACTGGTTACATAGAAAACAGGTGACCTTGAGAAGAGGATTATGGCAAATGGTTGCTAATAAATAAACAACATTAAATTTAGAGATACAAGCAGAAACCTGCATATTCTGCCATTTACAAATGCTAGGAAAGACACTATGGAATTACTAAATAACTCTAATCATTGTAAACATAGCATTATAAAAGGAAAAAATACACCATTTGAAGACAATTCTTAAAATTAATTTTCACAGTAAAAATAATCCAGCACACAATTCATACCTCAGCAATTCTTATAATATGTCTTTTCCCTCTCGGTGCTTCAAAAAATAGTTGTTCTTTGGCACCAGAATTGACTTGCAGTAATTTTCCTGGATACAAAAAAAAAGAGTTTGTTACGAATCGTATTAATTATTGTGACTATTAAGAACTTTCTTTTGATTGAATGAAGAGATTTCTGGAGGTAAATTAAGAAATTATCCTCTAGAGATTTATTCATAGCCAAAGTAACACAGATACTTAATATCACTCTTGTAAGGGTCTTACACTCTGATTCAATGCATAAGTAATATTTTAAATACCATCCAATATCCTTAAGAAGTTGCTGTTGCACAGCAAATCAGTTTCTGCTGATAGGGAATATTTTGCTTGTGTTTCATCATCACACTAATGGAAGTCAAAAATAAATGCATGTGCTATTAATTTTCCTAATGATTTTACAAGGCAGCTTTGCCAAAAGTGGAACCTTTGCCAGCTCCTATCCCTTCTGCACTACCCCACTGGCAGAGGCAGCTCCACTCTGAGCTATCCTGGCAGGGGAAGTTTGCTGTGCCCATGGAGATGCTGTGCGCTGCTGCTGCCACTGGCTCACACCATATTTTGGGGCTGGCACACAGCAGAGACAGGGCTCAGGCACACAGGTGCTCCCACACAGATCACATCTGCTCTGGGAAGGCTCACTGGCATGAGCTCATTATGGATCCTGCTGGAGTTAATTAGTTGGGACCATCAGACTTCTAGCTTCTTGCAGGGACTGCCATGCAGAGCTCAGCAAGGAAAGGAAATTGGATACCAACAAATGTAATTGCACTGGATCCATACAGTGCTCCATAGGGAAAAAGCATTTGCATCAGTGGTTGATCTCAATAACTGGAGGGGAACAGTTTCCTGATATTCCATTTTATGGGCATTTCCAGTCTGTATCTCTGGCCAGCACTTTACCTCTGGAGTCCCAGTCGATGTGGGTGATGTAGCTGGAGGCACCTTTGCAAATGCCAACTCTTTTGCTGGTAAGGACATTGTAAATATCTACAAAGTTATCGTGGGAAGCCACAGCCAGGTACTTTCCTGATTCTGTAAGGAGGAGACACTGAGGTTATTAAAGGGTAAATCTTCTCACTGATACTGGTGTGATTTTCACCACTGTAGTGAATTCACCAGGCAGGGGTGGGCCTGTTTTAGTGCAGCACACAGCCACATGGAGCACACACAAAGCCACTCTTCCCTTGCAACACTGAATCTTGTCTAGACAAGAGAAACAAACTGCAAGATAAACACTCCTCTTCCACCTTATCATCTGGTTGTACCTCGTGAAAACTTTATATCCGAGATCATCTCCTTCCTATGGTGAAAAGACACCATGTCCTCCACGGTGTCAGCATTCACCACCAGAAAACTGCCGTCGTTCAGCCCCACCGCCAGGGCTTTCCCATCGGGAGAAAAGGCACAGCAGCGCCCGCCTGCGGAAGCACATGGAAATGAGTCTGTCAAAGTTTAAAAGCTGGGACACAGAAAACCATCAATGAACTGCGACTGAAAGGCTTTCACATCAAGTATGTCATTTGAAAGCAGATTTGTTATCTCTTGAAATATATATGCTACAGAGACCTGTGATGGATGATTTGTTAGAGGGAGTTAACAACAATGATTTAATCCCTTTTGAAACAGGTTTATGTGCAAATACCACCTTCCAGCCACATTCTAAACACATCAATGACAGAAATAAAACAAAAAAAAAAAAAACCACCCAAAACACATACAGAAAGGAAATCCAGATGGAAAATTCAAAGACTCATTAAGGGCAGTGTAACACAGCCTCAGCATTATTCCTGCTCACTCTCTCCTACAGCTATCCTCATTCATCCCCAAGTTCACCTCTCCAAAACATTTAACTCTGTTTTCCTCCAGCAAGTTAAGAGTTTCTGTCCTCCAAATCTGCCACTGAAAATGAACAATTTAAAGTTTCCCAAAGGATATAAATGAGCTAATAAAATAAGAGTAATTTTGAGAAGGCAGCATTTCAACATGGCTTATCTGATTTTATATAGAAGAGAGGGCAGGAAAAGTGTTAATTTTAGAGAAGTTGCTTTAACAGGTAAAGCTTATATTGACAGCAAAAGGTGATGGTGCTCAACATACAGGACACTGTACTTTTGTCTTTTTAAGGAAATTCTTTTTACGCCAGCAATGTACTGGCCTTAAGTATTCCAAGGGAGGAAAGTGATTCTGAGGTCAACTCATTCCCCTTGAAATTAGGGGAAAAGAGACTGAAGTTCATTTTATTATTATTCATTACAATAGATTGCAGTCCTTTTTCTTCCTTCCCTTTGCACTGACTTTACACATGCCAAAGACAATTTATTTCCTGTGCTCCCAATTTCTTAATGACCATGTCCCTTTGCCTACCCAATTAATGCCCGTGATATGCCCTAAAAGCAGAGAGGGAGCTGCTACAGAAGCAGAGGATCCATGGCTGCCCCAGGGCCTGGCCAAGGCAGAGATACCTTTTTTGAGCTTCCTCACTGCCAGCATGCGATGCTGTGACGAGAGCTCCCAGATGCGCAGGGTTTTGTCATCGCTCACGGTGGCGCACACGGGCAGGAGAGGATGAGCTGCCAAGCCCCACACTTCTCCTTCCATATGGCCCTGGAGGAAAGCATTCCACACATGAGGAAATAATGCCCTGAGGCTGTGTAATATGTTCCAACCTTGCCCTGCCTCATTTCACAAGTCCCAAGTAGTAAAGCCTTCACCATGTCCTCCCTCCAAAGCTTTCCACATTCCAAGACCTGAAATTCTGCTCTGTCTCCTCTGACAAACGTCTAAAATGTTCCACACTACTGCTGGTTGTAATTCCTGTTCTTCCAATATGCTCCTTTCCAAATTTGAGATGAACAGGGAACACTTACACCCTAAACAGGACTTTATCCTGAAATCCTAATATTGGCTAATCCTCAAAGTTTATGTCCTTATTTAGATCCTTGTTTGTCCAACATACACATAAAACTTTGTTTTAATCTTGCCTCAGATTCTCAGTTTTCTAACTTGTTAATCACTCTTCCTGCTTTTTTCTAGCTTTTCTTCAGTTTGCTAGCACTACATATCAAGGTTAAATAATTTCTTTCTGCTCTCAATCCACATTAGTGAACAAGTTCAATGTTTCACAAAACACACGTCTTGCATAGTAAGGAAGTGTCTTGGGTTATGTAACCAAAAAATGCTTATTCTGTTCCATCTGTTGAAACCAGTTGGGGAGGTGTTTTCCTTATCTCTTGTAACTCCAGGGGGGAGGGGGGTGGCTGCCTTTCTGATAACGGGCCAGCTGTTAAAACCAGGTGGGGGATTGTTCCTTATCTCCTCCACAGGGATACCTTCTGGTGATGGGCCAGTAAGGCTCCCCAATGACATGACACATCACATCATCCCACTGCGAGATGCTCCACCCAGTGGGGGGAGCCAACCATTCCTACCCCGATAGAAACTGAGACGTAGGGACACCAGATACTGGTTTTCCTCTGGGTTCCTGAAGGAAGACTGGACCCATCTCGCCATCACTGGACCCTTTTTTCTACGAGGACCATCTCTACTCCAACAGAACTACATCTTCCACTCCAGGAGGGATTACTTTAGACTGCTTCCAACACCCTGACCAACAGCGTGTCAGGTCGTATTTCTGACTCTATCAGGGTTTCTAGGATTTTCTGTTTGTTTTGTTTGCTTGTTTTTTTGTACTACAACATTTGTATTCTTAATATTTCTAGTAAAGAAACTGTTATTCCTATTTTCAAGTCTTTGCCTGAAAAGCCTTTAATTGCAAAGTTATAATAATTTGGAAAGGGGGAGGGGGTTACATTCTCCATTCCAAGGGAAACTCTAGCTTTCCCTAGCAGATACCTGTCTTGCCAAACTAAGACAGGCAGTCATGCAGGCAAGGCAAATTTGAAGGATTACTTCATGTGATCAAAATTTACTGAAAAAAGAATACCAAGCAACCAGCATTTTTGTAAAAATACAGGAAATAGTTTACTATAGGAGAGCCATACAGTACCTGAACAAGCAGAGTCATAGGCCCGCTTTTATCAATTTCAAGTATTTCTCCATTTTTAGTTCCTACCAGGATGTGCCCATGTCCCAGGCTAATGGCTCGGATGGAGGGGTTGTCTTCTAAAAGTAAACCTGAAGAATGCAAGATTTTTTTTTAAATTTCATATTTCTTGCAGTTTATACATAATTCAAATCTGTTCAAAATCATGAACATGAGATAAAATTGCCTGATCAAACTGCCAGATAATCCATGGATTCCTTACTAATTCAGGGAACTAAGTATTGTCTATAGTAGTGGCAATATAAAGGCTGATATCTTACTGCTTTAACAGTGACAGGGTCTAGGGGGCTCAGGAGTCCCAGCACTTCAGAATTTCTGTGATTATATGTGAATGTCCCTTTCCAGACTTCTACACTGAGGCCTGTGGAATTTAACAGGTCCATGCTCTCACCACAGGGAATGTGGCCAGTCAAGGAAACTGGACTGACTTTGGAACTACCAAACTCAAGACTGGGCACATTTCTCCTTAAAATCATTTTACCAATGAAAACAAAGTTTGATGTCATGAAATAGAGGAAGGAATAGCAGAACAAACTATAAATGACAAGGAATACAGGAAATATATCTTATATGGATCAAACCAGAACATTTCAGTACAGAATGAGTGGTGTGTTGCTGTTCCATTTGGCTTCTGATGAGATTTGACACATAGTCCTACCCTTTTACTACCATTGTACCACCCTCCATGCACACAGTCCTTATTGAAACACACTGAAAACCAATACCTTTAGAACTAGCAGAGAGGGCTGCTCTTTTAATAGCATATGTCTTCAGACATCTCTCAAACATATCATCCCAAAGGGCCACAATTCCATCTTTTCCACCTGTTACAAAGCCCTGCACAATCACAGCAGAAGAACACACAGAGATGTCAGCACTCACGGGGGAGATTAAAGAAGACGTGTCCAAAGGCACAATAAAGTCTCCCCTCTTTTTTATTCATGTGTCAAACTAAAAATACTGGATGCCTGTACTTATGAGGGAAAAATTCAAGTGGACAAGATTTAGGGTTTCTTTTCTAGGGTTAGAAAGAATTGCAACCATATGGAATATACATTGTAAACAGGAATGCTGGACCAGGACAGCATGTGGACCATTTGCCTGCATGTGGAAAAAAGTGATGGAAAAATGTGTTTTACCCTTAGAAGAGGCAGTAGTTGGCAGTAACAGCTTAAGTTATTCCAACTTCAATTGACTTAACAGATGCTTCAACCCAAGTTCTAATAATGCATCTGGGACCAATTCTCTCATTAATTCCCTAGGTACATTATCTGGGCCAAGAGAATGCAAAAGAGCATAAATAACTAACCAACAAAAATCTAAGTGAAGAGGATGTTCAGTGCCAAGATCAAACAGAAAATTTGATGGAAAGCTGGGAACAATCAATTAGGGCCAGAAAGGATTGAGCCACAGGGATTTTAATTGACCTTGATATATAAAAATGTTAATAGCTAACATTCTTCTAATCCTTTACTTCTACAGTCAGAACCATAACCTCAAAAGTGATATTCCATTATCAACATTATCTTCAAATTGCCAGGGGCAAAACTTTGTCCTAAGCTCATTTATGTGATGTGAATATTTTGCCATAATTTCTTTTATAGATGTATTGATGCAACTGAAAGATACCTGGAATAGTTAACTCAAAATCTAAACCTTTGGATAACTGAAGTCTTGACTAAGACACAGTGATAATATTATGAAAAGATCATGTTTCATATTTTGGAAATAGGTAATAAGTATTTTTGGGAACAGGCTGTAGACGCAAGGAGTGTTACCCGTTACTCTCCTGTGGTTTACACAAACATGAAAACAACACTCCTGAGCACAGTGAGAAATAAATTCTGAATTTTTAGACTCCAGATGTTGCAGCAGCCCTCTTATTAGAGGATAGAAATGAGCCAACACACAGACTTATCACTTATCACAGCATGAAAAGGGTCCTGATTTATTCCTCTTTACAGCTCAGCCATCCTGACTCCAACTATTCACTGACTCTGGCTGCAGCAAGCTCCTACTGTAGGTTTCCCTTGCAGCCTCTGACTGTGGGTTATTTCCTGCTGAACTATGACTGCATGTATTAGTTTGCAGACTCTGAATGCAGAACGTTTACCTAGCTAGACTATGACTGCAGGTTCTAACAACAGGCTCTAACTGGAGACCCAGACCGACCTCACAGCAGTGATTCTCTCTCCCCAGAATCCTTCTGCTTCATAACCCTCTCATTTCTTCTTCCCAAGGTTCCTCCTCCCTCATGATTCTTCCCTCACTATATAACTCATTCCGCTTTTATCACGCTTATCTTTACTGGATATAGCTTTGAATCATCAGGGGTGAGGCTGTACTGGGTAACTAACACAGCTGCTACTTATCAGCAGTGAGGTCACCTGCATTCCCTTCTCCTACAGTCAGAAAGCTGTTGGTCAGGTACCAGCACATGGAACAGGGTACTTACAAATCCAGGTCTGTCAAATAACATTAGCTTTGTGATTTTAATCACAAACTCCTCTACAGTCCATTAGTGCAACAAAAATCAAGGTGACAGAAGGTGATAGATACCTTGTCCAGTGCATGCATGGCAAACACAGGTCCATCGTGGGCCTTCACTGTCCTCAGCAGCAGGGTCTCCTTCCAGATGTAGATGTCCCCAGTGGCAGCCCCAGAGAACACCAGCTCCTCCATGCGCCCGTATGAGACGCTCATCATGGTCTCTAGCTTCCCCACACTCCCAAACGTGCCCCGTTTGGAGGTGAAGCCTCCACCTGCAACAGCAGCACAAGGCTTGTTCTGTTTGGGCTTGTAGCCACAGGGCTGTAAAGAGCAAATGTTTCACCCCAAAATCTCCTGTGGCTGTCCAATAACAGAAATCCAGAAATCACCGCACAAGGGAAAAGCACAATCAAAGAAAGTGAGCCCAGCAATGACAGCTCTGGAGCAAATCAGTCTCAGGTTTTCAGACTGTCTTTCTAAGCAAGAGATAAATTTGGCAAGGAATCATGCAAGAACAACTACTTCAATGTCTGGCAGGATGGTTTTTGCCCACAGCACCTTCTGCTATGCTGCTTCTCTGTGGAGGTGACCACAACTAGAAGATTGGCTTAGTTGTCCCCTGGCATCCTGAGCATTTGGCAGCACTTTGGCAGAATAAATGGCAGGGTTTGCCCCTCCTCTGGTTGTCAGAGGACCAAATCACCACAGCCTTGCTTTGGGTCAGGAAGGAGAAGCAGCCATAAGGCCCATGAACCAATTCTTAGACAAAAATACACATAAAATTACAAAATATCATCTGCAGTGGTGGCCTTGTGTCAAGGCACTGTGGGCTTTGCAGCTGACACCACACTGAGGCCCCATTCCATGGAGCAAATCTGAATTAAAAACACACCATTTTTATTGCAAAGAGACTATTCTTGGAGTAAGATGCTGCTTAATGCACATTCACATAATGGAATTTGGCAAACAGCAATGCAAGTCTATGTAATTACTGCAAAAATAACCTAAAGATTAAAAAAAAAAAAAAACAGAAAAAAATTATTAATCTGAGAGCACCTGAACTACTTGAATGCTTAAACTATGATATGAAGTGTAGGAAGCTCTTAAAATTACCTAATTTTGAGTCGTTCTGAGTACTTGTGTCATGTGTACACAACTAAGAAGTTACAAAGAGCAAAAAATCCAGCCCTGAATAAAAAATATCCTCAATCAGAACCTGATTTTCTTGGAGTCAAGGACGCTTGCTCAGGAGAATTCCTTAATATTATGACTAGAATTTAAAAACAGTTGGCTGGAAATTCTTCCCAAGGAGGAAGGAATATTGTGACATTTGCTGACTCAAAGGTGGGTTTTCACCCTATGCTGGTTTTGCTTGGAAGTGATTTTTCCAAGAAGGGTTGTAGCAAAGCCAAACAATGACTAGCTTTAAATATTAACAACCTAATTAACCAATTAAATATGGGGATACACCTCTGTGAAAACACAGGTTATTAAAAATCAGGGAAAATCTTGGGAAAAGTTCTCTTTCCTTCAGGCCTGAGAAGAGGTAACAAGCAGGCCCAGCTCCCTCCTTACCCCTTTAATACTTTAGTAACTGGAAAAGTGCTTAACAAATAAATTCTTAAACTGAGAACATGATGTTCCTGTATTAAAAATGTTCACAAATTCTCATATTAATCAAATATAAAATATTCAACACAGTACCTGTTTGCTGCCAAAATTTGATGTGCTTCATCCCAACTGTGACTAGCCTGTCCACATGATGTGGATTGCACTTCACTACAAATATTTTATCTTTATGGCCCCTGCAATAAAGGTAGACATTTTAAAAGCTTGGCAAGAGATGACTTAGCATTTCAAACTAATTAAATCATTGATATAAATAATTTCCCCATCTAACAAAAAGTAGAGAACCATATTCTAATCTGCAAGGGTTTAGTTCTGGGAGTTTGCCTCACAGAGCTGGCAGGAGGAATATGAGCATACACCATGAGGGGAGTACAGTTTGGGGAATAAAAATCCTCTCCCACAGAATTTCAGTTCATTTAAGACATAACAAAGGAGCAGGCAACAAAGGTCAAGGCAATTAAGAGACGACATAAAGGTCAACATAGGTATTTAAATGGATTAGAACTCAATAAATATTAAAAGGTACTCTGATAGGAAAAAAGAGGAAGTATTTAATCTATGGGCTTCAAGGTGGAAAATAAAATCACAAATTATAAAATTATAGTGTAGGAAGCAGTTCACTCAGCAGCACATTCACCTCAAGGTTTAGTTCCTGGGTAATCAAAGTTATGCTTGTTGATGTATTTATGGGAATTTACAAGCTTGGGTCTTATCATAGCAAAAAATATTCCCAGGTGTAAAGTATCAATTATATCTGTGTCACTGCTTTATATACCCCCAAAGCAGGAACCACAAATTTTCACTATACATCTGCAGGTTTTGTGCAAGGATTAAGTCACTTTTTTCTGACAGGCTCAGCAGATCTGGAAAATCACATGGCTCTGAAACCCCTCTCAGGGTCAGTATTTCCTTTTAGTGGATCACTCTGGATGCAAACCAGTCCTGGCCACCTTTGACATCTGCAGCACATCATCCTGCAGTGCAGAGGTGTATGGTTCCAACTCACTCAATAAGGATTTTAATGAAATTAGACAGGAGCTAGGAGAGCCAGGACAGGGAAACAAGCTGCACAATTTAGCTCTGAAACAATTAAAGCAAATAAATAAGAGTGTTCTTAATATTGCAACAAAAAAACTGAGAAGTCATGCTGAAATAAACCAGCCTAGAAAGATTAAGCAAAAAGAACATTTACAAAAAATAAATATAACTGCAGAACAAACATAATGAGTGTCTGTATATGGTGAATGAACACCCATTTTTCAAGTTTATATGGGTCCATATGATTGTAAGAAAATGTTATTTTATTCTTGTGTGTAAAGGCCACATGAGGGCTTTTGTCTCTCTCTCCATCCTCCTGTGTTCACCAGAACAGGGAACTTGCCTTTAGGCATTGCTAAAATCTAAACCATGGTTTAAACTGTAACATTTTAGAAGATACAATCATTTTTCTGCTCTCTGAGAGAACCTTGCATATTTTCAAGATAACAGATTAACAATAATAGGTCCATTGGGTACATGCAGCATTCCATGGTGAAAAGAACCTGAGCGCTCCATGTTTTATGTGTCCTGCGAGCACCAGCAGCCACGTAGTGACACAGCTCATAATTATCTTGTTTTTAAAAGCTTAAAGGTCAGCATGGGAACATATAAAGTATTTCTTTGCTTGTGAGTGCAGCACAATCTGTCTGGGGACAGCAGAACTGGGACTACAAAGCCCAGGAAAATGTCACAACACAGCCAGGGCTGTTGCTAAGCAAAGCCTCCAGCACAGGTTTTAGACAGGATTTAAACCCTCACTGCCTAAGAAACTGGATGTCTGAGATGAAATTGTGCAGCTAACAGATTGTGGTACATGCACATGGAGTAAAACACTGATTTCTTCAGTAATGGTACACTACTAACAGAGAGTGCTGCCACCAGAAAATCTCATTTCTTCTGCAACGTCACCATATTGTAATTAAAGTGATTAAAGTGCCTTTCACACGCACTTTTTTGCAGCTATACTAACTATTTCTACTGAGCAATGATACATTATGTGGTTGCAGGGAGCATATGGAATTCTCTCCTTGCCTTTCTGGTACATGCATCCCCACACACAGGAATTCTGCTCAATCCTAGTGACCAGGGGCGCATTTGCATTGTCCTAGATTGAGACAAAAACCAGGTTCTCAAACAGTTTGATTCTCCTACACTGAACAAAAGAGCAAACATGTAACTTTAATCCAATTCTCTTCCTAGTGCTGGTCCCTCCAAGCAATCACAAAGGACCCTTCACTGTTGGGTTATTGGCTGAGCTTTCAGTTGGCAATTGAAAGAGCAAATAGCTCAGAAAAAGCTGGCTCAGAAGAAAGACAGGGATCAGCAGTGCTTGAAAAATATATAGAGAGATTAGAGGGAACTCTTCTTTCTTTTTAGAAAGTGATCTGATTATTGATGGAACCTAGCACATCATTGAACACACAAAAGAAATGACACCTCTGGTGACTTCTGCCCTGAGCCAGAACATAAACCTGGGAGAAAATACTAAACTTGACTTGAAAAGCCTGAAATGAACTACAGCACCAATGTGGCTCCTCCAACAGAAAGGCTAAGGAACTCCTGACAGAAATAATTCACACAATTTCCAAATACTGGACTATCCATCCCCAGGTTTTTAATCTGGGTATGTTGCTCTGAAACACCATCCTGTTTCAGAAGGGAGTTCTGCTTTATTTCTTTGTTCATAGGAAAAATGTGGACGATGCTATTCAGAAAAAAAGTAATCAGAGGGGACACTTTAAACTGTGACTATCCTTACCTGGTTGTTGCCAGCTTTTCTCCCTTTTTCCAATCCCAGAACACAATGGCATGGTTATCATCCAGCCCAACAGATGCCAGACATTTCCCATCAGCTGTACAGAAGCAATACTGAGTGTTAAAGGTACTAAGGCTTTAGCTGAAAATGGAACAGGCAATGAACACAACAATCACATTGCAGGCTGAATTTCTAATGATGGATTATAAATGAAGCAAACCACCCCCCCCCCCCCCCCCCCCCCCAAACTAATAGTTCAAGAAATTGGAGTTTAGATTTTTCCCAAAGGCAGAGACACAAAACATCTCTGTGTGTAAGCACAAGGAAAATAGGGAGGATCAAACAAGGCAATGAAATTCAATTTCATAAAGCTCAAGCGCTCTAAATTCATGTTGCATTTTATTTGAAATATTTCTGATCAGATGATGCTTCTTTTCTTTGCTTGAAATGGTGCAGAGATTTACTAGTGTATAAAATGTTCTTAGGCAGGGTGATGAAACTATAAATATGATATAAAATTTTAAGGCTAAAAATAACTGCTGGCTATCTTCACTTTTACTGCAGGAAAGACACAGTAGTACTGATAATCAGAGGAAGGAAAGCCAGAAGAGAAAATCATCCATAATTCAGTAGTACCCAGGCACTCTTGCCACGTGTATGAAATAATGATCAACACAACCACCTCTACCAAAGTTTTAGAGAGAAACTTCTGTACTGAAAGACTAAAAAGTTTATAAAACTAAGTCATGATTATTGCAGTTTATGATAAGACAATTGAACTTTATAGGGTGTAGGAGAAACTGATCACCTGCTTGTTTTTTTTAACTGCAGAAAAGTCAGAGTTAGAGGAAGCAGAGCTGGGCAAAGACTGAACAAGAGCACTGATCTGAGAATGTGCTTCTCATAGAAATTAATGATGTGAAGAACTCTGGGCTTGGGCATATTTGACTTCAAAAAGAGAGTTGCTGGTATAAATTACTCCATCAGAACTATTTCAGAGTTCATAGGGCTGAGTAAGTTCTTACAGACTTTAATGACTGAGTTCTACTAGGAGCAAGTCAAGAAGGAGAAAGGGAATTTAAGAATCAGTAAGAAAGAAACAGGACCAAATGGAAGAAGCAGAATAAGGTAGGAAGAAATGAAGTTAAAATACAGGACAAGAAAACAAAACTGAATTTATTTAAAAAATCTCCAAACAACACAACAATTTAAACTTTATTCACTTGAAACAGGAGGTTTATGCACTGATATGGACTATACCCTCAAAACAATATCCCAAGGTATAAATGTTAAATTAGCCACCAGAGGGCACAACCAAACGTTGCAGGAATGAAATTATTCTCTCGGAATCAGAGTGTCATGAGAAGGGTTGTACCAGAAGGATCCAGCTTTCAGAAACAGGCAGCAGCTGATGTTTTAGAGAGGGAGTGAGAGCATAGAGAACTGGGGGAAAAGAGTCAGCTGCTGCATCAACTACAGCCAGAAAATGTTGGGAGCTCCAGGTTTCTTTCTTTAAGCTCCAAATAGTGTGATCTGAACCTAATTTTGAAATCTCTCTTAATTAAGACAATGCAAATCCCCTACATAGGGCAGTGCAGCCTCTGCACATTTGCTGAGCTCTGCCCCTGTCTTATGCCAAGAATCCCAACTAAAGCCAGTTAGGAATGCAGTGTGTTAGGAATGCAGGTTCTAAAGCACCACTGTAATGTTGAGTGGTTGCTGTTTCTTAAAAGACAGTCAGTATTTTTTTACAGATTTATGCCCCCAGAATATTTTGCCAGGTTATTCTTTACAGGTACATGGGTTCTAAGAACCAGAATATTCCTACTTGGACAGGAATTTACTTGGTGTTAAAAATGCAAACCACAAAGTATTTTCAAACATAGGAACATTTGTTCAATTAAGGATCTTAATAAGAGGGTTTTTTTTGACATCTCTACGTACTATCTAATATTAGTTAAATCATCCTTATCTATTTTCCCTCCTTCTAGCACTTTATCTCCTTTCAGAGTGAGCTTACACACCACAGTGGGTCAGCAATTTCACATTTGAATTCCAGCTTTTGGATGACTGCCAGCTTCCCTCTCCTGATAATGGAATATGACTGAGTTCCACAGACTTATCTTTGTGGAATTCAAACTTCTTTCATATAGTCTTGTCTTACAAATGTGATCTACATCCTAATGAATTCTTACCACACTTCTGGAGAGCAGAATATGAAATAAACTATGTTTAATTGAAAAAAAAAATCAGATCAAGTAGAGGATAGCTCAGATAAAATAATCTCTTTATTTTTTTAACAGAAGAAAAGAGAATGAATTTTCAAGCCCTTTTATAAAGATACAGAAGTATTTAAGTCCCCACCATATGGATGATATTCTTCAGCACTGAACACAGGAATTATCCCTTAAATACTGAGACAGTTTAGGGCAGCCAGCTTGGAAAGACAAGTGGGAGAGGCAGCAGACAACTGTTTTTCATATTTACTTCTTCTGTAAACTCACTGAAAAATGTGGCAATTGTTAGCAAATGTGAAGAATTGGATGAGCCCAGAGGTGACATTTCCAACTCATTTATATGCTTTGAGTCACCATCCTGCCTGCTTTGAAATTCTCACACCACCAAGTAGACAGTGACCAGAATTCCAGCTGCACACTTGATACTATCTACCAGACACCACCAAAACTGGCCAAGTGACCCAAGGCCCACAGCTGACTTAACTGCACACACTATTTTTATCCCAAGTCAGCAAGCTTCCATGCAAAATTGGTTCTGGCAGTAATTTTACATCTCTTTGAATTAACATTTCATCATAAGGACTGCTTTTAAATTAATCATTTAGATAAACATAGGCTGTGGCTTACCTGAAAAATCCAGTGCACACACTCCTCTCTGGTGCTGGCCTTTGAGCAATGACAAACATTTCAGGGTCTGGGTGTCCCAAACATGGATAGCAGCATCTCTTCCAACCTAGATCAGAGGGTTAACTGGGATCTCTGCCCACACAAGTTCAAAGCACATCAATAACAGCAATTAGCATTATAATATCTTTAAAACACTGCAGAGGTAGTTACTTTGTCATGTGACCTATTTTATCATCTTCAAGATTTATTTTCTCTTTCAGAGAAATATCAGTGAATGGTCTCTAAAATTATCACTATATTCAGCAGAATATTCATGGTATCATTTATCCTGATGTCTGAATGTATATATATACACTGACTACATCATATTCAGTACCAGATATCAGGAAAGTGCCCAACAGCTTTTATCTGAGCAAGGCTGTTGAAAGCTCCTATAGTACAAAAATACCACAACTGAGTAATGAAAGTCCAAAACCTTCTAGGAAAGAGATAAAATACAGCTCCCGTGTTTTACAGCAGAGATTAAAAGTAAGTATAAGACTTTTGAAGGCCACAGCACAAGACTGGCAGCATTTATGTTATATAGGAATGGTTTCATAATCACCTCCAACAGCTTTGGCAAGGAAATAAGAATCAACATTCAGTTTGCCCGGATTTAGGAGGAAACACTACGTTTAACGAAAAAGGGAATAGCTTTTTCCCTAATTCTATATATAAAAATATTTTTGCTATCACTTTGAACTCCCCACCTGCCCAGTAGCCACATAATCCTTGATGGGATGGATGCTGAGGCTGAGGATGTCGTCGTCGTGGCCAAGGTAGAGGCGCTGTGAGTGCTGCTGCCGGTTGTAGACGACGGCCACGGCGGCGATGTGATAAACCACCTCTCCTGCCTGTGTGTAGAACAGGTTGTTCCTGCAGTCATAGCCCCTGTACCTGCAGCAAACACCAAACACCTCGTGGCTGCCCCACAGCTGCTCGGGAAATCTGTTACAAATCATTTGTGTGTTAAAGGAAAGGAGTCCTGCAGTGACAGCTCAAGCTCCGAAGTATCACAGAGGCTGATCCCCCCCAAGAGCAGGAATTCCAGAATCTTCTCAAGGGTTACTTTGCACTCAATTCCTAAATCAGCACTGATTTCACAATTAGGCTGTATCATTTACATCGAATTGTGTCCAGGTAAGCTTCACAAGGAATTGGATTGGAGCAGAAATCTATCAGGCATTTTAACAAATCACAGCTATCACAAGCAATTTACACAGAATCGTTGCTCCAGGAAATATCAGGTGTAGTGAGCAACAAGTACAAAACTCAATACTGATGTATTATCAGTGTTATAAGCTTCCCCCGTTCCTTAACAAAGAGGATCATGGAATGGTCTGGGCTGGAAGGGACCTTATGGATCACCCAGTTCCATCCCCTGCCAGAGGCAGAGACATGTCCCACTGGACCAGGTTGCTCAGAGCTCCATCCAGCCTGAAATACAACTGAAAACAGAAAATCTATATGTGATATTGTAAGAATTACCACAGTAACAATGACAAATTAATTGTGGGTAAGCACCAAAAAATGCTTTGCTTATGCTCTGATACGAATTGTTGGAACACCCCAGCAATGTTAATCAATCAAAAGTAGCAAATATTATTTGATATTACTCTACCCGTGTATAAACTGCAGCTTCAAGCTGTCCTCAGGCGCTCGTTCTCTCTTAAGGAAGGGCACAGAATGGTTTTTCTCTTTACTTTGCTGTTTCAGCTGAGGTAGGTCTTCTTTGTAAACCTAAAGAATTGCTAAAGTTAACTGCATGTCTCTGGTTTTCTAAATATTTGTATACATGAGTGAAAGTGACTGTAAGCATGAAATTTAATATATGCTAACGTGATGTTCAGTGGTTACAATGCAGAGCCAGGCACTATTGTCTCCAGCCTTCAGATAATAAATGTTTTCTGGACAATGAATTCCCCTGGCCTGAGTGGCCCAGAACAGCAGTCTGGAGCAGCAGAGTGTATTTTTTCTAGAAGATTCCAGTGCCACTTAGTGAAAAGGAATGTAAATGGTGACTGGGAGCCTCCAGGTGTTTTTTAATTTCATCTGTGCTTCAGTGTCCAAACTCAAAGCTGAGCACAAAGAACTGCCTGTGTCTCAGGATTATGGTGAAATATACATATCACTTCAGTGATATGCCAACATGTCCAGAATCCCAAAGTACAATTACAGCTCTATAAATACACAAAAAACTTTCCATTTAAACACTTCAGAAGTGCTAAACTCTGTGTAACCACTAAAGGTGTTTGAAGCATCCCCAAACAAGATCCATTACAATGCTGAAATGTAACTTTAGTGTTTGTTTTTTGTGCCTATATTTCTTGGACAAATGGACAATGCAATTGCCACTCTCACAGAAATCTACCTGACTGACAAGAAGCAACACTGGATTTTTGGAAGAAAGGAAAAGAAAGAAACCAACTCAGTGAAACAAAATACTAGGGCATCATGTTCTGATGCATCTCAAAATGTAGAATCCTCTCTGCTGCTTCAGCTGCAACATTAAAAAGAAAAAAACCCAAACCAAACTCCAATTCTCAAAATAAGATCAAGGTTTTTATTTCCTTGTGCTTTTGTCAATTATTTCCTTTAACAAAATGCCAAATGCAGCTTCTGCTTGGGGCTCTCACACTTCCCATATGAGATGCTATTTTAAGTTGCTTCTGGTTTTCCATGCATTAGCCTGCCTGGAATATTGCTGTTTAACTGCCCACAATAATATTGTCACTTGTAGTTTTTAAACCCAGACGTCCTTTTTGACACACAGACAGTGTTGAGGAGGATGATGACTGATTTGAATACAGATGGAAAATTAGGAGGAGGAGGAGGGGAGGAGGAGGATGGCACCAGCACTCCAGTGAAACTAGGAGTGAATGAGAGAAAAGGGAGAGAATTTGGCAAAATCTGTTTCATTTGTCAATCATGACTGATCTCTGTAATAAAGAGGTGAAAGAAGCTGTTGGCAGAGGGACCCATGCAGTTTATTGTAGGCTAGAAAGTGAAGTGAAAAGATAAAGGATGCCCTTGCCTAAAGCCTGGAATGTTAGAGCTGAACTTCCCACATTCCAGAAAGCAGCCCCATGCCAGCCATTAAATCCCTTGAATCAACATGAACCAACTTATTTAGTGATTTCCTCCCCTAGTACAAGATCCCTGTCCTGCTCTGAGGAATTTCTGACCCTTCCCCATTGCAGCTGAGAGATCAAGGACAAGGGGACAGGCAATACTCAATTCACAACAGCTCCTAGAATCACATTCAAGTGATTTGTAAATAGAACCCAAATTACAGGTCTGGATCAGAAGGAACCTTAAAGATGACCTGACAACCCCCAAAACACTTCCAAATTCTTTTCGCTAAAGCCTTTCAAATTCTCATCTCCAGCTGAAGGGTTTATGTATATTGGTTGCATAATCAGCTGAATACCATGAAAATAACTGAGAGCAGTCTATGAGTCAGCAGTAAAGTTCTTCTCATTGCTGAACAGTGGATGTGAACTTGCCAGATAATTGGCCCTGTGTGTTATTTCACACTCACCTGGCGATCATAGTTGATTTGAGCTTCCTGCTCAATGTCAGAATCCAATTCTGGCACATCAGATAAATCTGAATCTGATTCCTCACTGTAGGAATCAACACCACCCTCTGCTTTAAAAAAAAATTAAAAATCAATATATTGACATAAAATCACATGAAAATAGCATGTGACATTTTTATATAATTTAGACTATGGGCAAAGCAGTATTCAAGAAATTTGGAAGTTTAAGCAGCTTGCAAAAGTCACGGGGGCTGACTGAATGTGTCAGGTTTCATTTCTGTCTCTCCTGTTACCCTGCCCGAGGCTGGAAGGTGGCAGAGAGAAGCAAAATCACTGTGCAGTTACTGGTACAATTCCAGCATCAGAGAATTCTGCTTTCAAAACAGGGTCTGGAGAGCAGACGCACAGAAAAGGCAAATAAAAGCTTTCACTGGTCACTCTTTGTACTTAAAACATTTGCTGTGATGTAGATATTTTACCAAATTGTGCCTGTACAGAGTGAAATTTTCCCCTTCTGCTGCCGGGAATCCAGATTTTAGCAACCACCATGACACAGTTCATATAGCTTTGGCAGGATATTATAAGGATCATAAACTATAACAAGAAGAATATCCGAATTACAACTACTCCATAAATATGAGAAATTTGTTGTGAGATATGTGAGATTGCATTGAAAAACAAAATTAGACATGCAGCGTGACTTCTGAATGCAAGTTAGATGGCTAAGGTTGAAAATTTAAATATCCAGTCCCTCTAAACCTCTTTCACACACTTTGAGGAATGTTGCTTATGTATTGCCAAACACAGGTATTGCAGACTGCAGCAGCTTTTAATGTGCCCCAAACCAAGGCTTGTCTTCGAAAGCTTCAATGTCCCAAACATGCTGAGTATATAAAATTCCAAAGAATTATAATTTCTTTTCCTGTAATTCAATAAAAGCTCTTCCAGCAGTGCTGCATTCTCTGCTGATTTAATTTAATAAATACTTGCAGAGAGATGATGTTCACCTTGTGGAGAGGCTTCCAGGATGCCATTGGTTATCCCTTCTGGAACAAATCTCCACTGAAAAACAGAGTGATCAGCACCTCCTGTGCTCAAAACCCACTGGAAATCATGGGACCAGCGCACATTGGTGACATGGGCTGAGTGGCCAACATATTTCCTGAATTTAGCTCCTGAAAACAAGAAGAGAACTATTGGTATGTAAGGGGAAAAAATTAACCTTGTAACTAATGAAGTTAGGTTCCTAATAGAAACATGCACTTGTGAAATCTGAAAACCAAAAAATACTCAAATTCGTCATTTGATAGGCTGATACAAAAGTAATTATGATATAAAAATAAGTGGCATAAAATAATACAGACAATATCTTCAGTTCTCAGAAAGTACTTCAGTCTTGGCAGGAAGTACCAGACACACATAAGGTTTAATTTTCACATTTCTGGCCGTGAGTGCCTCAACACATGCATTACATTTTTCCTAAAACACAAATTTTGAAAATATATTGAGATGTGATATCAAATTAAACACTGAAGCTCACAGAAAGGCAAAAGGTTGTTTGATTTGGATTGCTGGCTTTATGCTTGGTACAGTACAAATCCTGAGGAAGCAGCCACACATTCTCAACATTTCTGAAAACAACTACACAGAGAGGGTTAAAGTCTGGTTTCTACATCCATTAATACTCACAGGAATTGTGCACACACTAATTCGAATTTTACACCAGAATGAAAAGCCACCATTAGAAAATACACTCATATGGTGTTGAGGTAAATCTTGCATTTTTCAGCCATACAAAATTCTATCTTACCTTTCTTTAGACATGGAAATCTGAATAATTTCACCAGCCCAAAGTCATCACCAGTCACCAGCACAGAGCTGCTGTAATTCCCATCCACAGAGTTGACATCTGTGATGTTTGTGTATTTTGGCCAAATTCCACTCACTTCAGATCCTATCACACAGGTCCACGAGGCCCAGTGAATTCCTTTGATTTCATCTTTGCTTGTTAGATGCTTCCCAGCTGAAAATGTGCATGTGAATAACCAATTGCATCATTTGCTTTTTAGAAACTCTGTTTCTTTTCATCCTATTTATCTGTGTATTCTAGTTGTCATTAATTTTTAACCTCAATTAAGAAGAGTCACAATCTTCTTTAAATTACTATAATCTCTCATTTGTGGTGTTTGAGGACATCACACATCTGAGGAGTTTTAATGCAGCTGCATTAGAAATAATTAGGACACTAATAAAAATTAGTATGCTAATTAGGATTAGCATGTTAAAAACATATAAAAGCGGAAAAACTTCAAATTCCAAATATACCAAAGAAACGCCTTCAGTAGAAAGTACTGTGAATAGCATGAGTTCTGTAGAACACTTTCAAGTGCTAGAAGGTTAATAGCACACAATTTTAAATCATGCTCATGCGCTAGTAGGAGTTTTTCACCCACATTATCTTAAGTCCCCTGAAATGTATTTGGCCAAACAGCCATTCTGTGGTTCTTTTTACTTACATAGGCTGTTTTAGAGTTGATTAAAGGTAGCCAAACTAGCTCAAAAGAGCCCAAAACTTTATTTCTAAAGCTCTCTTCTTCAAAAGTTTCCTCTAAATATTAGAATGCATTCTCAAATAAGAATGAGAATAAGTCAATTAGTTATCAGTGTTGTTCCTACTAACAAGCTTTTACATTGAGAACCTCAGCAATTCAAGCTGACTCTTAACAGTTCTCTTATTTTTAGTTATATTCTTATAAACATTCTCATCACTGACAGGAATCATTCATCATTTGAAGGAAGGACAAGAGAGACAGAGAGGCTTTGGTAGTTACCTAAGAGTGAGTTAACCTGTAAAAGTTGCTATGAAAAAATATGTAATTTACACAGCAGAGACAGCTTTTCCTTAAAGTTGAGGATATTCAGGGAGTACTGATTTAAAAAAAAGAGCAGTGGGTATTTCTCTAAGTTCCAGCCAGGAAACTCTACTTTCACCTGTAATGTTTGTATCATATTTGTGGTGTTCTCTTCAAACCAAAACCAAAATGTAATTGTTCATAACATGAGCCCCTTGTAAACTTACACGGCATCTTGTAGAAGAGCCTCTCTCCAGCACCATCGTTGGTCTGCAGGAACTTGCTGTCCACAGACCAGTCGATGTGAGTGATGAAACTGGAGGATTTGTTGCACTCCCCAATTTTTTTGTATCTCTGGGCGACAGCATAGATGTCCACGGGTCCATCATTGGAGCCCACAGCCAGGTAGGAGCCATCCGGGGAAAACTTCATCTCGTGGATCACCTCCTTGCGGTCCTTGATGTGAACCACCTCGGTCATGTCCCTGCAGCAGCCAGAGGGGAGAACGACAACTGCAAACCCAGGAATTTGCAATCCACAGGTAACAAGACAGATGCACTGAATGATTTGTACAACAAAAATTGGATTTCACTTTAAAAATACTTTTTTTTTTTCCTTTTTTTGTGGATAACTTCCTATTCCTTCCATTGATTCTAAGCATCATTTAAAGCAATGGATAGAAACCACACTGCCTGTCCACAATGCTCTTCATTCTCTTCACCTGCTCTAATGAAGTACTGCTAGCAGCATCCAACCCAAATTTATTGGGATACTTTTTGTAGGTACATCTTTTAAATCCTGACACACAGCACTGTTAAAAGCAGGGTCCTGAAAGGAGAAGCACTCT
This sequence comes from Trochalopteron elliotii, assembly GCA_024734555.1. NCBI lineage: Eukaryota > Metazoa > Chordata > Aves > Passeriformes > Leiothrichidae > Trochalopteron > Trochalopteron elliotii. The sequence goes on from JANPWX010000192.1 coordinate 240,523, forward strand.
TAATCCAAGACATGAGATTTCTAGGAGGCATCAGACAAATTAACAAGGACAAGATTACTGGGAGACAAAGAAGATTAACTTCTTTAGAAAAATAGTCATTGGGAAGGCTTTTAAATTAATATGAACAGCTCACTTAAGTTTTGTTAAAGTCATTAAAGAAGAGTATTATAAGGGTTTTCCCAGGCTTTTCCCTCCTATCAGCTTGGAGTGCCAAGTATTTTAAGTATATGCTTGGCAAACATATGGAGAACAGTCAGGAGGGGGTAAACTCTTCCAGGTATCAATTAAAACTTCTGGTTTTTGAAAGCTTTTGTGTTTTGAAATCCCACCAGGGGTTTGGCTATTTCACTCTATGGCCAATTTAAGGCTTTATCTACTTTTGTGTGCCCTCCATAACAGCATTTCAGACAGAAAATGCTTAAGATGCAGCCATGCAAAAAAAGGCTTTCCTCTAACACAAAAAGTAGAATTCAGATTTATCTTGAAAATACTTAAAAATGTCATTTGATCACCAACTATTTTGCCCAGTATGTGTATGACAGGAAATAAATCATCAGTGAAGAAGATCCCTCTCCAAACTATGTTCTCCATGCTACGCACATTTCTTCTTACTAAATACCTGTATAACCTCAGACTACAGGAAAAGAGCCAAACTTGAAAATATTACATTTTATCAACATTATTCCTAAGAGCTAATATTTTGAAATTAATTAAAGCATAGGTTTTCTCCTCTTTGCCAAACTACTACCTCTTAAAAGGGATATGGGTGCATCTGCAATCATTATTTCTTTTTCTTCTCACCTTACCTTACTCTGAGGACAATGAAGGAGCCATCCTTCATCCCAAGTGCCAGCTGGGATCCGTCAGGACTGAAGGACACGCTCCGTACGGCCTCTTCCATATTGCAGCGAGCAATCAAGGCATGGTCAGCAAGGCTCCACAACCTGCCCCAAAGGGAAGGGAAAGTAGGAGGGGGCTTTTCCTGGCTGCCCAGGATTTGGGTGTCATCAAGAGGAACCCCAAAGATCTAACTCAGATGGGAAAATCACTTGCACACATCCCTTGTGTTAATATTGTGTAAAGGACTGAGCTCCTTTCAACCTGAACACAACTGTAGTAGAAGAAAACAGAGTGAAGCTCAATTACATCATCATTTGGTGTTGTTTCCAAACGTCACTTACCTGATTGAATTCCTCAAAATGAATAATAAAAATGCAGCTTCTGTAGACAGGAAGGGCCAATGCAACTCAGAGTGAAATTTTCACTGAAAGCAACACTCCGGGAACATCAACATTCCAACCACAGGGAAGACTTTCTTGTCCTAACTTAGAACAAGCTACGAGATAAAACTGCATATTGATTCCCTCATTTACAGCAGTGCAATTAAAAAGAATCAACCAGTAAATTACATCCTAAGATAAAGGCAAATAATGCCCCTATATTTTTCTGAAGGAATAGAGGGAACTTCCCAAATCACTATAGACTCATCAGATCTCAGTACCCTGCGAGACTTAGAAATATAAAGAACAATTGAAGCAATGGGGAAAAATGCATGAAAGTCCCCTCTCAGGATAGAGAAATTAAGGCAACAATACCCAACTATCTTTGTTATGAGGACAGAGTCATAAACGCAATCTATTGATAACATCTTCGGTAAAATATGTCAATTATGAATCAGCAGATGTGATTATGTGCTAAACTGGAGAAAGGAACAATTTGTGCAAGAACTGTAATGTGACACTGGACCAAGTTGTAGAGCAAAGCTGGATAGAAAGGAACACTCAGGCTGGATGGGAGATGCTACTGAAAGTTATAGTAAAAGCTCTGGAACAGTAACAATTCCTATTTTCACTGAAGGCACTGGCACCAAGGATGTGGATGCTACTGAGCTCAGCTCTGCACAGGGAGCTGGGAGGCACTGGGAGCACAAGAAGCTCCAAGGGAGAAGTTCTGCTGTTGGCACTGGAATAAACAGCATAAACACAACTTGGATGGAGCCTGAAAAGGAGGTGGAAAATAAATGAATGTGGGACATTAAAACTGTTTTCAAACACAAACTAGAAGTAGGATCAAGAATCTTGCAGCCTCACAAGGCAGAAGTTGTGAGCCCAATGTAACAAGGAACAAACCAGGAAGGCTTTGGAAAGATTCTGAAGAAAACACCAGGATACAATTGTTGTAAAATGTCACTTCCACATGAATCAGTTCGTCCAATACTCTGGAAGCCTAATTGCAAAACATGACAGTCCATTTAATAAATGCAATAAATAATTCTCTGTGCCCTCAGAAAATGGTATTTTTTCCCTGTTCCTGTGGTAAGAGACAGGGAACAGGCAGCTTTCCCAGTTGAGATGGTTTGCTTTGGAAATTTAAAATGTTAGAAACCTATATTTGGCTAGAGCCTTCTCTCAGCTGGGCTAGGGAAAAATACAGTAACTCCCCTTCTCATTTAGACATCCCAGACACAGAATATCATCTGACTCATTAAATTCTTTTATTTCTAAACCAATTTCAATTATATACCCACTCTTTGGAAACTAGCATGATAATCAAATACTAAGAAAAATTACCCAATGAAGGGCAATACAGAAACATCCCTGTTGATGCAATTTTATTATTACAGAAAAATCCTAAGAAAATCCCTTTGTGTAGTTTTTTATCTTAATGAAAGTATTTATACATTTCACTGGAATTCCTCACATGAAGCCATAGTCTACAAAAAAAAAAAAAAAAAATCCCACTAGCAACTCCCACCCTCTCTAGTGCCCAAACAGCTCAAAGATGTGTGATGTCAGGGAGTAAAATCCCTGCACATTTGAGAGAATGGCACATCCAAAGGTATCAGGGATATCATAACTGCTCCAACAGAGATAAGAATGATAAGAGCCGCACTAATCAAGGTTTGATGTGCCCACAGATCCTGCAGTGCTTCCTGGAGGGGCATGAGCTGGGTCAGGCTCTGAGTCAGCAGCACCTTCTTGAGCTCCAGGAGCTGAATTACTCTGCTCACCAAGGGATGAGCACAAGACAAGAAATCCCATTTTAGTGGGATTATTGGCTTGAGGGCAATGCTAATCCCAGCTTTGCAGCCCTTCCTCCAGAACTGACCTGCATCCTGCCAGGACACTTGTGCCTGTCTGTAACACTGGGCAGGCAAATCCCAGCAGAAGAGACCATCCATGCATTGCAGAAACTGAAAGAAATAATTCCTCTGTAGGAAGCAGGGAGAAAAAACAGGGCTGTAGAGAACAGCTGGCAGTTCTGTGGGTTTCACACTTGGATTTTAATTGGGGTTAGAAAGAGATGAGGGATTGCATGGATAGGAAACCAGCACAAGTGAAAAGATTGAAAGGGAAGAAAAAAAATCCTAGCTGAGCAGCAAGCCTCAAGACAGAGGTGGATCATAATGTGCAATCTGAAGGAGCAGTAATCAGAAGCTGGTGTATGGTAGGAGACGAATTTTTGGCACTCAGGAAAATCCCCATCTCTTTAATCACAGGTAAATAATCAGTTCCACTGGGCAGAGTCCGTGCTCAGGTGAGAACACACAGCAGCTCTGTGGGTGTGGACTCGGAGAGTCTGAGCTGGACCTCCAAACTCTACAGTCAAGTCTTACTAAGCACAGTAAAATGCCTTTTTTTCCCCCAGAGGCTTATCAATATTTCAGATTTTAACACAGACAGGAAGAGGAGCATCCTTGACTTTGTCACAATGTCCACAAATATGTGGACAGAATTAAAAAAAACCAAAAAAAACTCTGCTAAAAAGCCTTAAGACACAAGTGGTGTAACTAAACACAGGATCACAAAATACCTTGAGTTGGAAGGGACTATCAGGGTCATCAGTCCAGCTCCTGGCCCTGTACAGACACCCCAATAATCCCACCCTGTGCATCCCTGGGAGCACTGTTCAAGCACTTCTGGAGCTCTGGCAGCCTTGGGGCCATGACCATTCCCTGGGGAGCCTGTTCAGTGCCTCACCACCTCTGGGAAAGAACCTTTTCCTAACATCCATCCTAAACCACTCCTGACTCAGATCCAGCTGTTCCCTTGGGCCTTGTCACTGGTCACAGAGAGAAGCGATCAGTGTCTGCCCCTCATGACATCAGCACATTTTCATTAATCTCATTTTCTCTGAATTGGTTTTAGATTAGGTTTCCTAAACACTCAAGGCTGAGGCATACATCTTCTGAGTAAAACACTGGACAAAGATATTTAGGCTTTAAGCTTGTTGCTTGATATTACCAGAAGAGAAGTATGAGGTGACCATTCCCCATTTAGATCCCCTGTACACAGCAGGAATAAATCAATAACATAAGCAGAAGATACAAATCCAACACATTTTAAACATAAACCCTGATTATTTTTATGTGTCCTGTGGCACCCAAATATGAAAACTGAAGAGAAAAAGCAAAGCTGCTAAGAAAAATACAGGGAAAAAATGTTGGCTTAAGAGAGTCTTAACATAAGGCCAGCAAGTCAATCCATTACAAACTAATGTGCAGGTGAAGTAATAAAATCAACAAACGGGATGCAGCCTTACCGCACAGAGCGATCGTCACTGCCAGTGACTGCCAAAGGCTTCTTGGGATGCACTGCCAGGGCCCAGAGCTCCCCCTCACAGTGGCCCTGCATGATCAGCATGGGCTTGTCCCTCTCCCTCACGAGCACCTCGAAGATCTCGCTGTCCTGTGTCCCCGCCAGGAGCCTGTCGGCTTTCCAGCACACGCTGCGGATGGACAGGCCTGGGGGCACAGTGGGAGCTGCCCTCAGTGCCAGCCGTGCCCGGGGGGCCACAGCCAACACCGCTGAGAATTCCAGAGGTCATTCCCAACTGACATCTTTGGCACTGGGGTCACACAGAACATCCCAGCTGATTCAAGCTCAAGGCAGTTCTGCCAGATTTTCTCCATTTGGCACACAAAGATGAAGCCCAATCTGGGAAAACATGCTTGTTGCACACCTTGGGAATTTAAAAACCAGCTCCATTTCACAGGATTTAAAGATTTATATTTTATGTTAGCCAAGGGGTTCCTGTGACTGAAGTTGGTTTATTCCTTTTTCCAATGCTTTACTTTTTTGCGCATTCAAATAAAATACTAACGGTGAATTTAAATGGTTTGTGCCTATTTATCACACTTCTCCACTTTAATCAAAATGGATTATTAAATACAACATTAAAAAAGACATCTCTCCTCCCCAGACCAACAGAGTTTTGCTTTGTATAACTTTAAGAGAGCTTGATCTTATTCCACAAATCTGATCCTAACTTCGGAGCTGGAATTTTACTGACCACAACCTTAAAAACACCCTCTCAGCAGGCTGAGCAATTTAGTAGCACTCTCTGGTCAGCTGCTTGCAGAGTTTGTATAGTCTGTTCCAGTACATGAAAAAAAGTTTGGATAACAGGTCTTGATGCTGTGAGATGTGAATGAATGAAAAAATCCATTTGTCATGTAGTCAAGGTCACCCACATTATCATTTTCACATATTTTTGGACACAAACACCTAATGCAGCGAACTACTGGTCACATAAATAAGATATTCTCATCTCCTGAGGTTAAATTAATCCTAATTTATTTTCTTGTCCACTTCCATCTTTTAATTTTTATAATCCCATTTTATGACTTACCTAAATTCATATGGAAGTTCTGACTTCCATCTTCTTGGTACACACCAATGATCACACAATGGAATTCAGATTGGAATTCAGTGGAAGGTGGACATTGTTAAGATTTAGAATACAAACACACCTTTGGATGCAGGAAAGGCAATGTTCTCTGTAAACATACTGCACATGAAGAAAGATTATCTGCTCTCAGGGTTTATTTGACAGACAATGCCTTTGCAAAATGCTTTGGAAAAATAATGGGAAGGGAGGGACAGAAGGTCCCAGGTAAGCATTATGGCTCCACCACTGCTCGAGGCTACAGATATGCTTAAATTAATCAGTGCCAATAACAACCGAAAACGAAACCCCACTGGCAGAGGTTGGGAGTAGCCTTAAAGGCAGTTTTCACTTGCCCAGATCTTTGCTTTTTGGTTATTTGTTGCTACAGTTTTCTAGAAATTCATGTTAAGCATTACAATTCAGGCTGCAAAAAACCTACATAAAGCCAGGAGTGCAGAGCACAGGGACTGCTACTTGGGTGTCTTGGACAACTTTTTGATGGCTAAATTCCATGAGGGAACACTACACCCTTGATAAAGCGTGCATTGTGATCTATGAGATTATAAGTGCTTCAGATGATAAAATAAAGTGATGACTGAGGATTAGATTCAACAAATGTGATTATCACCAATTTAATAACATTATCTCCAACAAATCTGCCAAACTCTACCATTCCAAGTGCATGAATGGAGTGTGCAGACGGTCAGCATCTCTGAGTATCATGTTCCAGAAATCTCAATTAGTTAAATGAATGGCAAGTAATTAATTAATTTAGGATTGGCTAACTTCATTCTCCCATCTTAAGGTGTTTAATTAGTTCTCACTTATTTTCTTGCATTTGCATGGTGGTGGTGGGGAGCAGTGATTTCATCCCTGTGTTTACATCATGAACCATGGAACACTCCACAGGTTACAGAATTATCAGAGAAGGAAGGGAACATAGATCCAAAAATAAATAAACAGTTATAAAGTAAAAAAATCAGCAGTATGCAGAGACATCTATGCTTCACATTAAATGCTGTCACAATCCATTATCCAGACGTGTAAAAAACCATTAAAGGAATATCTCATTACCTTTGTATCCTTGTTCAGTCTCCCTGAGATCAATTTTAGTAATTGGTTTGAACTCAGTGTCCCACAACCGAATGCAGCCATCTCTCCCTCCCGTGGCAAAGCCTTCTTCACAAGCATACATACTAAAAATTCCAGCCTGTTAACCAACAGCAGCCCAAGTTTTAAAGGTTTTATAACCAATTTAAACACACAAAGCACATGTTTTCAAATAGACTCTTGTTAAAGGCCAGAAGCTGCTGGGCACAAAAGTGTTGCCCATTCAGAAAGCAAACCAGGAAACACAGCTTTAATTTCAAGTGCTCCACTCGAGTGGTTTATATGTAGAAACCTTTGTGCAAACAGCAGTGATACAGCTGAACAGTGATATCTGCAGAACTTCAAATTTAGGTTTGGTAATATTATGACAAGGACAATTGAATAACTAATGGAGCACAAAGAGTTACCCATGATAAACAAAACCAAGCAAACAAGCAATACAAATATTCTTACAGGAGCAGAGGTGACTGAGACATTCTTTCATTAATTCAGTTCAGACATCATTTGAAATCTGACTGGAACTGAAAGAGTGTCAATTCATTCTCTTTGTTGAAAACAAGTTTCTATTACAGTTTGAATTTCTCCTTGGTTTTGAAAATGCCTCATGATTAATGACTGTGCTGAACTACCTTGGAATAGTTCAAGGAATGCCTGCTGAGTCAGTATTTTATTAGGAAAACACTGGTTAAGAGATGAGCAGAACTGCACAGAGATAAATACAATGGAGACAAGAATTCCATTTTCAAAGTGACCATGTGCAATGTCTTCATAAATTAATATTTCCAATTAGTAATTACATAGAGATTGCACATTAGCCATGGCAAACTCCATAATTTATCACATTATGTATAAAGAGGTTGTACTTACTCATTGTGATTAATCTAACTAAAATTCTGTGAACAGATTTCTGCTAATACACTATAGGGGGTTATTGCTTGCCAAAGACATTCCCGTGTTATTGCAGCTGCAGTTCCACAGTAGTTCCTCAGGTAAAACGTCCCACTGACTCCAGTCTCCCTGCTTTCATAAATTAGGGATTACTTTTGCAAATAATCAATACTTAGATCTCATTTGAAGAGGTACTATGAATCCTGATGAATTGTCGTCATAACTAATTTTGGGAGGTCAGAAAAAAACCCCATAATTTTTGCAGTGCTCTTTCTAGAACAAAACTTTAGTTAAAAGTGTTAGATGTTGTATCACTTTTCTGAAGAAAATTGTCTTGTTTCCTTTTGTTCCAAAACCTCCAGATCAGAATGCCATTACCCACAGTCATATTCCAAATAGGAGCAGTTCTCAAATATATTTGGAATAAGACAAGGAAGTCCTACTGTGCCTTTATTGTAGCAACAACTGAGGCAAATTAATTGCATTAGACTGGTTAGAAATCTAACACAATCCTGCACATCCCCCTTTCACTCTGTAATTATGAGAGCTCCAAACTGGGGGTGGTGGTTTGTGGGTGCGTGTTATGGAGGCAGTTGGAGTAAACTCTTTGGAATATGGCTGGAGTGCTTACAGATTCAACAGGTTTGCTCCATGCTGAAGCTCTTCTGAGGAGTCAGTCTCCAGTGTTGGGAATTCTAGTGGTAAAATTCTATTTAAGCTTAGATAATCTGCTTACCAACTATTTTTAAGTAAACTGATCATAACTGAAGCTACTCAATCTGTGAAACTTTAGATTTACAGACTTCATTTGAGGTTTGATTTACCTGATTAGATGGAGGCTATAAATACCAGCAGTTCTGGCACTATCAGCTCAGCGTCTGTTGGCAACATGTCAACAAGTACAACATTATATCTAAGTTCTTAATTGCTGAACAGCCTCAGACATCCTTCTGACCCGAAACAGAAGGAAAGCTTTGTAGCTAAGCCTTCAGGAAGTTATTCAATTAACAGTTCCTTATCAAACAGACATGAAAACACCACTTACACTGTGTGCTCCTTGAATTGTGCGGACCAAGTTGAGCCCTTTCCAAACATAGATGTCTCCATTTAAAGCCCCAGAGTAGGTGATGTCTTCTTTAGCACAGGCTAAACACAGGATCGTTTGGAGATCTCCTGTTTTACCAAATATTCCTCTCTTTGCTGTCAGGGCGTTTCCACACAATGTCCAAAACTGTTAAATGTAAATTATGAAGATTTGGAGAGGTTTCTGCAGAATTTCTGGTTTTTCACATTAGTGTACAGATCTCAGACACACATCCTGACAGAGCAGTGTCTCAGCAGGCACTGAAGTGATTCCTTCAGTCCTATCAGAACACCCACCACTCCAAAGCCTGCCCATTTACCAAGGAAAGATCCAGGCATATGTAGTACATCTAAACACAAACCAAATTATCAAACTGCTTGAGGTGGGGAGGCTCAATGCTGCCTCACTACTGCCACATTCTCTCATACTCATACTCTCATACTGCCTTCTCATTCTCTCACTGTCCTTTATCAGGTTTTGCTGGGAAATGCTGTTCAGACACGTGCATGTTTTTAAACCCAAGAAAATCCCAATTTTCTTGTCTGCAAAGCACAGCTACAGCACTGAAATGATAAAATACTGCATCTTACACAACATGCATGCTGGAGCAGACATTTCTGCCCTTCTCCAGTGCACTGAAAGAGTTCTGCCCCTCAAATATAGTCACAGTTACTGAGAAACCCATCTGTTCCCTGGGGACTGCAAACACTCGTACGTGAGACAACTCCTTGACTCCCAGAGTAACAGATTCCCAAGTGTGGAAAGGGACTTGCTCAGCTGCCACACAAAAGTCATTAACATTCTGCAAAAAGGAATCTCAGACTGACTGGGGAGAAGAAGAGTGAAGAACACAAAGTTTGTCTCAGAAGGTTGTCTTTGGAGGTGAACTAGAAATATCAGACTACTTGTTTTTGAATAAGAGTGCTTTTTAAATTTATTTATTTAAACAAACATCATTTATCAAGCAGAGGTCACAGTTTGTGTATTCAGCTCCCACTCAAGGACCAGACCTTCAGGGGAAGGCAGAATAAAGAGAATATTAATGAGAGATGTGCAAGACAAGTGCTGAATTCTCCAGTCCTGTTAGCACCAGACGTCCTGGACAGGTGCAGATACAGAACACCAAATCCCTGGGGTACAGCACAGCACAGTGTGTCAGTGGAGCCGTCCCTGCTCTGTCATCTGACAGACCCTGGACAGACACTGGCAGAGACTGGACAGGAATAGTGAAGTGTCTGACATAGATTCATCATGTTTACCTATTCCCACTTCATTTGCCTACAGCCAAATTTTTAGGTATTTTTCTGAAATTCTTTATTCCAGAAAATCCTTGGATCAAGGTTTTTTATTGCTTCTTAGCATCATCCAATTTAGAAGGCAGAGGGAATACTGCCCCCAGGGCTCTCATTCCTTGAGTGAAACCTAAATTCTCCTCCCTTCTGGTCAGCTGAGGAAGGGTTGGAGAGCAGGCAGCAGTGCTAGAAGGGTGGAGGGAGGATCCTGAGCTCAGCGAGAGATTCCTTAGCTCCTGGGCTTTACTTCAGCTTCTAATCCCTGCTCAGCCAAATGAGCCAGCAGAACTGGACTGCTAAGGGAATAAACAGCACAATTCCCAAGAATCAGTTCCAATTCCCACAGTGATACAATTCCTTAGAGCTGTTATTATCACATTCCCACAGCCTTGTACCAAACAGCAAGTTCAGGACGCTGCTGGAGCACCACTGGAAGGGAACACAGAGTAATTTTCCCTCCATGCTGCATTTTTTCCTGTTTTTTGGCATTCCTTTATCTCCATGTATTTACAGTGCCTGGTATTCTCTGTGTTCAGGATGATTATGGCCATTTTAAACAGAAGACAGGTGCCAAACAAACACAGGTTTTGGAAAACAGCTTGCAGAACACAACAGATGGTATCACTGTTGCCAAAACCACCCACAGTTTGAAGCAGTGGTGGTTTAAGGGCACGAGCTTCTCAGGAACCAGAACTAGAGACATTAACTGGTTTCCTAAACTTTTAGTTAAAGCTCTTCCCACCCCAGTCATGTGAAATAATTGCCATCTGTTAGGAATGTTTTTGAGGAGACAGGAGAAAAACAGAAACCTGAAGGGGATATTGGCAGACAAGGATTTGTTTCTCAGCTTTCCACAGGCGTGAGAACGTTTGATCCTAAACATCTAATATATATCTAGGTTTCTATCTCAAACACTTCCATAAAGGGTGACTTAGAGAGAGCAAATAGTGGTGCACCAGTTTTGCCTCTGCAGGACCTGCACACTTCCCAGTGGTGTTACATGAGGAGCCCAAGTGCAGGTCATTCTGTTCACACTTTTCACCTTGGTTCCCCCTACAGCTGCACAGTCACGCTTTGTGATGCTGGATGGGGGAAACCTCTAAAGGCTGAGACCATTAGGGTGGAATGGAGAGGGCAGAAGACCCAAAATTTTAAGTATATGATGATGAAAATTACATCAAAGGATCTTCCTGACTCTCTTGTTCAGGTAATCTGCAGCTCAGGCACTGCTGAAGGTCTGAACTGGCTTCAAATAAAACATTCTGCAAAATGTTCACAGCATAAAAAAAAAAAAAATAAAAAAATCTGTCCGGTATTTCAAGTCCTCGCCAGGTAAGAACACAGATTTCTTTTGTGCAAGTACTTTTGCCAAGTAAACAATGAAAGCTCCTTACCTTTATGTGTTTTACTCCACAGCTGACAATTCTGTTTGGCTGATATTGATCCCAGGAAATATCGAATATCTGTTAAGAAATATATTAAGACAATATTTTAACCTATACAGTAATGGCATCTAGGTTCAGCTTGTTTTTACCAGTGCTTAGCCATAATTTCTGTTGGAACGTATTACTGAAAATGAAAGAACATTCTACAGGTAAATTTGGAATTCTTTGTAATCAAAGGTCAAGGCAAACACGCAGGGTTCCTCACGCAGTTCTGTCAATACACTTCATCCCTGACTCCACACTGCCAATCCATTCCAGCTCCAAGATAATATTGAATAAACAACATCTACATAGGTGCATTCTTTCCCACTCCCTCTTCTGTGCAGAAGCTCCTTTTGGTGGTTGGGAAAGTCTACTAGGACTAAGGTTTTAGTACTTCTAGCCTGTCCTGGAGAATTCTGTTAATTCAGGACCTGATCTTGCACTAACTGAGGTCAGTAGCAAAACGTTCACAGATGTAAAAAATGTTATAATATGATAATATATATACAAGTTGTCAGAATGTATCCATAATTTATTTTAATGTATGCATCCATGTGCTTATGTATGTCAGGTATATATACATATATATGTCAGGGAGGTATTTTGCTTATGCTAAACCTGGTAAACATTTCCTCATCTTGAATAACATTCTAGACTTAAACCTGGTCAGTTCTCACCTTTATTTAAGTTATGATCCTTTACCTGAAGCTAACATATAAAAGAAATATTTATCTCAATCAAGTTTCTTCTACAGGTAACTGTCTTAAGGAAAACTGAAAGGGATATAACTAAATTCGCCCTCAGGATAAATTGTCTTTTTGACATACTCAGAGACAAGATGATCTTCGGCCACTGAGCTCCCATTTCACATCTCATATGAAGAGCTACAGATCACCCTACTCAGTGTGTAGGTACAACATATTTCCTCCCCAGAATTACTTAACAGTGCCTTGTGCTGGGTTTGGCACAATGAGAAGGAATAAATATCTTATCCAGTATTTTAAAAGCCAGGTAGAAACAACCAAAATTACCTCTGTATTAGCCTAACAGAAACAAAAATTATTTTTGAAACACCCGTGCAGCTCCCAGACAAAATCCAGAAACGCTTCCATACAATTACCCTGTCGGAATGGCCTGTAGCTGTTGCCAGGAGCTTTCCTCTCTTCCAGTCCCAAATACACACTGTGTTTTTGGCATCCAGTCCCACAGAAGCCAAACGCTGGGGAAAAACAACAGCAATCCAGTTAACAGGAAATCAACCCCTAATCACTTTGCTGTAGTTCCCAGGATTATGTGCACAAATGGGTTTTCCCACATGTGACCTGGTTTTGAACCACATTGCAAAGGCAAAGACATTCACACTCAACATTTACTCACTGGAGAGAGCACTGAAATGTCTCATCTTCTCTAAAAGGTCAGGTTATTGATTTCAGGCTACCAATGCTCCAAGTGAAATTCTTACCCTGAAACATCTGAGGTGCTTGTTTCAGGTGCACACTTCTCTAGCTTTGATTTATTAATCTGACAATAAAAGTGAAAAGGAAATAAAAGCTTTCACTATTTCCAACTACTGCTTTGTTCATTATGCTCATTTTGTTGAGCTTTAGAACCAAATGGATGTACTTTTAATAATTGCCTTTTTCATAATTTAGTGTATCACATCACCAGTTAAAATAACTAAAATAATTAACTAATAACCAAACTAAAGTTTTATTGGTCATCAATTAAAATAACTTAATTTTAATACTTTCCCATTTCAATATTGGAAGAAATAAAAATAACAGAATAAAATGGAGGGAGGGGGCTTTCTGGAAGAGAAAAAGCAGAGTGCATCCATCTGTGACATGCCCACAAGACCAGCCATTACTGTAGAAGTAGTAGGTCTTTTCCCTTCCAGCAACTGTCTTTATTTTGTCCAACTTTATAGGAGTTCCATAAAAAATTAGTTTAAATTTTGAGTAAACAAATTGTTTAAAATCTGGACCTGTCTGTGATAACACAAGGACTGGGCCAGCAAAGAAAAAAGAGTTATTACCATAGTCTCCTCTAAAATGTTATACTAGGAAAAATATTAAATGCAATAAAGCTCTCAACAATGGAATAATAGAGGGAGGAAATAACTGTTCATAGAGGAACAGCAGGCTCCAGTTTTCATTCTGTAGCAATAATTTAGAGAGCAGGTACTCAAGGCCTTTTCATCTCATTCCTGAGTGTAAATACCGAGTGCACATCTTCCCTACTGGGAGAGCCCCTTGACAGCCTCTGCATTAACTGCAGTAGGTTCACATACCTTTCACTGTCTTAACACTTACAGTTTCTTGATTTAGAGGAATGAAATAGATGTTTTGGGATTTTGGTTTAATGAGAGATGACAACAGGCATTACCAATGCAAAACCTGCCTAGTGAATAATACAGAACTCAACCACTGTCCCACCCAAAAATGCACCAAGCAATGTGCTATTAATGAAAACAACAAAACAAAAACTCTCCAAAAAACCCAACTCAACACCCCTCACCACCACCACCAGAAAAAACCATTTAGAGACTTATACCACAAGTTCCTCCAAGTCCAGTCTCCTTCCACAGAAATAAAAATACAGAGAAATTACATGAGCTTCTCCAAGAGGAACATAAGGTTTTCATGAGGCAATCTGGATATTGTTGGGAGGAACAAGGTTCCCTTGGAGGGCTCACCCTACAGGGGCAGGGCAGAACTCTGACTCATAACGGAGGTGTGAAGGGAGAGTTAAAGAAGTTTGTACAGTGGAACAGAGAAATAAAATTATAGTTTTTGCAGGAAGTCACAATGTAAAAGGATTTCTGTGCTTTAACGTTACTCAAAATGTCAATAGAACTCGGGGTGGTGGAGCTGGTCAGTGTCAGTGTTACACCACTCCCAGCTGCAAGGCCACTGAGAAACTCCACTGGCCCAATGGCACTGAGGACACAGAAGAATCACACACAGGAGCCCTGTGCCCATCAGCAGTCCACCAGTGGGAATGGGACCTACTTCATATGTGCAGACAATGCCTATACATGGCTTCCTAAACATTCCTGTTTCCAAGCACTATTAATGGCGCCCCTCAGGGTACTTTAGCAACAATCACAACTAAGAGTTAGGGCCAAGAGAATATTTTCCATCCAGGGAATGCAGGACAATCTGCAATTATACTCCCTTGATTTTGGAAAGCAATTTAATTCAATGTTACAGTTGTAACACTTTGTGCTGGAAAATGAAGTATTGAGACTTGTCTAAAAGAGACAGTGTCAAGCAAAAGGGACTTGACAGACAACATGAAGAATAGAAACGTTCAGTTCCCCTGAAATTGTAAAATACAGCATAACTTCTAACTAGCAAATTAGATAAAAGAATATAAAAGACACACAAGATACTAAAGGTAGCTGGAACCAGTGGATAAACAGATGAGGAAACTGAGTGGAGTTTGTGGCAGTTATGTAACAAGAAACACCAGTGCGTGCCTTGAGAAGTTCAAGGCAAGGTCATTACAATATTGGGGGCTCTCACTGAGTACAACCAGCAGAGATCCCTTTAGACAATCCTCTAGGACCACAAAAGGAGTTCCAGTAAGGGGAAAAGGCACGGAAATTAGTTCTAGGGAAAGTGGTGTTTATGTATTAGCTAGGAAGTGTATTGTAATATGTCTGATCAGGATGGAATAAATGACCTGTTGCAAAGTTACACGAGATATATTTGATTAAAGAAAAAAATCACTCCTCCAACTGTGTCCAATGCTGGAATAAGGAATGGCTGCTTTCTAAAACTTCAAGTTGTGTTAGAAAGTTTATTCCCTAGGTGACTTTGCTATCAGCAGGGGAAGTACTACAGGAAACTAAGAAGTACTTTATATTTTCTTTTAACTTTGGCCTGCTGAGGAAGGTCTCCCACTGGCAGAAAAGTGATAAATGCTGAATTTCCTTTTTGGTTGAAACACACTTTTAGTTCTCCTTCTGGAAGGGAATTTGACAGAATTCTATTCAGAGAATTCACAGAACTACCAGAAGAAAATACACGCCAAGTAGTTTAGGCTCATAATTAAACAATTATTTTTAAACCTACACAGATTTGGAAGATCTGGCTAAAAAAGCCTAGTGCTGCATTTTTAATTTTTTCATTAGGTGTTCATGCATTATGGCAGTGCCCTTTCCACTCCATTAAAAAATACTTTTAGAAAGCACATAAAAAGGGTTAATCTGAAATAACTCAGAGCAGAAATTGAACTGTGTGGTATTGATAAAACAGTTCAGTACGAGGCATCTGCTTTGTAGGTAATTCTGTGAAGGAGACATATTAATACTTTTAAGGAGAAACTGTAGTTAACTCCTGATTGAAGAGAAGACATTTTTAATTACAGGCAAAATGGCAGCTCCTCATTAAACATTTGAACAAAGTGCAGTTTCCCTCCTGCCAAATGGCAGCTCCTGCTCAGACAGAAAAAGCCCAAACTAAAATATGTATTTTTAAATAGCAACACTTCTACAAGAAATTCAGCTCCCATCAGGACTGTATTAATCACAGGTAACACAAAATAGGAAATTTACTCTGACTCTATTTGTCTCCAAAAGCTGTTTTGAAGGTAGATAAAATAAAGGAAGCATTCAAGCTCTCCCCTCTGTATTGATGATCTCCATTTACTAGAAACAACAACAAACCCTGTGCACACTGATCTGCATTCCCCACCCTGTGGAACACGAGGCCAGGGAAGCACTGCAGGAACGATGTGCGGCCTCCGTGCAGGGTCAGCTCCAGTCTGGCCAGCAGGAATATTCCCCGACTAATTCATCCAAAAGGAACAGATGTCCCAGAGTTTCTGGTTCAACAAGAGCAAATTAACTTGGCTCAGAGAGAGGTGGGGTGGCCCTGTTTGAGACCCCACACATGGAGCAGCACCCACACAGGAACGCACAAGGCGCCAAGCTGAATCCATATAAATCCACTCCTCTGGGAATGCAGCAGTCACCTGGGCTTTGCCTCTGCCTACTTGTCTTTAGGAAGTGGACAGCTGGCAGAGTTAGCCGTGAAAAGAATACAGTTCTTACTGCATCTATACCATTCCTGATTGCTGCATTTATTTGTGTTTTGGGGCTGGAATACTGATCTTCCCTGGCTTTTAATGGCCTTCGGATATAAAAGAAGGAAAGCTTTGCACTGGGAGGTGCAAGCAGTGTCTGCACAGTCTGTTTTGCCCTGTCACAGACACCAGCTCTCTTGGGAATGCTGACTAAACAAACCAGAACTGCCAGCAGCTCTGAGCTCCAAATACTCACAGACTTCCTCCCATGCCCTTTAATTCTGGCTCAGCACAGCAGCTTCTCCTGCAAAGCCAGGAAGAGCAGCAAAAAGCCAAGATGCATTATCCATATTCATGTTCTCCAGCACTGGTCGTTCTCCAGATATAAAAGTGTTCAATGCAAATTTTTATTTCCAGAATAAACTGCAATTTCTCAAGACTTCCTGAAAGGGAATTGTCACTGTTCTGCAAGGTCAACATGGCAGTGAGTGTGGCTTTTAACTACAGCAAGCACTCACCAGGGTCTTCATGAAGGCCTCCACCTCAAACACCCCTCCAACTCATTCCCACAAGGTGATTAAATAGCTTTAAAAAAAGCTTAACCACCAGTCTTATGAAGTTAAAAATGAGGGGGAAAAATGAAAAGCATTTATTTCTGAATGAACAATATCTTAAAAAAATATTACACCATTCAAAATTTTGTTCTGTTGATCTGAGGGTTTTCTTGTCTGAGGTTTTTGGTATCAGCCAATCTAAGCATTCCTAAAAATACTTTAGCAAGTATTACATCAAGAAACTCATCAGGACAAAATTGTCATCAATAATGACAAAACTGCACAGCCAGATATGTATTTATAAAGCTCTGTGAAATATTTTCCAGGTATATGTGAATTTTAGGTCTATTTACCTAAAGCTTTTAACACTGCCAGAGGAAAAAACCATTGTGCTGAGCTGGGAACAGCCCACCATTTAGTTGTATTTTAAATTTTGTTTCAAGAGATCATCTAGACTAATCACATTGTAGAAAGCCACACTGTGTGTCCTAATGCCATTATTCAATTAAATTGCCAGTGCACCCCAGCCAAGGAGACTCTCCCAGCAGTGAGATTAGTGCAGCTCTTCTGCCAGAAAAGCTGCAGGGTTCCAAGGGTTTTGCCAGGAACTGATTTCTTTGGACAGCAGGTGACAAGTATGTGGTGAAGCCATTACAGTTAAGCCACAGAGAGGCATTTTTGCTTTGGATACCTGTCCAACACCCGATGCCTCCACTCCACTCAGATGTCAGGCTGTGATTTCATCCCAAAAGCACCGCTTGTGCAAGAGTTGCGTTTGCAGTCCTCCTACTGCAATTACAATTACAATACAAACAAAGGCCTTGAACGGCAATCACAACTCAGTTGTAACAGGGGTTCCAACACTGCAGCCCTGTAGCTGCTGAAACCCAAAACATTCAAGGTACACCTCTCAGTGAACCAGAAAGGCAGCTCAGTTCAGAACCCAGAGAAGGAGCTGTACTGACCTGGCCGTCCGAGTCGAAGGCCAGGCAGGCGACTCCGTGCGTGTGCGCATCCTTCAGGACAGACACGGTTTGGACACGGTAGGAATCCCAGATGCAAATGTAGGGATCCTTCCCAACCTGCCCTGTGGCTACCAACGTTTTATCCGGGTGAACTGCAAGGCTGCAAACAACACACTAAAAGTTATAACACAATTTGGGAATGATCGCAGCAGCTGTCTTCAAAACTCAGTCAATTCCAGTATTTACTTGAAATGTTTGCTGAGACTGACATGGTGAGTGCAGAATACATTTATCATGTAATAATATTTTAACTAGAAAAAGGAAGAGCATAACCAGAGAATTTTTAAATACTTTTGATTGATAAGCTGATTGAGCACAGACATGGATCTTAGTCTTTCACAGGTTTATAATGGATGATTTTCTACTAATTATTCCTCTTTTGCACATCAGCTCAAATGTTCTGAAATATGGACCAGAGGCTGAATAATGGATATTGTTCACTATGAGAAACACACACAAGAAATCCTCTCATCTTTATATATTTAAACATAGCAATCTCAGAAGAGACACAGAAATAAATTGTTTCACCAGAATCAAAACATGTATTTCTGTTCACAACCCTTCAGATATGAAAATAAGAACAAAACCTCTCTGCAAAGTCATATGAATACAATGGCAGTTTTACACAGTTACCCAGGAAACAAATTTGAACAATGGCTGAGTATGTGAGCTATACGTGGAATAAGGAAAAACATCTTATTAATAAACTGGCACTCACCAGGTGGCTGAGGGGAGCTGAATATTTCTGCTATCCCAGGAACAGATAAAACTAATTATTAAGAAAAGTTAATCAAAAAGCTCAAGAAAGTTTCATAAACATATGCATTTCATGGAAAAAGAACAATTTTACCATAATTTAACTGTTTTATCTCCCTTGCCCATTCCTTCTTCCCTCCCCAGGCTTGAGTTGTATATTATATTGTGTGTCAGCTAATTGACCTCAGATATATATATATACACACACACATATATATATACATACACATATATATATACATATATACACACACACACATATATATAAAATTGACCTATACAGGCAATAAAAGGTGACACCACAAACTTAAGGTGTACCAGCTGTAATTAAGTTAGAATACATTTCTTCAAGAACCAGAAGGAAAAGATTAATTGGGCTAATCTCTCTCACGGCTAGAGCAGAACTTAATTACATGTGCCACAATTTAACACAGAGCAGTTCTCACACACCAGAGCCTCCTCTTGGGTTAAGAGCATGAACACATTTCCTAAACATCAACACATCAGTACTGAATGTCTCTGGTATTTGTTTTATTCTTTTTGATGCATGAAGTCAGCCAGTGGGGGAACTAAAATTAGGGAATAATATCAATTTTTGGCACCCAAATTAGCAGTCTGATTTCCCAGCCCTGCTGAGGACATTCATCTCCTGGTACCAGCCTTTCCAATGCACTCCCCGTGCCCACGTTCAGTCTGGCTGTTAAATAACCAAGGGCTTATTTTTGGCAGACAGAGCAGTGGGTTAGAGAAAGGAAATGAAGCCAAATTTCAAGAACAGCTCTTGGTGACTCTTTGTTACCTGCACATGACTTATATGTTTGATGTGTGTTCAACTATAAAAACTGTAATTGTACCTATATTATATCTCTGTTACAGTGGACATGTGCTATCTTCAGGATGTAAGATCTCTGTGCCCTTCCCTGCCTCCTTAAATGAGTATCAACTTCATTGCCTGTGTTTTGTACTGAAAAGGTGCATTTTCTAAGCAAACATCCTATTTGTAATGAAGCCACATTGCTATTTGCACCACTGGAAAACACTAAAATACTGAATTCGTTGTGTTATATTTATACAGAAGTATCTTTAGAAGAGACAAAGCATTCAAACAACAGCAATTGATGGTATAGAAAACACATTATTACAGGATTAATTCCTAGTTCTTCTACAGGGAGAACAAGATCTATGCAGGATGGGCAGAAGAAATTCCCCCAGAAAATTTGTCTCTGTTTTCCAAGTTTGAGGGAAAAGGACACAAACTCCCTCTTGCTAAGGAGCTGGGATGCAAACAAGGGATCAAAGCAGCAGCAGCTGCTGTTGGTGCTGCCCACTGGCCCTGGCAGCCACTTCCCCACAAGACAAGAACTTCTCTCTGTGGGAACAGCAACAGGAGTGGCTGCACACACAGGGATAGAGGCAGAGATCAACTGCTTTGGGAGTGCCCATTCCCTTCCTTCCAGGGAAGGCAAAGAAAGCAACGGGATTCCTGGCTAAATGCACTTGTGTAAATTCCAAAAGCACTCTCATGTGTCCACAAAAAATCTCTTTAATCCAAGTGCCTCTCCCAAGGCACTTCTTTTAAGGAAATAATCCATTCAGGATGAACCAATAAAGCTCAGGTAATATTTTAACATTAATAAGAAGGTCTGTTAGGAAGATGATCTTTCAGGGAGCATTTCCTTTTCCTTCCCTTCAAAGATCAACAAGCCTGAATCTAAGCATCCAAGGCTGGAATCGTGTTAATTTAGGATAATTAAAGATACCAGACACATGTTTCAGCAGGGTCTGATGAAATGCTCTATAAAAGTCATTAGTGAATCCATCTGGTCTAGGGACCTTGCCAGATGGGAAACTTGTACTACTTCCACAATTTCTGTTGGAATAATATCCCACAACAAGATTATTTTTTAAATAACACATTAGAATTCCAAAGGACTAGAAGTATTCGTTTCTTGTCTACATTGTATTTCTGTCTATATTGCTTTTCTGTAAGAGGTTCCATACACTTGTAAACAGAGTATAGATCTGAAGTTCCACGACAGAACTAAGTAGAAAAGTTTAGACTGGTTCAAGCCTCAGAAGCAGTTACAGAGAAGGTGAAGGTGCTCTTTTCACGTGGATGCACAATGAGAGGACAAAGGCAAGAGACACGAGCTGCTTTGTGGGAAACATTGTCTGGACACAAGGAAAACATCCTTCACTGGAAAAACTAAAGATCAGGATAGTTGCCTAGAGAAGTGGTAGAATTCCCCTCACCGGAAACAGTCCAGGACTTAATTGGCATGACAGGACTCCAAATAACCAAATCTGAGGCTGAGCTCTCAAGAGAAAGTTGGATTGGATGATCTCTGGAGGCCCTTTAGAAACCAGAATTTTCTATGGCTCTAAATACTGAAATACATCAAGAAAGTCCAAAGTAATCAAGGCAAAAATGCATTTTGGCTCACAGCATTTAACTTGCATTAGATAATTGCCCCCTGATGTTGCAAAAAGCAAGTACTTCTGTTATCTTTAATACAGGCATACAGAATTGATGGAGACCTTTAAATGGCTGTATCAGATGAGAGACAGAGGTTTAAATTTCACTACTCTGGGTCTTTTAAATCTATCACTGCACTATCCTGTTTATCAGATAGGCAAAACACTTTCACTGCAGCAGAAAACTGAACATCTGCTTTTATAGTTTGGGTGCATAATTTATGTTTTCTATTTCAAATGCCATATTAATTTGAATCTTTTTATAACCATCCTATCAACGGTTTGTTGTTCATACAAACCAAAGCTGGTTTCCAGAACATCCCACCTGACAAAAGAGAAATTGCTTTTTGTAAAGGAAACAAACACCTGCAGTTCTGAATGAAGTACTGTCTCAGGTGGACTGCCACCAGCTCTTGACAACAAATTCATCCTCAGTGCTGGGATGCTTTGCACTTCAAAGCAGTGTGCAAATTTGATGTTAATCTAAAATAACTCTAGATAGTTAGACACTGATGAATTAATCTCTACTTCAAATCCATCCAGTTCTGAATTTGGAATACCATTTCCTGTTTAGACAAACCTTTACAGAATTCTGCAGTTTTCTGTAACAGTGTTAGATCACGTTAATGGAGACTTAAGGAGAGGCAGATACTGTCTGTACTCTATCAACTCTCTTCAGGAAGTCTCTTCACAATGAAAGAAATCATGTTTCTTGTTAAAAATCATCTACAAACCCCACAGTTTAGCAGAACAGAGAACACAGCAGGTCTTTCTTCAGAATTTAGGTCAAACTTGTGAAGTACTCAGGGCACTGACTCTGCTATGCTTGAACAATGGACGTATCGGACAACAACAATTTTTCTGAGGACTCTTTCTCTGTAGCAAAAATATCTCTGAAGAAACAATATTTCCAAGAAGCTCCAAGGCTGTCCCAAAATAGCCACAATGTGCCAGCAGGTATTTTCTCCTTTGATGCCTCTTTCTGCTCCTGGGAGGACACTTCCAGGCTCCTGGCAGGCCAGCAGCACATGGGAACACCAGAGGGCTTCTGCATTTTACTGCTCACAGAGTGCTAAGGACAGAGCTGTCCTCACATAGCAGCAAAGAACACAAGACACTTACTCAGCAATTCCCCATTTCACAGAGCAAAATGAGTTTCTTTCCCCAGTTGTGGGGTCAAAAGGGAACTCACTGTACAGACAGAGCTATTTTAGCAGCAAAATAAGGCAGGATGCAGCCTGATCCCTGTTTCTGAATACAATATAAAACATCATCAAGCCCCATTGAAAGGAATAAGGGAACAAAGACCAGCAGTTAAATGGAAGCAAATGCAGGGGTCTTCAGAAGCAAGGGATTACCCGAAAAGGAAGAGTAACCAGAAAAAGGGAAGAGGAACAAGGTAACAACAAAACAACCTGCACAAACCCCTCCAGAGCTGTAAAAAATGAGAGAGCGTTGAGAAGAAAACTGCAGGAATCTTGACAGGCTAATCCCACATCTAATCTGCCCCCAAATAAATTCTGAAACACCAACACCACAACCATGTTTTGAGGAAAATCCAGCTCTTAATAACACAGGAGATTGTTGCTCATGCACAATCATAACTCCCAACCTTTGGCTCCTCCAGCACAAGCCCAAGACCTGCAGAGCAGAATGGAGCTGGCAGGCAGATCATACACCACGATAACCAATTTTATTTGGCATGTACCATAGGGGAGGTGAGGGAGGCTTTGGAAGGGCACTGCAGGCATGAGGAACAAGTGGGAGAACAGAGAGAACAGATCTGTTGGTCCCAAGACATAGAGACTCTCTGTGTGCACATATTTGCATGTATAATACAGTTGATACACACACTCATACAAGTGAATTGCTTTTTTTACACATCTGAACATATAGCTCTAATGATACTTTTAAATATACTAAATATTGCCACATGCTTCTTGCAAACAACTCAAGTACAGAGCATATTTATCCTGACAAAATAAAAACATAAATGTTGATAAAAATACTGCAATGGGCAACATTTTAATTTACTGGCTTGATTGCTATATGGCAGTATCTTGTTTATATATAACAGAGAACAAGATACGTGTACAGAATGATGGGCTTTCTAAAAATCATTTAGGCATTTTTAGGTCCAAGCTCTTAGTAGCTGTTCCACTGCTGGTTTTCCCCTCCATGCTCCCTGTGTAGGAAGAAGAGTGATACAGACAGAGGCTCTAGCATTTACTCCTCACTCTGCACCAGCTGCCTACTTCCAAGAAGCCAGGCTGCCTCTGAGCCACAATTCTGGAATTCAGTGGCCTGTCCCAGACAGCTCCCATCTGCTCTGAGGAAGCAAACACCCCCAGACCAAATGAAGCCAGAGCAGACCATGACTGAAATCACTGTGTTGGGCTGGGCCACAAACTAAGCCCAGACTGAATAATTTATGAAGTAGATGTGCAGCTCAGACCTAATAAAAGGTCCTGGAAACACTTAGAGTGCCCTGGGGACCCAAGGGGCATCTTGACAGGGGTTTTATCTCTGACTGTTTTGCAGAAGTCACCTGAGATAGAATGGTGACAGAAGCACAGAGTTATAACCATTCCTGCCACTCTTTATTCTTGGAAAATTCCTGCTGACCTGCTCCTTGTGCCGGTGTTCGTTATTCAAGCCCATGGAGTTATTCCACCACATGTCAAAAAGGTCTGTTCCGCTGCCCAAGCCTTATCAGAACTCTTGATAGATCAGGTCCAAAAGGCCTGAGCATGGCAGAACATGGAATTTCTCATGGCACCATGGAGCTACAGAGGGATCAGAGCCAGGCCAGATTTAAATAAATTACTTTGGAACACGTGATTAAAATTTCCCCAATAAGAGAAGGCGAAAGAAGCAAGAAAAAAAACCCCTCTTAAAATGTAATGCTTTGAGCAAAAGCATTCTGCACTTTAATTAAGACCATATATTTACACTCACATGCATCTGTATACAGAGAAATATTGGGCAGATTCCCAAATGAAAAGGGAATAGCACCACAGCACAGTACTGCAGCACTGGGGGTCCTCCTCACCCATGGCTGCAGTTCTCTAATAATTTATTTCCTTGCACAGGTTTATTTTATGGATAGCTCATGGATATTTTGAAACTCTTGAGCTTCTCCCAGTGAAAAGCAATCCTAGGAGATTTTATCCAAAGCCCACATTATGACACTGAAAACTAAGCAACAACAACTGTTGATGTCCTTATGAATTGTGGGTTTTAAGTAACAACTGATTGGGGAAAATACTTCTTATTGGGGAAAATATTTCTTATGAGCCACATTACCCCATAAAGATCCTGCTGTGTGACCCTAAAATTCAACCACCATATTCCAGTTTGCCCACACAAGCTCAGAGTTCCCATCTGAGTCTAATGATATTTGCATTCATGATGATGAACCAAACACTCGTTTTGATGGCCAAAGCAGTTGTAAATAAATACCCAAAACAGACACAGATGACACCCTTCTCAATATAAGCATTGTGATTTGAAGCAATCAGTAGAATGGACCTGAAACTATCAGTTGGTAAAAAAAAATCTGCTAGAATGGGAGACTAAAAAGAGAGGGTTGAGAAAGAGCAAGAACTGTACTTAGTTCAGCATTCCATTTGCTCCTATTCTATGCTTATGATACTTTATGGACAATGTAACACATTCTGTAGCAACACACAACAAACCAGCAAGTAGATATTGGTCTACGATGTTGAGATAAAAACAGCAACTTAAATGCTATCAGTGATTTCTCAATACATGGAAGGCTAACGAAACACTGCTGTAAATCCAGTACTGCTCAACAGGAACCTGCAAAACTTTTGTGTTCATCTGGTATAAGGAATTTGAAGGCCAGTCTGAACACTGCGATTGAAAATATAAAATTCATACATCAGATAAAGCCTGGAAGTAAAAAAATCACTGTCACATATTGGAGCCTCCTTTATTTCCTGTGTTCACCTTATTCCAGCCTGATTGTGGAAACATGAGAACCAAATGCACCCCAAACCAGACACACAAGCCATGTACAGCTGCTGGCAATCAAACCCTTTCTTTTCCCCATTTCATCACACTCCAGGGCTGAAACAACTGAAAATGGTCTGAATGTAGCTGTGCCTTTCCCCCAAAGCAGAGATGTGACAATCATTCAGATCAAGATTAAGTTGACAGTTCTACAACTGGTGGTCACAGTGATCAGCAAATCTGAGCACTAATTAATTGCCTACATGCACTAATTAATTAACTGCCCGAAGCATGGTGATGGGTGCAGATAGCCCCCATGCTTGGCAGCACAGCAGGAGGTATTCCTAGGGGGGATTCTCCTGTTCCCTCCAGAGGCTGACTCAGGCAATGCTTTGGCATTTCCTGGATCTACTCTGCTTTTTGTATAGCCAACAGTCAGCACTGAATATGGGTATAACTACGCAGATCACAGCCTGAATCAAAACATTTGCAGAAACAGCTAAGAAACAAGAGAGGGAAAATGGGAAGAAAATTTTGGAAACAGGACAGACAAAAGACAGAGCTGATAAAAAGGGGAATCATGGGGGAGCTGCAAAATGAATATAGAAGATGTGATAAAAATAACCGAGAAGCCCAGAGAACAGTCAAAGGGAAATGGGAAATACTGCAGAGAACAAGGGGGAAAAAAACCCAGCCATTGTTTCCTGGTTCGCTCCCACTTTCATTTTTATTTTAAGAGATTTCATCTCATCCTGTTGAAAATCATCAGGTATATTCACATTTATGACAAATTGTGTAGTCTAACAAAACTCCCAGGTTGTTGTTAAAAAATTCACACTGGGATAATAATACTGTTTGCATAGATTTGCCCTCACCTGATTGCCAGAAATAAGGACTTTAAGCCTAGGCAAAGTGTTCTTACTTTGAGGGCAACAAACACACAGCTGCATCCAATTTGGGGGTTACAGCTGCATCCTATTTGGGCCTTGCTCCCCTGGCTATCCTACCCTGCAATATTTAAAGTTTAGGCCCTTTAATGGCAAGAAGAAGAGAAGAGGAAGGGTTTGATTCCATAATATATCAAACCAGCACACACTGAGCTGCATTTCACAGGTCAGAAGCAGATCATTCTTTGTACACTGAATGTCTACAGGAATGATAAATGTGGCAATATTAGATGTGGCTAATAAAAAATGCTCATTTTTAGATGCCTCAAGATAAGCAGGAGTTTTCAGTGCTACTAAGAATGCTTTTTTCTCGTTATCTCATAGGAATGCAAAGCCAAGACCAACAACTGTTCTCAGGGAAAATATCTTTCTATTTTAGAGGTTGAAAATCAGTAGAAACAGGAAGGAAATAGGAAATAAGAAATTCTTATACAATCACGTGGAAATTCTGCTCTCTGTTTGGCCATGCTGAAGTGAATAACAACAAACATCAACTGGGGCAGAAACCACTGCAGAGCAAATAGGAACCATAGGTAACATGAGAATAGGTCTGTTCTCTAAACTTCCAGTCACAATGGATCAGTAGCAAAGTCATGAGTTATCAGTTCTACAAACAAATACTCTTGCCAAGCTTCTGAAATTCTGCTTCACCAGTTAATTATACAGAGCAAAAACACAAACACTACTCCTAAAAGTTCAAACACTGTTTATAACAAATACTTATTATAAATCCATTTTCCTTTTTTCTAAAAATTCAGACAAAAAAGGTTTCTCTACAATTATCCAAAACACAGTTTTATTTTTTTGCGAAGGGCACTTACTAAAAGAAGTGTGACTTTTGTTACCTTGCTTTATATTGTCTGACACAGCCTGAAGATTCTAAGTATCAAGTGTCTCTTTTGTGTGAGACAGATTAAACAAAATCTCTGTTAAACTTCTCAGATAATAGAATTTACCTGGTTTCCCAGAGCCTATTCTAGCTGCAAGACCTTACCAGCTATAGCCTGTTATTAAACAAAAAGCAGCTAAGTACCATTGCTTTAGAGCCAACACACAGAACAATTAAAGATTAAAATCAACACCTTGATTTCACCATCCTCCACTGTCCTGCTGATAACAGAGTTATGCAGCACCATGGTAAAACCAACAAATGATTCACCAATAGCCTATCAATACTCTGCACATAAAACCCAGAAAGATAAACAGGAAAACACCAAAGCAACGTACTCAGAATTTAATGCTGATTAGAATTTCTCACTGCTTCCCTTTTAGCCTTCTCTCCTTTCCACCACGGGTTTTGGCAGTTTGGTTTTTCTGGTTGTTTTAAAAAGCATAAATAAGTAAAAGAAAGACTTACCAAGGCTCCAGAGCAGCTTTGGAGAGGGCGGTTGAACAACTGAACCCTTTATATAACCTCCTGCTCCCTGCACATTCCAGATGACCCAGGTTTGTTTCAAATGAAATCCTGGCAATCCAAGGTGCAGGGACTTTCATTGCTCCTTGCTTGGGTTAGTTCTGTTATTCCCAAATTCTGCTGATTAAATTCAGGTGAAATGCTCACCTGAGGGCAATCTGTGCTGAACAGGTGGCAGACAACAGAAAATTCTCACAGGACAGAGCTGCTTTTAATCATAACAAAAGCTAAGACTCAAGTTCACAGCAGCTTGATAACACAAAATTCGTTCTCCAGCCAAGGTCTTTTTCCCCAGTGGAATCTCTGATGTCTAAGACAGGGATGTTACACTAAACATCTCATGGATCTGAGGTATTTGCTTGGCTGAGTGGAGGTTTCTAAATGTCTAGAGAAAGGCAGCTCATTTTGAAGCTTTATACTGAAAAAAAATCCTTATTAGTCTCAAGTAAGCAAAGGACACACTTTTAATGGGAGTTTGGCTCATGGCACTGCCTGCAGATATTTGAAATGTGTCCAAAACTCAGCTGCTCACACTGAAGGATGGTGTGTATTTTGCTCCACTTGTGAAAGTACACCTAAATACTGTCAACTCACATATCTTAGAGAAATCACCATCAAGACACATCTTCCTTCACTCAGCACATACAAATATTGTTGAGTTTCTCTTTACAGAAATTACTAAAATAGTAGCAAACTGTTACCCTTTGTGTAAAACCCCAAAAGTCTGTGAATTAAAAAACCTACACCTCTGTCTAGTGAAAGGCAGAAATTCACCTTGCTCATTTAGAAGTTAATTGTATATAGCAATTATAATGAGGAGAAAGGTTTATTTTAATTTTTTTGTGTTTCTTGGTTCACTGATTATTTTTATGTGTAAAACAATAATTCTATGATGCTTAATTGTCAAATCAGCTTTGTATGTCACTTAAAAATGTTTTAATTGTTCCACTTTTAATTTCTTTTTAACCCTTAGTATTTTCCTGTAATGATATTGGAGATTTCCTCTAATTCATGTACTGCCATGTTTTGTAAGTATTTTATCTGCTCTTGTTTTAAAAAAAGTTAAACTAAGGAGAAAAGAAGGGAATGACTTTATTAGTTACTTAGGAAATAAAGCTCACCCCAGTCTGGAGGGCCATGCAAAAGCAGGCTGCCTGAGAAGTTAGAAAGTCCATTTTACTATTCCATCAATCTACTGTCTAATGAAGTAAAAGAAAGAAGCAGCTTCAAATTTAAACATTAATAATAATTACACAAGCCAAAATAAAATATTCCTTTGCCTTCTACAATCTCACAAAGGCAGTGCAAGCTCTAAAGATGTATTTTTTCAGACTCATGTGGATATGAGCAGCACTTTTGGATGAGAAGCTGTAATTCATCAGGACTAGAAAAATCAAATTGCTTCTTAGACTTCTACAATAGAAAAACTTAACTCTAGAGAGTCCACACACCAGGAGTTAATACCAACATGCCAACTGCATCAGACATCCCGTCTCTGCCACAACTACTGAAGTGAAATAAATCAAAATGCAGTTTTCCCCAGAGTTGTTTCCACAATTATAATGTTTTAAGTGCATATTAAAATGCAATAATAAATTTGGCTAACTCAAGTTACTGCCTCCCCAGGGTCTGTGAGACACACCTCAAGGTATTGTTATTAGAATTGTGTACTGCAAACAAGCTTCTGAGCTGATCTGGGGATTCAGATATTTTGTTGTGCTGCCAATATAGGCAAAAAGGTCAAATGGGAAGCAGACTTAATTTAGGTAACCGTGCATTGGAGGAATTCCCAGATTTGCCATAGAAGGAAGACTAAAACTGAGGAGAGTCCCATACCAGTGGTACCTGAGTTTACTGGTTTAAATTATCTATATTACAGTCTGCAGTACTGATACACTTGCAGCTTGGATGAAAATACAGCTGTCAGTGTTTTCTGATCAGATTTGTATTTCTGAAAGCAAAAGATTACTAGAGATGACTGATGTGGGACACGTTATCCACATTCTTCTCTCTCTTGCAAAAATATCAGACAAATTGGGAAACAACCAGAATTTTAATGCATGTTAATTTGAGCAATGTATTTAGTATACATTTTGCTTTTATTTTTGTATTCTGCTGGCAGCTGGAATAAGAAAAAAAAGACCTGTAATCATCTCAGCATTGGAAAAAAAATTGAATGCCAAAGCTTTATTCTATATTCATTATTTAAATATTAAAATTGTAAAATTACATACTTTCACTTTTGTGATCTTATAATCAAGTCATAAGTACATCTAGAAATGCTTGCACCTTCACTTTGGAAATAAGATTCATAACCTGGCTGGAACACACCTTAAAAAATATTGTTTTGTTTAACATGGTATTAGATAACACTAACTTTTTAATTTAATTAGAAAATTACTGAAATGATTGCACTTCAGTGTAATAATATTCAAGTTATCTTATTTGGCTGAAAATAGGGCTCACTGGATGGGGTTTTTTAACTTTTTTCTAAACTATCCAGACCAGGTGCAACACCATGTCACCCTTTATCAGTGTTTTATAACCTCCAGGCATAGTTCAAAAAACCCCCCATAAAACCTGGAGATTGGCATCTATTTTCCAACAATTCCTCATTTTTAAACCTCCTTCACTTTGAGATGTAGGTTTAGGAAGAGGAGCCTTTGTAGGTTTTCATTTAATGCCTTTACAGGTAATACACATATTTGAGTCCCAGTTCCTCCCACGCAGATGGAAATAGCCTGTTCCACAGAAAGCTGGTCTCTCTTAGGTTTCAGGTGAGTGTATTGGGAACAATCCAGTCCCTTCTTCAGAACAAACATTTCTACTGATGAATTGAATTGCCCTCAACCACTCAGGGGAAGAGCCACAACATAAATACGGATTTTTATGCAGAAAGGTGAGAATGGAACAAGCAAATAAACAAGAAAGGACGCAAGAATGGAATGAAGAGGAAATAAGACAACAAGGAAACTTCCCAAATAACAGCCAGAGAATGTCTGAGAGTTAGAGAGACTGAGGCAGCCTTTAGGGGCTGACTGTGGGGTCATGATGAAGAACAGATTCCAGCAGCTGAGTGGAAGTTTAATTGATAACTCTGAAGTCATCTCCCTGAAGGCTGGTGAGAAGCACTCATCTTTATTCACTCTGTCAGCTGGGCCTTCTTGTTACAACAATGTAAGAAATAGAAATAAAATATATCTGAGAAAAAAGGAAAAAATATTCAATCAAATGAAGCATAATCTAAAATACAAGGATTCTAATTAAGAAAAATAAAGGTTATGATCAGAATGAATGAGATGCTGCCACATTTTTCTACAAACCAAATTCCTCATGGCTTTTGCTGGTTTCTGAAAGAGCTAATCACAACCACATGCTTACATTTTCAAGGTAAGGCAGGTGAAATGTGTTGTCACGCTGTATGAACAACCAAGTCTGGGAAGCCCCACATCCATGAGCAATCCAAGAATGCAACAGGAGACCAACCTACTCTTAGAGTCATCATCCCACTGGAACTTTCCCATTTGGGGTGGCGGATGCCAGAGGTACCAGTAAAGCAGTTCTACCTCACTGACTCATGGGAGCCAGGAGAAAAACTGAAATCCAACATGTTAGAAACAGTATGCTAACATTCCCACAGGAATAACCAGTGCAGGACATAACTGAAAATGACATTTGAAATGCCACGGTCTGTCTTCAGAAGAGAGAAATGAAGAGCTAAAAATCTCCATGACCTCCTGAGCAGAATGCAATGTCTCATGCCTTAAATTCATGCTGACATACAGTGAAGCTCTTCTGTTTTAACATATTTGGGCATGTTGTCCTAAGGCCACAGCCCAAGCCCCAAAGAACAAACCATGGCTGTGGCAATTGCTTTTTTTTTGGTGACTCTCACCTTTTTTTTTCTTTTTTAAATTTCTGTCACATACCAGAGGGAAAAAACCCTCCTGTCACAATGCAAGAGGGTTTTTTTTTCACTGGAAACATCTCCTAGCAGCCTAAATTTCTGCCAGCACTCAGAAAAAGCTTAGATGTGCCAATATTGAACAACTATACGTAGTCTCAACTGCTTAGCAATTCTAGGTTTAAGTGCAGTCCGTTCATAAATGGAATGAAAGGACATCACTCCCCACTGCTTTCTCCAGCACAGAAAAGAGGGAAGTAAAAGGGGTGATTGTGTGATGACATTTAGTCAATAATTTATTTGAAAGAAAAAATATCAATTTTTAATATTTATGCATTATATAATAATTGTGTGTGTGTGTGTGTGTGTGTGTGTGTGTGTATACACACACACACAACACCCCATTTATATGTATTTGTGTGTTTATATATGTTTAAAAACCCAGAACAGAATCCTGACAATGACTGGGGTGGATCACAGAAACTCCACCTCTGTTGATTGCAGCCTGTGACAGCTGCAGAAGATGTTCAGTTTTGAGGGGCTCAGGCTGATAAAATTGCTGTATCTGACAGGGAGGAAGAAAGCAGAAAAAAATGTGTGCAATGCACTAAACTGTCATCCTGCATAAAGTAACTCCTACCAAACTAAATGACAAGGTAAAAGAACATTTACCTTTAGGCAGTGGGGAGTCCCACAGATTGAAAATGAAAAATAACAGATACCACAGGGAAAATGTGAAATGCAATACACATTCAAACAACTATTTAATATAGCAAGAAACAGGGCATTCTGAAGAGCTGACTTATTTAACAGTAGCGTACTGATACCTCATTTAGTCTGTCCTTGGTTGAAACCAAAATACATGATTATTCCTAATTTAAATTATATTATGACCCTTCACCAGGTCTAATAGGCAACAAAAATTCAATTGTGAAGTTATACTGATGTAGACACAAGTGCCAAAATATTCCTTGCTCAGAGAAATGCATGCTGCTTTCTCAGCTCCCTTACAGGAAAATCATGCTTTAACTCACATAAGGCCAGCTCTGAGAACAAGACTCTCTGTTCAGATTTACAATATTCTTAAAATAGGCATTTACAAAAATAAATAGCTGTCACCCATCTCCCATGCAGATCTAAGATTTCCTCACATGCCTAGTCACATTCCTGTATCCACCAGGCTCTGGAAAGTTAAAGATCCACAGCCTGGTTCCCATCAAAGCACACAAACAAGCCCTGGAAATTCAAATATTTTCTAGAAATTTTAGACATGGAAGATTAGTTTACTTGCAAGCTTTTAAAATAATCCATCTGTGTAACAGAGCAATTCATATGTTGCACATAAGGTAGTGCCCACGGAGTCATCATCATGGCTGGAAAGCAAATTTTGTCTGTGGTAACTCCACTGAAAGCAAAGAGAATAGCAAAAAGTGAGGGCAGAGTCTGGGAATTTAGCAAGTTCTCTGAATCAAATAACTTCCCTTCTGTGCTGGCTACAAAATGGATAGTTGGGGAAAAACATGAAGGGAAAAGATTCTGAACCTCTATTTAGGGTTATTTTAGGCAACAAACTTGGTAGAGGTTTGAGAAAAGCTGCCCTCACATGTGGAATAAGCTCAAGCCCTGACTTTGAGGTCTCAAGGAGCACCACAGCCAGACAATGGAAAGAAACCACACAAATACCTGACACACTGTTCAAAGCCCACAAGCCACATCCAAATCCAAATGTACAGTAACTTGCCGTGTTTATGGGATTGGTTTACAGTCACTTCAAAATGAACTCTTATCAAATGTAAATACAGCAAGTTTCAAATAGAAATTTATGCCATGTTGTTAATGTTTTCCATCAATAAATCTTTCAGTATTAAGTTTCTGAGGAAGCAGAGTGTCACTGGAAGTGTTCACCAATCTTCCTGCTCCTCTGAAAGACCCATCAGACACTTTGAAATGATGCTCACAAAACCACTTCAGCTTATCTGTCCTTCCACAGAACCAGCTGTTAGGCACCCTCACAAAATAGGACCCTCCCTACTATTCAAAACATGTCTTTTAATGCAATATAGAATTGTTAATTATCCAACAAGTTATTAATTTTACCTGTGCTTTAATGGATGTGCAGCCAGTCTCAGACAAAAATAGGAGAGAGCAGGTGTGAAGGTATGACACTACCAAAATCCATTACATGCTGTATTTAAGGGAGATTACCATGATCCAAAGAATGCCTTTTAAACTTCTATTTTGTGAGACTAATACCAGGAGTTATATAAACAAACATGGAATTATGCCTTTCTATGTTTTTATGTAAGCACTGTGACTCATTTTCTTGCCTATTACTATTATTTCTCTTTTTCTCTTGGTTTCTTAGCCAGCTCTTCAGAGCAGAGATTGGGAACCTGAAGTTGTGCTTTCAGTGAAACCTCGGAGAGCTGGGCTCATCCAAGCCCTTTTTGCTGTATTTTAGGCTCAGTGCTGCAGTGGAGGCTGAAGAGTTTTGTGCCATTATGTAACTGCCTGGCAGCATGTAGCTTCAGGCAGTTATAATCTGGTTTACTGCTTGTCATTTGCTAATACTTGGGGTTTTTCTCTAGCTTATGGTATCAGGGATGTTACAGGGGGGTTTGCCTTCCCCTTCCCAGTGGGAGAGAGAGCAGGCTTCAGCCACAGCTGCCAGGCTCATGTAGAGAATACAGCACATCCCCTCCCCTCAGCACACAGAGCAGTGCCCTGTGCCCTGCCTCACGGAGGGTGGGATCTGCTGATGGCTCCCATGGCACTGGAGGCTGTAGCTGAGCAGAATCTTGGAGCACCAGCCCAGGGTAAGATGCGGGTGGTGCTGTTCCAATAAAATCTGCTAATCAAGTGCATTCAGCAGGGCTGGGCAGACTTCCAAATTTAACCATACCATGGCAGACAGCCAGGAGTGGGAAATAGCAACACACTTGGTTGTGAGCAGGGACAGAGAAACAGGTCTCTGCATCACTGACTGAAGATCCTAATTTCTTTCAGAGCTTTAAAAATGACAAGCTGTTAAAGAAGGCTTCACATGTCCTTGATAACGGTTCAGATATCTACTTGCTTTTCAATTCTCTTAGTTTTCCTGAGCAAAATATCCTTTTTCCTTCATTCTTTTCACACATGCCAGGTAAGACAGAAAGATATATCACACCTAATTCTTCAGTACAAACTTAAGGTATGAATTACAATGGACAAGCTCTCCCTGGGAAGGGAGCAGCCAAGAGCCAGTGTGAGGCCTCCTTTAGGTGTCTGCACTCTGCTCATTCTGCAAACAAAACTAAAATGCTATTTTTCATGCTGTATTTAATTTCTCTCTCCATGAAATCAATCTCCTTAAAGGAGAAAAAAAAATAAATGGGAAAATCTGATATGGGAAATAAATTTTAAAAAAAAAGGGGGAAAACAAAATATGAAAATAAAATTAACAAAAAACACAAAGCCCTCAAAATTCTACGTTCTTGGCTAAATTCTATTTCAAAGGAAGAAATTACTTCATATCTATTTTCTTAAGATTTCAATTATTTATAAAATTGCTTGTTTCCCACAAAACTATTAGTGCTCTGCCAGGGAGGACCTGAATTTAGGAAAAGTGATTTAAAAAGGATAAAAGAAGAATTTTTAATAACCTGAACTGTCCTTGCCAGAGAGGAGATAAGATGGAAGAGAGATGAGCCTAAAACAGATGTGTAGATTCCTTTAAAAAGGTGTTCTTCCTCCACTTAATGGAAGAGAAATAATGGGAATTAGCTCTCTTAATTTATTCTTTGCCAAATTTTTCTGTCACTATATGAAATGTAAAATTTTCATTTGAAATTAATTTGAAATATTTATTTGGAGATCTGTGATGCAATTATATCACAAACTCTATATTCCAAGGAATCCCATATCAAAAGAAGGCCCCCAAAATTTAGGAGTGCATTCTGAATGGCATGACCTGTAATATAGAAACCAACTGATTAAAGGACACAGTGTGAGAAATAAAAGAAGGAGGCAAATGCCACACACAAAAGAAAAGGAAAGTAGCATTTCTTTAACACTGTTATTGAACAACATTAAACAATCAAAAATCTCATCAAGTTTCAAAGAAGAGAACGGGAATGAATGTGGAAGGCAACAGTGCTCTGCTATGCAACTTTTGCAAATGCTCAATTAATTATTACTTACTGACACAATTAATGAAACCTGCCAGACCCCTGGAGTCATGCTAACCCAATGTGCAGCTAAGAAGATACAGCAGTACTCCTAGCTGGGATTTGAGTGGGCTACTTGTTCTAAGTATCTTTTGCAAAATTCTCTTTTCTGCGACCCCATAGCCTGGGTGCGATTCTTTAAAACTTGGTTCCAGTATCAGGATGTAAAAGGGCCACCCAAGGCAGAACCAGGGGCATGTCTGGAAACAGTAACTCTGGTTAGCGCAGTAACAGACCCGCAGCTGTACCAAGCCCCACCTTCACACAGCCAGCCCAACCAGGGCAGGTGACAGCAGAGGGACAGTTCACTGCAGGGCCACAACCACACACCCAACCAAACCACACAGAACTCCCCGGGGAAAGGCAGTTACATTATTTCCCTCTTGGGAAGGAGGAAATGCATTATAAGGAATGCAGAGATGCCCATCCTAAAGAAGCTTGAGATCCCACACAGAATCACTTAAACCTCTTCAATCTGACAAGCAAAAGCTTTAAAATAGCTCTTTCAACTACAGACAGCTTTCATAAACACTCAATATAACATCATTTTAGACACTTGTGGCCACTTCCAGATGCCACATATTTTAAAAAACCAAACAAATCCCCTGTGGAAGTAAAAGGCCAGCACACATGCAACAATCACTGCATCTGCAGGAGACCTTGAATCAGGAACACAACCTGATAAACTTGTTTACCTGATAAACACAACATAAACTTGTTTTACAGCCATTAAGAAAGAGCAGTTTCACTGAACAGCATTTCATTTTTTTTTTAATAAATAATTTCTAAACAGATGAGAATCACTCGAAATCCTAGAGGGATCAGGAACCTGCTGCAGACCTACTGCTAAAATCTCATTTAAGTGCAGCCACGCTTGTACATGTTCAGCACTGGTGTGACCAGGGCAGAGAGCAGGTCCCAGCGGCGTCATCTCTGATCTGCTGCCAGAGAGAAGCCACAGAGAAAGCTCAACTTTTACCTAATCATAGATTCCAGCACTGGGAGAAGCCAAAAGGTCCTTAAAGTAACTTACAAATAGTGCTCAAACACTAGAGAGATGAAAGGAAAAGTTAAAGAAATTTACATTTAACACTTTTTCTGGTCAGACAGCAGCCAACTGTGACTAACCTGCAGTTAAGGAGCTCTTAGGATACAGAGAAGGGGGCATGGTCTGCCTAGTCAGGGTGAAAGCAAAAAGACTCCAGCCTTAACTGCAGGTAGAGCTGTAAAAAACTGAGGGTGTATTTTATTGTCTTTTTTACTACAGATAATTTCTAAAATAAACAACATCTCTTGAAAAAAACCCAGAAAATTCTTCTTTAAAAGTATGGTTCATCTTGCCCAAAACTATTACTTTGCAATTAATATATGCAAGTAGTAGGTTACTACCACAGTAAATGACACATGCAATATTTATCTCTGCATATGGAAGACAGTTTCTGAGGACAAGGAAGCAGATGTTTGGCATGAATAGATTCCCAATTTTCATGTGCAGGCATCAATATTAGTATGACTACATATAAACTGCAGTGCCAGTCAGGAATTTTCATGTAGGGTTATGCCTTGAACATTCAGGTCCACTAAAATAATGGCACTCAAAATTCCCTATTAAAACATCCAGTAAAATCTTTCAGAACAAGGAGTGTTAGGCAGTCAAAATAACAGGGTTGCTGTATCACTCTGAGAGTAGCCCTTATTTTACGTTCTCTTTTAATTACCATCATTTTAGTGTATTTCCATCCATCTGTCACAGAAGAAAGAACATACTTCACTCCCAGCAAGCACAGAAGTTCCAGCAATAACGTTAAGCACACCAAGGTTCATCGTGCTGCTGGAATGCCTAAAGAAGTTTGACTGAACATACACTCGGCCTTAAGATCAGGCCTCCCTAAAGCTTTAGAGGTCTGTTTAGAGGCCTTTATAAATAACACCTCTAAAGGGGAATTTAAATTCAACATGTCTCTTGGACAGCCAATGCAGACATTTAAATGTTCCTGGGGTGGAAATGAACCTCATGAAAAACAAGCTGATGTTCCAAAGTACAGTCTTTAGGTGGGAAGAAAAGGAGGCATTTTTGCTCTTTGCTAAGGTTCCCAAAAACCTGAGGAGCTGGCAAGTCAGCAGAAGACCTTTTTACAGACCTCAAGTCTCCTCCTACTTTCACACAGAAACATTCCAATACTTTGAGCTGTAGATTTTTTTATTTTTAAATTTGAAATTAAGTTAACTCATACGAAAACATTTTCTGTGAGTTTTCATCTTGGTAAAGAGTGATTACACACAAGTACCTGATCATCACAACTCCAGGCCATCTGAAATCAAGTTGAAATAAAACAAGTTAAAAAATGCAGAGACTTATAGGAAATGTAAAAAAATGTATTTAAAAATTAGGTTTAGACTGCTCTGGTTAAAGGCTGTGGTTCAATGATGACAATTCTCATCAACATATAGTGACAAATGCCTGCTGAGTTTCTCTGCACTTTTAACTGATTTTAGTATTTCTAAATCACTTCCAATAAGATACTGCAACTGTATATTCCAACACATCTGATGCATTAATACAGAATTTAAGAAACCAATTTATAGCAGCTGATAAAAACTTCAAATCTAAGCACAGCACAGCACTCAAATAGAGGCAAAAGAGGCCACTTCATGGAATAAACAGCATTTCCCCCAGGTTTTCCAGTGTTGAAAGCAAAGGAGGCAACAAGCTGATTAGAGGAGTTTTCATAGGGATTAATTTCTTTAATACGAAACTCATTTAACAACTTCCTGCCGCAAAATACTTCCCAAAACCTGCTTCATCCCAGGTGTGCCATGTCTGTCAAGTTTGGATGGCTTGGTGGAGGCACTGGTGTAGCATCCACATAAGAAACAGGGCTCGAATTTCTGTTGTTGAAAATCTCTCCTGTGCTCTCTTTCATGTCACCAAATCTCAGCAGTCCTGTGGGGTCACCTCAGGTGTCTGAAGTCCAGGGTTAGCCCAAGCTGCAGCTCCCATGTACTGATGATAAACAATAACCACAGTAACCTGAACACCACTCGACAACAAACAACTGCTGTCACCATCCAAATGGTAGCAACTGAACAGAAATTTAAAGCACTTTAGATCCCTTCAAATTAGCATAACCCTATAAACAGAATTATTATAATGCATAATTTTAAATAAAAATAATAAAGTACAATTTAGATCTTCTGTCTCTGAGGTTTTGATTTGCATAGCTCTGCCATCAATTTACTAATTCCAAAATTATATTTATTGTGGTCAGCAATACACAACATTGCTTGAAGCATATTACTCCTTTTTTCCCCTCAGTAGCAAGACAAGAAAACCACATCATGACACATATCCTATCTCCTGAAACAACCCTTGTGGTGAACAAGCCGGGCCTCCAGTGGCTCCCGCAGCCCAGTAAATCCCATCCCCACTGGCACGGCTGCGGTTTTAATCTCAATCTGTCAGCACAGTGGCATCCCCCCAGTGCACTCAGAGCAATATTCTGATAAATCCGACACTGCTGGTACACTGTGAGCAGCCTTACATAAACAACAGCTCTGGAATCCATGGATAACAGGAGGGCTTTGCAGGTAGTACAGAGACCTGGGAGAGAAAGCAGGCTGGCTGCCTCACGAGAGACTGGCACGGTGGCAGTTGGGGTGCAAAACTGCTTTTGTAAGTGCATAACATACAAAATATCAGATTCCACAAGAAACCAGAGTGTATAACAATATAACGTGTTCAGGACAACTGTTCAATACTGCAGAAATTCTTGGAACTCAAAACAGGGAGAAATAACTTTGTCACTACATCAGAGGAAAAATTTCTCAGAGCTAGGAATCTCTATTAACAAATGACTTCTACAGAAATATGTAAAATCAGTTGTATTTTAAGTGATAGTAAGAATTATCTCCACTGGTTATATTTTTATTTTTGCTATTTGCTGTGGCTTTTACATGCACAAATTGCAGAAAAATTATAAGAAAGAATTGTCTCCATTCAACACTTAATTGAGAGAAAAACAAGAATTGATCTAACTGATCACTGTTCTACAAGTAATGCACAATATAAAAGTAAGAAAACATCTTCTTTTGAAACTTTTCAATTACTGTCAAAGCTAATGCTCTGAAGGTTATTCATAAACTCCTCTGGAAAGCAGGGCTCACTTAAAGTTTAAATCAGTGGTTCAGGACCTCATCTCCTTCTGAAGTTAAAGGAGGAAGTGCTGGAAGCACAGCACCTGGTGGTGGCTTCACACAGAAAGCAGGACAATTCCGAGCTCCCTTGCTCCTGCTCAGAACATCGACCTTATTAGCTGAGTGCAGAACATTCAGTTCTTGTACAGGCAGAACTCGCCTTTCAAATGAGAATCTTGGAAAAAATGGCATTTCTCCAATACAATACAATTTAATCCAATACATTCTGGTCTGCTTTAGCCCAAACTAAATTATGTCCAGCTGCATTATTTTGATGCAAAACAAGAGACAGAACTATTAATCTTGCAGTACATATTAAACATACACACCTGCCCTTTTCACCAAGGACAAATATCCCCTTTCATGACTTCAATAAACACTTCAAGGTAACACACAATATTACTTCTGAGAATCATGGGTTTATCATCTTTTTTTTCAACAAAACAGCATTCACAAAACCACAAAAAAATTCACAGAAGGAGATAACAGCAGTCCTCAGAAGCAGAAGATCTTCCCACTTGAAGGTCTCCCAGTCTCAGTGATTCATAGTATTTCCCAAAATCCAAGTTCTCTTTTTTAAACAGTGTTTCAAACCTCTTTAGAAATTACAACTTGTTAGACTGTAAATGCATACCCTGCTGTTTATAAGCTGGTCCCAAGCAAGTAAACCCCAACAAACTCAGAAAAACTGGATAAGTGCATTCATCCCGTTCATCTCAAATGGATGAGAGCTGTGAAGCTTAAAATGGGAGAATTTAAATTCCCGCATTTATTGGTCATATCAGTGATGACCACACAAGTACTTTAAAGTACTTACAGTGATGGGATATTGTGTCAGTAGGGACTGCACAGTGCACCAGGGGCAAAGGAGGTAACCACTTGTGCCATGGCGCAAACAGAATATTCCAGCAGCATTCTGGAAAGTCTGTCCTTCCCTAAACCCCATGTGGTGACAGCAGCAGTTCTTGGCCACCAAGAGCTGATATGAACTGTTGCTTGGCTGCTGCTCAGGCCTCCTGGACCCAAATGTTTCATCCTTTGTGGAAACTACACTTTTCCACCAGAATTCTGATGGTGTTGCAGATTAGAAATAAAACCCATCTTTCCAAAGCACAAGTTGGACTTTCAGCAAGTCCCTCAAGACACAAACACTTTGAACACGTGGTTCTAGTTTTCTTTAAAGAGCACAATAGGCAGAAGCAGTGTCAAAACACAAATATGAGACATTCATTCTTTCTATCCCAGTTGTACCTTCTAAACATGACACTGCCAAAAGCAGACTCCTAATGTGACAGATCTTAAAGTAAAGGGTACAGAAGCTCTAAAATACATTTGGGTTGGGGAGGGAGGTGCTGTCAGGTATTATAATAACGATTCAAACATAAGCACAGAAGTACACAACTCTCTACATGGATTACACTTCCTGTTCCAAAGAATATCAAATTTTATGTCATACAACAAGCAAAACTTTTAATTTCATGATCCTGCAGATGCCTCTAAAATACTGACTCTTCTCTGAGCAGCCCAGTGTCTATTTTCAGCAGCCTTTTGGAGCTGATAATACCTTTGGAACCGAAATAAACTTTGATGCACATGTACTGTACTTGATTAAATGCTGCTGCTGTAACACATCCTAGAGAAGGGGAGAAGGATACTACGAGGATACACAGCAGCCAAAACCTCTTCCTGGGAAAAGTGGACGGCTTTTTGCAAACAATGATTACGTGACAATTGTGTGGTTTGGTTAAGGAATGTCAAAACTTTGGCTTCAGCAGATGCTTCCACAGCACTCCCACACCATGAGTCACCTGGGACTGTTCTGGTTTCCCATCATCCAGGAAACGCTTCATTCATGCTGAATTGGGTGAACAGGGAGGGCAGCAGATAGCTGTGCTCAGAGGAGTGGCATCACCAGGCAACATCCTTCATGAGGATATTCTAGGCTCAGATTTCTCTCATCAAGTAGTAGCTACATTAATTTTCTATTTTATTAATGTAAATTTCTGTATTTTGGACAGATTTTTTTAAACAATACCTTGAACACTGCAACAGCATTTTTTATTTTGTGAGGTACAGTAAAAAAATCAGCATTTCTGTAGGACAAAAACATCAATTAAATCCAATTCTCAGGCAGAATT
Organism: Trochalopteron elliotii; assembly: GCA_024734555.1. NCBI lineage: Eukaryota > Metazoa > Chordata > Aves > Passeriformes > Leiothrichidae > Trochalopteron > Trochalopteron elliotii. The sequence continues at coordinate 282,612 of JANPWX010000192.1, forward strand.
TGAGAGAAAGAAACAATGAACTGGACAGATGAAGAGCAAGACCTGTCCTCCTGTAGCCATCTTGCACCAGCGCACTTGGGATTTTTTGCCTGGAGTGCAAACAGCTGAACTTGATTTTGATTTACATTTTCTGGATGATATTAAAACCGGATTAATTTGAGCTACGTGTCAGATTTATGGCACTCTCGTGCTGGGATTTGCTGAAGGCGAGGACAGCTACAACTGCCTTCTGTACGAGGTCAGAATTGATGAGCTGGGGTCCCAGCTCTGGAAACACCAAGGTACTGGAGCCACGATTTTGCAGCACTGTTGCACTGAGATCTTTCCAGTACTGAGATGAAATGTTTCGCTTTTGGCGCAGTGCAATAGAAAAACTTAACCTTCCCTCCCTTATTATTGCAACGCTTTCAAGCTTGGCTACAAAATAATGATAATCAACAGTATCTAGAGATTCAGCTCTCGCAGAGACTGCTGCTAACAAATCTGAGCTGCTCTAAAACGGCAGGTACAAGCCGAGCCGTAAGAGGCGAGGAGGGGGGTATTCTGCCAGCACTACATTCTCCTCCCTTCCCTTTAAACCCCACCCCACCCCACCACCAGAGAAGTCAGCCCCCTTACCTGATAATATCATCGTTGTGCCCGAGGAAGAATTTCTGGCTGTGCTCCCTGGTGTTGTAAACCACGCCGACTCCAGCCACGAAGTACACCACCTCTTTCCCTGCCGTGTAGTACAGGTTGTTGCGGCACTGGTGGCCCCGGTAGCCGTACACCCACTCCAGCCGGAGCTGGCAGCGCGGAGCCGTCCGATCCGCCATGATAACCAGCCCCCTGCCCACCGGCACACACAGCCGAGCGCCGGCCCGCCTTCCCCCGGCACGCTCTCCCCTTCGGAACGGCGGCGATCCCCGCCCGCCTGCCGAAGCCTCAGGTGTCCCTTCCGCGCAGGGATGGGGATGGGGATGGGCAACACATCCGCGGATCCGCGATGCCGCCGCGCTACCGCCGCGCCGCCACCATCATCTGCTGCCGCTGCTGCCCAGGACGAGCCGCCGCCGCTCCGCCGTCGCTGCGCGACCCGGGCAAATTCTCGGGGGCACAAAAACACACCTACATAAGCAGCAGACACGGCTTTTTTTCTTTCCGAAGGCAAAGTAACTTCTGTGCGTCACCAGCACCACCTGCCAAAGTCTCCCCGCTGCGTCTCCCGTGTTGCACCTTCTTGGCTTCCTGCACAAACCTTCCTGGGCGCTCTTCTTTTTAACATATCTACCCTCGGGGCTACAGCTGGAAGAGAAGAAAACATAAAACCCGTGCACTATAACCGCAGCGTGCGCGTGTGTCTAAAATACAAAGGGACTGACTGGACGGGGGAGTTCTGCTTGGATGGGGAGCTCTCGTTCGATGAGGGGAGCTCTCCTCGGATGGGGGAGCTCTGCCTGGATGAGGGGAGCTCTGCTTGGATGCGGGGGTTCTCCTTGAATGGGGAAGCTGTTGTTGGATGGGTGCTGTGGCCACTCTGGGGGGCTTCTGAGACTTTTCAGCAGGATCCAGTGCTCCGAGTCCTCATACAAATCCCCTCTTTCTCTATCATCTCATATACAATAGCTAACATAAATACGGGAATATTACCCCACCTTTCCTCACCCCCAGCAACCAAAAACTTTCTCGTTTTGGAGTCTATAGCAACTGTGTAATTAAGACAACCTTATTTTCCCGTTTTCAGTCACAAAAGACTACAAGTCACCATGAGATAGAGGGGACTGTGGCTATCTTTTTTCCCCCCACTTTTTTTTTTTTCCACTGTCATCCTTTGGAATGATATTATAAGGAACACATTTCCTCTCTTGCCTTCTGCTTTCCCTGAAGCAGAATTCATATTACCATTATCTGTCGAGCTTGGTTGCTGCATGTTGTTGGTGATAAGACATCCACAGCTTTATAGTATCACTGCACAGGAGCCCAAACCCAGCCCTCCAGAAACTCACTCCAGAAGGCCACAACCGCAGGGAAGAGGATGCAGAGGAGCAGAACCAAACACTCATTCACAGTGCACAGCGCCAGACGGATGGGAAGAGGGAATTCCAAGGCTGACGACCCCTGTACCTTTTTCCCACACAACACGCCTCACACCGACCGAGCTGAAGAGCGGCGTGCCGGCACC
>JANPWX010000192.1:285172-407157 GCA_024734555.1 Trochalopteron elliotii
CATTTTTTAACTCCTTCCCCAGCAGCCGCTCCCCACAAGCACCTTGTTTTATCACAGAATCGTGGAATATGTCGAGTTGAAAGGGATCCACAAGGATCATCCAGTGCAGCTCCTGGCCCTGCACAGGACACCCCGGCAATCCCACCCTGTCCCTGAGAGCTCTGTCCAAGCGCTCCTGCAGCTCCGGCAGCCTCGGGGCCGTGACCATTCCCTGGGGAGCCTGGGCAGTGCCCGACACTTTCTGACGGAAGAACCTTTCCCTCATATCCGACGTTGTCCTGGTCCCGGAATTGAAGAGATCGATACCGGCCTCTCCACTGCCTCTCACGAATTCTTGATCCTTTCCCACCCTGGTATTATTCAATGGAATAACTTCCGTATGGTCACAGCTTTCTTTTTATTACTTCTTGTTGTTGTTGATGATCTAATTTACATAATAAAATTAATCAATATGACAGATGGGCTCTTCACCTATCCATCCAGGACAAAGGAAAAACTAGTTTCAAGCCTCTGCTGTTGTGGCTGTCACTACTCTGTGAGCGACAGCAGTCAAACTGAACTTTATATTTAAACCTTCAGGAAAATTCCTATCCTGCATTTTGGGGAAAAATATGAATTATTATAATTATTTTAGCAATTGAGTACACTAGGCATGAACGAACACACCATAAAAACCTCAAAGAAAGATCTTAAGTGTGGAGCAACACAAGTTCAGTTTCATTCATTTTTCTATAATCTGTACACTCAAGAATTTAGTAAATTTTTGGTGGTGATTGAATTAATTCAATTAATTTAAGCATGAGGTTATGTGTATTTTTTCCCAATTAAAAACAAGGCATTATTACTTTCCTATTAGGAGCTGTCATGTTGCTGAGAATGTTCCTCAATGCTGCAGCCTGCTGTTCACTGTCAGCACAACCTAAATATCCTGGATGCTTTTAGTCGGCTGCTTTTTGGGTGTTGATTCCAGGTTCTGGTGCCCTCAGCATCACAAAGAGAATGGAAGGAGCAACACAAGCCAAGACAAAGTGTGAACCTAAGTTTAAAAAGAGCATTTCTGTTTAAAAAAAGAGTAGTCTGAATATACTTCCAATTTCACATAACTGTAAAAATGAATGTTTTAAAATATACTGAAGAACGTAATTAAAAGAGACATAAAAATTGGCAATAGCAGCAGCATTTTTCCTTCCTCATTGTGGCAAGGAGCCAATTGGCCAGAAACACATATCCTGTGACTTTACTGGGGGTTTTGTTTGTTTGTTTGTTTGTTTTTTGTTGTTTTTGTTTGTTGGGTTTGTTTTTTTTTAAATACGAAATATAATAAACCAACTAATGTAGTGTCTTGGATGAGTAGTACCTGAGTGACAGTCACCACTCTGCCAAAGGGACCTTTTGCTGCTGCTGTTGAGTTTTTTGAGGGTTTTGGGGTTGGTTTTTCAGTGGTGTTTTTTTGGGTTTGTTTGGGTTTGGGTTTTTTGTTGTTTGTTTGTTTTGTTTTGGTGTTGGTTTTTTGTTTGGTTTTGGTTTTGTTTTTGTTTGGTTTGCTTCTTTAAAGCAAGCCTTGTATAGAAGATGCCAGAAAGCACCACATCTCAAATGAACTTCAATCCTCTGATACATCCTGCCCACTCTGTATATATCCAAGAGCTGTGATTAACAATGAACAGTGAGGTTTTCCCTCCCAGAAACATCTGTGTTATGTCCTAGATCTCTGCTCCACAAAATAGCCTTTATAACTCATTTTTATGGATGAATGTACAGCAGATGCACAGAGATGGCATATTAATTGGTATTTCGAAATGGGTACTTCTTATTTGAGCTGTAAATGCTTTTTAAAATTATATAAAATCCCTAAGAACTCAGGGGAGGGATCAGAAGCAGGAGCTGTGATCTAGTTCTGTTTATTTGTTGCCTGACATTACATTAATCCAATCCTGACTGATGCCTCTTGGTGATTTTACAATTTAACTACAAAATCGTCACAGGGGAATTGGCTCTAAGCTCTTATTCCTTGTGGGCAGAAATGCTGATTTGCATTAATGAAATGCTTGGCTCTGGCCAGAAACAGTGTGGGGAAAAAAGGAGAAAAGAAAAAATGGAGCCTTTTCCATCCTGACGCCCACTTTGGAGAGACCTGGCAGACTGGGCTCTTCCCAGAACCAGGCTGGAGGGAAAGCCCTGACCAACCATGACAGATTGGTTCTGCTGCTGTCCCAGAGCTGTGCAGGACAGCCAGGAACAGCAGATGGATCAAACGTACCTATCGCACCTCTGCACTCAGACACAGCGCCCCGAGGTCTCCCAGACCTCCTCTTTCACGGGTTACTGCCTGCCTTCATCCAGCCTGGGGGGCTGCTTTTCTGCCCTCTCTTCACGGAACCTCAGTGACCAATTTAAAATCACTGCAGAAAGCTTCATCTTCCCACAGAACCTTCTTTTTTCCAGCCACAGCAAGGATGGTGGAGTTCCTCACCTCTCCGTATCCTGGCTGCCATACTTGACTCAACTTCCCTCCTACGAGGATTAAGCTGAGACGTGTTTAAATCTTGCCACGAGTTTACATAACTCCTTAGAAATCTGACTTTCTGAGTGAGGAGAACTTTGATCCGAGCTCTTCATTCTCTCGAGCGCACCAATAATCCCCGCTGCGCGGTCCCGGTGGCAGCGGCTCCGCCGCAGCTCAGCATCTCCCCGGGTACAGTGACCTCTCATGGACGATGCTGGCACTCGGTGAGCAAGGGACAGTTTTGTCTCAGCTGGGCGTGGGACAAGAACAGCAGTAGCAACAACAGACTTGTAACAAAATTCCTGTTAAGCCCAGATAATTTTTGCCGTTACAACGTAGTAAGCCACCCTAGCGTCTCATTTAACAGAGAAACAGTATTGTGTGACATTCCTTACTTTGGAATATAAAGTAATTTATGTTTCAAACACAGAAAAATATGTTTCACACTGCACTCTAGCTGTGGTGTTCACTACGACCAGGCTGATCAGCTGGGGGGTGGTGCTGAGCAGGGGAGGATCCGGCAGGCCCCGACGCACAAAATGCTTTCCTTTCATTCCATTAGGTGTTCGAATGGGAAGCAGCCCGTTTGATGTCCCTGGCCGTGTGTCCTGGGAGCGCCCCGCGGGCGAGGCCCCGGCAGCTCGGCCCGGGCGCTGGGGCTGCGGGCGGGCTGTGCTGCATTATGACACACTGCGGATGCGCCCACGTGCGGCTCGGGCGGCTCAGCGGCGCCCGGGGACAGCAGCTGAGGCACACGCCCGCCTCGCAGCCCCCGGCACGGCACCTGCCCCGGGCTCTCCGGACACACCACAACGACCTGCCGAGGGCCTGGCCTCCACTGGGCAGTCCACGGACACGGCTGAGGTGTCCACTTCTTCCAGTAATTTCATTCTTAACATTAATCGGGGATTTAGCACAGCCTGATTTTCTGATTATGTGTTTTAAATGAAAAGGACTAATGTTTGTTCCTACTCATTGGGATTTAAGTTTCTGTATTTCTTCAGCCACCTGTGATTAGCAAAGGTAGGGAAAAAAAAAACAAAAACCAAACCACAAAAAAACCCCAAAACCCTACCAAACAAAAAATCCCCAACCAACCAGCCACCAAAAGTAGCAAAACTCTCATACCTCCAAGTTATTTATTGCAAAATTAGATTCTGAAAGACCATACCCATTTAAAGTCTGAGAACTCAACCATAAGAAAGGAGACCATGGAGAAGGGAAAAAACATCTAAACCAATATTTTGCCAGGACAGAGATTAATAATTCCTTTCTTTTCCTTTATCATTACCATTAATTGCCCTCATACAAACTACAGCCCTGCCACAAAGCATATTCACTGTGCAGAACAGATGGATTAACAGATTATTGGCATTAATCTAAAAGAAAACCCTCCTACCAACACATTCTAAATTCTGATGGCTAAGGAGTTCTGGGGTTTTTCACCACATTATACTCAATTTGCCTGGATATGGGAAGGACCCTCTGACACCTTCCCTCACCTTAGAATTAGATGTGAGGGTCCTTCCAAGACGGAAAAAAGGAGACTGACTTAACTACAGGACAATTCCTCTTCTTACCAATGACAAGCAACACAGCTGGGAAGCAGTTTGCCTTAATTAATTTTCTTTGAAAATTCTAAGGTTCAGGTTCTATATTACTTTTGCAATGTATTTCCAGAGGAACTATCACAACTTAGGTACAAAACAGCTGCAGTAATGTGTTGCACTGTGCTAGAAATCCTCACCCTTCAGTGTGGTTCCAGGAGGAACAGAACATTCATCTGTTAGCGGTCCAGCCATGTTCACTGGTGCAATTCAGAAAGCGTCACGGCCACCCCTGGGCAGGTGACACCAGTGGCAGTGACAGCATACTCCAGTTTCAGCCCCATTTCCATCACCCACCTTTGCAGTTTCCTGTTCCCCTGGTATTTTCCAGCAGCAGTCCCTCCCTTCACATGACCCAAGAGATTTCTGCACTCCTCTCCCTTCTGCCCTGGCACACAGATGTGTGCACTGACCTGACTTCTCTGACTTGGCTCTGTCCAGGGAGGCTCCTCCTGACCTCTCTTTGCAGGGAACAGCCCCCTGAGGCTCCAAGGCTTACTGGGATTCACTCCTGCTTCTCAGCAACTTCCAATCAGTCCCTAGGCAGGCAGGATTTTTATCAAAGTCCTTCTTGGGAACAACTTCCAGTAAGAAGTGAGACAAACAAGAAAACAACTCTAAAGGAAATGTTCAACCAAATCACTACAGAACCACACACCACAGGCTGTTGAGATCCATCTGCCTGACTGCTCATTGCACCAGCTCAGTTGAAGTGACACATATGTAAGGCATCAACGTCTCTGTGCACATTAATCAACTCAGAAAATTGTTTCATAGTTTCTAATAAGGCTAAACTTCAGCTTTTTCTAATGTATTAAATCTTGCATTTACAACGCTAGCAGTGTTAGCCTACGTTTTACTAATAATTAGACCAAACAATGTAACATTACAGAGTAAAAACTTGTGTACATGAATACTTCATTGTTTAATAACCAAAAACTTTGGAAAACAAGAAAAACCCACAGAACACTGTACACTCCATGAAAATAATTTAAGACACTGTATTGGTCACATATTCAGGAAACTGTCACTTGGAAACACGAGTTTGCAGTTTATCTGCTTTCTACCAAAATTAATATTTGAGTGGATTTTAACAATCACAATACATTAAAATCCAGGTTCCTTACATTGACTTTAAAACATATTGGAGCTTCTTAGAGCTATTCCTATTAGATGGTTCCCTAGGTTGCATCCAAAGTAAGGAAAGGAGGTAAGCGCATGAGCAAAAGGTGGGTAGAAAGTCGGAGACCGGTGCTAACTCAAAATGATGTTCTTTTGCGGCCAACTAGAACATGGAGCTTTACCTCCATCGGGTAAATGTTCAGGGAACTCCATTGCCCCAGGCTCTGATGTGCTTACTCCCATCCACTCTGCTGGTTTCACTTCCCACAAAAAGTATCTATATCAAAATATTTTTCAAAATATTCATTTAATTATTTTTCCCTTTATTTTTGGCACTTAATTTGGGAGGCAGGATAAAAGGGAGGGCAGGTGGGAAGTGAAGGGAAAGAAAAGTAGGAAGAGAGAAAACAACTATTTCAGAATGAACTTTCACACAAAAGAATGGAATTACATTTGAAGACATCAGTTTCAGTGCACAGGAGAGATGACATTTTAAAATAACTTTATTTTTGATCATCTTTCAAAATTATGATTTAACATTGTCAGAAATGAAATAAGAAACTTACCCAGCATATTTAGTTTTAAAAGCATTTAATGACATCGCATATATTTAACAGATAGGGTAAAAGTCTAGAGGTACAGTTCGATACAACTGAAAGCCAGTTCCAGTACTACTCTTGACTACAGGCCCAGTCATTGAAAGTTCATTCCTATTAAATGTAATTTTTGATTGTGCAGTAAGATGAAAATTTTTCATTACAATAGTTACAGTGACAGAAATGCACACTATGTATCAAAGAGCAAGGTAATGTAGCAAAATTATAACACACAGTGCTGCAGCTGACAAGCAAGTAACCATTTGAGTAACATTACTTTTCCAGTAAATGCTTCAGTTCCACTTTTACACTTATTGATGATTTTAAAGGGTTTATTATACATCTAGTCTTATTATACTTTGTACTAGAATTATCTGAAACATACAATATAATGTATTTCAGAAAAAAAAAAAGAAATTTGAAATTACAGCTTATTTAAAACTGTACCAGCCTGTTAATCCGTCTTGAACACCAACATTCTTATCTGTCGTACTCGATGCGGGGACGCTTCAGGTGGTGTTAAACCAACATTGGGCTGTGAGTCAACGCATACCTGCACTCTGTTACAGCAAAGAGAACACACTACCACTTTAATTCCTGTTAGAATCGCAAGGGAAGGCTCTACTAGTCAGGACTCAGCATAACAACCTTAACTCAAAGTGAATGCCTTTGAGAATTTGTACATTGGTTTCTTATGTGCACAGTAGATTTGAAAGCACCGCTGCCTTGCATACCAATAGCACTAGGAGTGGGTTATTTTCCAAGACAGCCTCACAAAATTGAGGAACAGTTTAAATATTAAGATCTAATCTACATTAACTTCATTTAAAAAAAAAAAAAAAACCAAAAACGAAAACAAAACAAAAAAAAACCCAACAAAAACAAACCCCCAAAACCTGGTCCTCCCTCTCCTACAGAAGCTGCCCAATGCACCTCATACGTTTGTAACTTTAGATTCTTTTTTTTTGTTGTTGGCTTTTTTTATTTTAAAATGCTCTATAAATAAAAAAATGTCAATCACATTGAGGAACATGAGGCACAGAGAGTAACGTATTGGTTCTGAGCTCGCATGCTGGAATTCCACTGGAACGGTCAGAGAAGTGCAGTGTGTGGAGATGGAATTCACTTCTTTTTACCAAAAAGGCTGAATCTTTTCTCTTTGTCTTTCTCTTTGTCTTTCTCCCGCTTGCCAGGGCTGGACTCGCTGGTTATTGTGACGCTGGCAGGCAGGGTCTGGGCACGGCTGGAGGCTGGAGTGCTCTGGGTGGTCGGGGACACTTCGATTTTGTCCGAAGAGATCGCTGATGTGATGGCCTGAATCCACGTGTTCATCTCCTCCTTCAAGAAGCCCCAAAGGCATAAAACTGTTACAACCAGCACATCCCTCTGACTCCCGCGACAGTGCAGAGGGGGAACGGACACAGGTAGAAATGCAAGGAAAAACAGCCCCAACTCATCCCCTCTGGCTGTGCACCTCCAGAAACACCTTCTAGAGGCTGTACCTGAACAGCTCTGGGCCTACTTATACCCACACACAGAGTGCACACCAGCTCTTGGCATCTGCTTCTTCCCATGGTACAACAGCACAGACAGCACAGTAATAAAACCGTAAGAAAAACACACTTACATCGTCTTTGGCTTGGAAGAGGTATTCGTTGCCATCGGTCAATCTGGAAAGAAAACAGCATCACAAATTTAGCTCAGTAGTGGTCACACTGGTTCAACTCCTGCTTGTTCAGCTCCAGCACATGAGCAGCCTAAAGCACACAGAGCTGCACGGGACAGTGCCCACGTGCCAAATGCCCCTAACAACCCCTTTTGCAGCCACACACGTGGTAGCTCTGGGCTCTGGACTTGCTCAGGAAGGTGCTCATGTTCCCATATGGCTGCTGGCTCAGTATTTGCTCTTTCAGTTACATCTTTTCTCTGTTGCAAAACACATTATCAAAGTTTACTCAATAATTTCCAAAGAAAAAAGTCACAGGCAGCACCCAGAGTTTTCCTGGCTCCTGTGAAAATCCTACAAAATTCTGCAGCTGCTCTACTCTTGCAGATATGGTCATGCTGGCTCAAGGTCCTGCTCTGAGTATTAGTGATGAGCAGCTGCCTCTCCTCACAGTGAAGGCCAGAGTCTGCCTTCTGTTTGACTGCTGCACTGATTTTACTCATTTACTTACTGGGATACATTTAACAATGTATGTGATGATACACAGAAATGAAAAACCAACTGAATAACACCAGAACAAGCAGGAGGCAGGGGCAGCAGGAGCTCTGCTGCAGGCTTCCCCATCTTTCCCAACAAAAAGCAAGCATTTTAACAATTCTTTATGAAATAAAATTAAAGATTAAACAGTAAAATAACAGTGCTTGAGTAAAGGAAATATCTCCATGCAAGTAATCGAGGGCCCTGATGCAGGTGATGGAGCACTGGGAAAAAAGGGCAGTTGGTTTTTCTGCCTAACTTTGCATTTGGAACAGCATATATTTCCATTAGCAATTCAGAGAGGTTTAAAATAGTCTGAAGGATGAATCACATAGCTGCAGGCCTGTCTTCAAGAAAGGTACATTTCCTTAAATATTTGCTATATATTTCCACATATATTTTCTATAAAGCAAATTTTCCCCAGATAGGGATTCTATGATCTTTAGAGGATTCCTGCACACCAATATAAAATTACATCACCACCACTGCTGCTCTGCCAAAAAAACCCAAAACACCTGTCTTGGAATACATGACCCAATCAGTTCACAAAGTAAGTCTTCTTTGACAGGATTACCTCACAGCTGTGTAATGATAAATATATTTTAATTGTTGGCACTAGAAGATTGTTCAGTAAACCAAAGAGTTTCCCAAGGAAAAGCCTTTCTTTTAACCTTTGAGCAACAGGTCTTTTACATATTTGAGTGAAATGGTCTGTAACTATATGTTCCAGACCTGCAAATATGAGATGTCTTCAGTAGTCTCCTACTGAAAAAGTAGTCTCATACTGAAAAAATTAAACAAAAGGGTTGATTTGGAAAAGAGTAGAACCATGATCACTGCTCTCCATCAGTTCCAGAGAGAGTGGCTGAAAAACCCAGCAGTGTGAAATGCAGGCCCCTAACTGCAGGCGCACACATCTGATGAACGTGCTCTGACTATTGTAACATTGTTCTGTGCTTGCTCACTCTGAGGAACAGACCACAACTCAATGTTGGGAAGAGTTTGCTCAGAAAAGCAGGTGCTGCAGTTCCTGGTCAGTTCCTGGGCTGGGTTTCCCAGTGAACACACCCACCATGGCTTTCCCCAAGGGCAGAACACTGCCTCAGGTTTACCTGAGCTTGAACACATGCTTCTTCTTTTTGTAATCTACTGCTACTTCGCAGACTGCATCCTTCAAGCTGACAGGGATCTCGTTGTGGTAAGGGATGCCAGAAGCAGCAGCTTTCGAGTCCTTGTAGAAGCCCATCTCTTGGTTGTTTATGACACAGTACACGTTATGCCATGACCTTCAAGACATGGGAAACAGCAAGAGCAGTTATATACCCAATGCTCTCACCTGCAGAACTGGAGAAACCAAATGTAATTACTTCTGTAAGTTAACGGAGATTGGTTCAGTGTGAGGATGTGAATATAGCCTATGCTGTCCCATGAACTGCAAAAAGGGAATTCTTTCATGGAAGCACAGCTTCAAGACAAAAGCCAAAGGGAATTGAGATTCCCAGAGCTCCCTGTGACAGCACATCATCCTGTCCTCACAGTAGGAGGACTATTTGGCAGACTGGGTATTTCGCATTCTTGAGGCAGAAAATGACTGACCTTTCAATGGCAGTGTTCTGTTGTAGAAGGAATTCTCACTGTGCTGTAAACTGATGAATGGAATAGAATAGACTGTATGTGAAATCCTTGATTGACAAAAATACTCTTAGTGGCATCATCCACATCATTCTCTAACAGAACTGTGAAAATTAACAATTACTGGAAGTAAGAATACCCAGACACTAGTAATGGTGGCTGTCACTGCCTCAAAGGCATTGTCTGGTGTGAACAACTCCAGTGGCACAAATATCCTGGTACTGCTGTACTCAGCTGAGATCTCAGCTCTGCCAAGTGCTTCGGCTCCTACCAAATCCCACAGATGTTGCTGCAGCTCAGTATTTGCTGTGAATATTTCCCTTCTCAGCCAAGTCATAAATCTGGTTTTGAGAGCTCTCTCAGGTCACAAAGGACCCCAGTCTGCTTTTTCAGTGCAGACAAATCTCAAAGTTCTGTCTGAGACCTGCAGGACATTCCTTGGGAATGGAATTGACTACAGCACACCAGTCGTCCTCTGTTCATGCTGAACAGATTACAGAGTAGGTGGGAAGTGGTAATGTGCAAATAGAAAATGTCAGAAGAATATGAACATTTCTAGTCTCACACCTACATGGTTTTCTTTTCTTGTAGTAACGTACAACTTGAGAGATCTGGAATCAAATCCCACTACTGCCACAAATCCATCATGTGGAGTGGGAAAGTCGTGGTATCTCTCTGCCTCAATTTTCCACCTGACAAATGTGGCTAACGCTGCTTTTTGTACCAAATATCTTCAGACTGCAGTTCCCCACATGCGGTGTTCAGCCCTGCAGCCCCACTCCTACAGCAACAGGAGCCTGGAAGGTCTCTGGGAGCTGGGAGAAGGCTGGAGATGGTTGTGTGCCATCTTGGGCAAAGCCCTGGGCTGCCCTGCCTTTGTTACACATATACTGTACCTGCTGGAGGCTTTTTTGCTGTGTGTCTCCCACTCGTGCTTGCGGTGTAAGAAGCCCTCCATCTGGGCTGAGGGGATCTCCTGGGTTTTGGCTGGGAGGGTAGCAGCAGTCTGGGCCTGAACGCCGCCCTTGGCTTTGCGGTCTGACGTCGGGGAAGGAACAGGACTGGACTCTTTCGAACTCGTCCTCTGCTCTGCAGCTCCATTGACCATTTCGTTGGTTTCTGCGGTTTCTGCCACCTAGGAACAGTGGAGAACACGTTCAGCCAGAAGCCCCCAGCACTGAGGCATTCTGCAGTTAATCTGTCCCCCTGCACAATGTGGCTGTGTATAAACTTTGCCTGGACAATGACACAGGCCAGTAAGTTCTTTCTCGCACTCCATGGAGACACAGGAGGCCAAGGAAATTAGAAGGTAGGAATGGATTAGTACCCATTTTACAGGTGGAGAGAGGGGAAAATAAAAGCAGCTGAACTTCAGTGTGAATTTTACTGTGCTTTGCTCTGCTGGTCAATTCTTTTATATATTGTTATTCCTAGAAAGAGAGCATTCAATTCTGTTGCTAAGTACTCAAATGTTTGGAACAGTAACAATCACACTTTCTGCAAACCTAGAGGAACAGTAGAAGTTATACACATCAGCCACCTTAAGTACATTTATGGCATTACTGGGGCATTAAAGGTCCATAAAAGGTATTAACTATGAGTCAGCAGAGAAAGATGTCACAATCGCCCAGGAGCATTTACAAAAATGTGTGCAATTGATTTGTTTCTGTAAAAGCTCCTTTCCCGCTTTCCCCGTTCCCCTAGTGACACAACAAAATCAAAACATGCAGAAATTAGAAAGATTACACCATGCATCTCCACCATCCCAGTTAGGGTATTGGATCGTAAAGACGAGGGGAATGAGGTCACATGTCAATTGATCGAGGTCTGGTTCAGACTGGCATTATTAGGTGGATTGGATTTTGGTTAAAGGAACTGAAAACCACCACAGTCACACAGCATCACACAGCTATTTACCCCCAAACAAAGACAGAACCAAGGCCTTGCCCATCACTTGCTTTGTTGGTCGCGTTGCCTGGCGCACTGGGATCGATAGCCTAGAGAGCAGCCGTGTTTCCAGCAGCTCTCACTGGTCAAGCTGGCGACGTCTTCAGGAGCCATTCATCCAAAAATCATTTAAATTGGAATCCTAATGGCTATAAGCTTTTGAAATACAGCTTGGTCCCAGTTTTGGTTTTTTTCTTGTACCATTACTTTGACGTGTAGAGCCGTTGGTAGCAGCTCAGGAGTTACACAACCAGTGTGTAGTATTATTATTAGCAAGTTACTAAAGCTCAGTGCTGCTAATGCTCTAGTAGATTACAAACATTCTGGACTGGTTTTATGCAGACAAGCAGGTTTTTGTGAATGGCACAATAATTAGACAGTCCCACTTCTGCACATGGCCTGGACAAATCAAAAGCAGCCGAATTATTATGCAACAAACTCAAATTTGCCACCATTTGCTAGAACTTCTTATACCTGCCCAGTATCCATTATTGTGCCTCACACCTTGTACCTCACCATTGGTCTATAAAGACCTGAGTGTCAACTTGCTCTGAACATGGGAAGGATTGGTTAACTGCCTTTAGCAACCTAAACCTCCAGAGTACAGACACTACACCCTCAAAAAGGGAGAGAATCATAGCTCACATTGCACTTCAGTCAGATCTGGTTTACCCTGTCCCTAAAGACACATAGCCTTATACTGCTCCTTCACAACTGGGATCAATCTAAGCCACCAACCCTCACTACTTGAACCCAAATCTCAAAGTATAACAAAAATGTTGCATTAAAGCAGGGGAGAGGGTAAATAGATGAGGCTGAAGATTATCCAAACACTGCCAGAACACAGGTAGTGGAATGAACAACCCCTGAGTCACCATTCATCACCCGTGTCAACCACCCACAGCCAACAGATCCTTTCAAGAACAAGGAGAGCCCCTTGCACACTTTTCTGTCCAGTGACAGCTCCTGAACCTCAAACTCTGCTTTGGTGCTGGCTAAAGCCCTGTCTGACCTAACACCTCTGACCAGCACTTGAGGAATCACACAGCCCACAGGAACTCATCTTCACAACTTAAATAAACTCCCCAGAAATACCTGGCCCCTGCACTGACACAGAAAGCAGCGCATTTGCTGGAGCAGTACCAGCCAGATGTGAAAACTGGACTGATCTGGGGGTACCTAGGACCCCTAATTTGAGGTGAACCAGACTAGTTTCAAACCAGCAGCTACTGCACAGCTGCTCAACATGTTTTATGGGAAATAATATGGAATTCAGTGCTGCAACCCTGCAGCTTTCAAAAGTAACTGCCAACTTCAATCATATCATCAGACCTGCACCTTCTACATCAAATTCTACTGGTTGCAAAAGGGCTATGAAAAGCTTTTCTGATGCTCTTTCAGGTTTTATTTCCTTTCACGTGTTATCTACAATTAACAGAAAACAAGCAAAATAAATCATGAACAGCTCTGCAAAGGACGTGTCATGAAAACGGAGAAAAAACAAGGAGCTGAACACACTTTAATGGAAACATGCGTGGGGCATGCAGAGACAATGCCACGGAGGACAAACAGCAACAGCAAACTCCTGTTACAACACAACAGGTCTTGTGTACATGATACAGGTCTCTCAGTGGGGCCTGAGGGGTTAGTTGGAAGTGCTTTAGTGGCTACAAGCTACTCTGGAAATCTTTAAAGCAGGACTAGGACATGCAACAAGACAGGTGGTGACAATGACAGAGGTGCCCCTTTGGATTTTGCAGTGCTTGAAGCAACATCTGCTCAGTTCATTGACTCAAGGCTCTGCCCCACAGCTGAAGAACCAGATGATTTGCCTGGTTCAGATGCAAACAGATGCCAAACTCTAGGCTGTTCTGTCAAAAGGACCTTCCTAATGCCTTTAGCCAGACCCACAGGCTGCAATAAATAGGTGAAATCGCACTCTTCTAGTGCCTGAAATGATGACCTTAATCAATGACTTACTTTTTCTTCATCGTCATAAAAGTGGAATTTTTATCTCAATGTACTAATATAAATTAAAAAAAAAAAGTCTATCTCTATAAATTCCTTCTACAGACTACTTTTTTTTTTTTGCCAGAATACATGTGAAAGCTCTGCAGATGATGGAGTCTGCAGCTACAGCTATCCTGCCCTGAGAACTGGCACACTTTCAAGACACAGGGCAGCCACCAGAGCATCCCCATAAATTCATCTGGAATTTTTAAAAGCATTAAGAAGCTATATGTTGTTATCCTGACAAAAGAAAAAAAAAAACAAAAACAAAAACATGCATCATGAAGTGGAAAGACAAAAGTACAGTTACTGAAGCACATCCTTTCAATCACCACTCTCAGTTCACAAGCTCAGCCCACACAGAACAATCTAGCTGCACTGCTCAGCCAGTTGTCAAAAGCCAAAATTCTGACCAACATTAGCACATCTTGTGCTGCACTGATGCAGCTCTGTACACTCAAGGTATTGCAACACAGGACTCAACAAACTGAGCTCGGAAGTTCTCATGGAAGACTGAAGTGCAGATGGCAAAGATGAACATGGAAATGCATTATGTAGCATGACAACAAAATAAAATTTCAAAAGAAGCAAACAGGTGAGGTATAAGGCTGTGCTAACCAACAAGATTATTATCTGGGATGTGCTTGAAGATCACCTCACATTCCCTGCCACAACTGTAGAGAATTTATAAACATTAAAATGTACAACAGCTCACTTCAGGACTGAACACTGAAGAAGAACCAAAAGGTTTTATTTCCAGAAGGAGAAAGGTGGAACTGCTGTGTACTGTGAAGCACTGGCAGAGTCTGTGTGCAGACTCAGACCTAAACTAGGATGGGCATCTTAAAGCCAAACTTATGCTAAAAGGCATTTCCTGCCAGAGCCCTCAGCTGGGGACTTGTGTTTGCTCTGCAGCACTGTAAGAGCCCTGATATCCACAGATCCCAGCCTGCCAGGAGCCTTTCCTGCACTGAATGTGACCCCAGAAAGCCAGGTTCAGCAACAAAGAGAAGTGTCCTTTCACTCAAAGCATTATCTGAAACAAGGAGGTTTTGCAGGAAGGGGACGGGGAGTGGAGCCAGATTCAGCTCCTGTGTTGCATTAACTCCAGAGACATTGACTGGCATTGTCATGGCTGCACATGAGGATTCTTGGCATTCATCCTGACTCCACTGGGATATTCTCTGTCAAGAAGGAGTGAGTAAGGCATGGAGCATTCAGCCTGCACCTATGTAAAATAAAGAGCTGGGATCTTAGACAGTATATTTTATTTAGTTTTTAAAGGAAAGCATCACATCCTTTCCCCAAGGGGCTACACCCTACTCTCATTTACACCCCTGCCTCTCTGGCACCAGAAATCAAATTGCTGTAGTGCCAACTGGACAGGACCGAGGTCAAATTGACTCCCAAAACAGCAAGATCACAACTCTGCATGAGGACTAAACCCCCAGATAAATCTAGATACTGGTTTAGAATGGTTTATTTCACGTTTATTTGTCTCTGCAGTCAATGAGTCCATTCTGCATGGAATGTTATACAAACTAACCTTAAGGCTTTTATTTGTCCACAGTCACACTCCCCCCGCCCCCCCAGCCCTTCCTGCCCAGCTCACTGGTGTGGATCATCTTTGGCCTGGTACATAACTCTTGCTAATGCAGCTGATTTAATAAAGTTGCCGTGCTGAGACCTGTTAGTATAACTCGATGCGTCATACCTGTCAGGTCCTAGTGCTCTTCTTCATTAGGATGTAATCTCATTACATCTCAATTACTCATATAAAGGACGCTTTCGCTGGAAAATCTTAATACTATTAGCGACATGAAAAACTCACAGTAAATAACATGAAATAAATGTGTCACCTTAAAGCAACTGAGTGTCAGTGGGGAGATTCAAATAAACAGAGATTAAAGTGAAACAAATATATGTCCAAGGGGCTGCTAATTAAATAAAAGTCAACTGATGGGAAGGAAAAGAAAAGCAGCAGGGAAATCTGAAGCCAAAAGACTAAACCAGTACCAGTAAACCATACTGAAAAAAGGTTTCTGTTGCTGCAAGTGATTCTGTGGGTCACAGTCCAGACCACGAGCGGTCATTGGCTGTCCGTCTGCTAATAAAGTTTTTGTAGTTTTGGTAGGTTTGGGAGCGGTAACTAACCCGTGGAGATTCCTGGTCTGAGGGCAAACCGTTTTGGGAAACCTGTTCTCCTTTTGTCCCATCCCTGTTGGAGAGAGGGAAAAGAAAAGAAATTGTATAAGGTTCTTGGAAGTCTCCCACCTTGTTCAATAAAATGAGATTTGTTTACTGAATATTAATTTGAGAAATTCAAACATGTTCCTAAAATCCTCAGGCCCAACTGAATAAATCCAATCTGAAGTGAGATTTAGCCAGACTTTACTGACAGTTACCTTACAAATAAATCTCCTCCTATCACAAAAGCAATTTCATAAATGTCAATGTTCCAAGGATGCGGCTTAAAATCTGTAAATGATGCTCATCAAAGAAAAAAGCTGAGGTTTTTCAGAAACTGCAATTCATGGCCCAGGGGACAAAAGCAGCATTCCCACTTTTGGGCTAGGGAGGCATCCTGCCTTCCAGCAATGACAACTGGAAAACAGGAACTTAGCAGGGAATTCAGGGGTTTGGGAGAAGTTCATAAACCACCAAATCTTCTAACAAGGGTCATGTTACAAACCCATAGAATCTCCTCTCCTTTTACAGCACATTTTCAGCCCAAGGGTTCCCCGAGGGAAGTGCAGAGTCCAGCTCACCATTGCTGCTGGGAGTCTCCATCCTCTGCAACCTTGGGCTCCGGAGTGGGTGGCTGCCTCTTCCGCTCCTCCTCCTCTTGCTGCCGACGCACTTCCAGCAGTTCCAGCTGGGAGAGGAAACATTTTTTATTTAAACCCACTCATTTTTCATGAGGTGTTCTAGAAACTAACAACAACTCTGTACATTTTTCTGAAACATTACTGAAATTAAAGTGAATGGGGATAGAACTGGAAGGCATCAGTCTTTAAAAGCATTTGTGGCACTGAATTTGTCAGGGAGGGCATCAGCATCAGACCCTCTGACAATAGCTCACCACATCTGACCATGTCTATTTTCCAACTCATTCCACTAGAATAAAACCCAGACAAACAAGAAAACAGCCCAAGTAATTAAAATATCCAAAAGCAACATCTTCTTGTGTGCTTGCCAAGCACAGAAATAAAATGTTTCCTGTCTAAATCCCTGGAATTACCCATCTCCATAAAACCAGCCTGATTTGTGAAGATGCTGAGAAACTTCAGTTCCTTTTGTCTGCAGCTGTGATACCCAGTGTGTGTGAAAACCCAGGTCACTTTAACTATAATGTCTAAAGCCAAATTGTTCTCCAAAGACGGTAAAATGCTCTCCAAGCATTAATGACTGACATGGCAGCTGTGTTAAAATTGGGGGTTGGGGTTTTTTTGCTTATTGTGTCTTCCCAGGGGACAATACAGCCTTGCACTGGAGTAGTCACAACATAACAAACATCACTGTCACTGCCCCATTCCCACCACTGTCATCTTTAACTAAAAATAATTGGCCAACCAGTAGAGCAGAGGGCTGGAGAAAACTGTTCAGCTCTGAAATTTCCTTCTGGGTCATCACTCCCAGGCCTGGGACAGCTCCTGCTGACCCTTGAGGTCATTTAAGCTTTTTCTTTGCAGGTTGTTGAGTTCAAATTAATCAGAAAGAGTTTTTTAGTATGGCTGGAAACCTGAAGCTTCAGGCTCTCTGTGGTTGGCTGAGGTCAATCAACAACCAACCGACAAACGGAGAACATGGTGGTGATGCTGGGGGTTATTCCAAACCCAGGCAAGAGGAATGGCCAGGGAGGTTCAGACACTCACTGTGGTCAGTCTCTCCAGCGCTGCAAACCTCTCGTCCCAGGTAGCTGCGGATTTCTCAAACGCTTCGTGACGCTTGATTAGTTTTTCCACCTCATCAACGCTCTGCCCTATTTCACGACTGGACAGGTAGGGCTCCTGTCCCAGCAGCCAGGCCTCAGCCACGCTTGCATCTCTGGAGAACTGGTGCACCTCCAAAACTGAGCACAGAGGGCACAGGTGTCAGTGCCATTAATGTCACAAAGAAGAGCATCATGGAGTCATCAGGCAGCTTTGGGATTTACCTAAACCCAGCTCAGGGAACAAAGCACATGCACTTGGCTAAGTGTTCCCCTTAGCTAAGATCATTGAAACCGGTCACTGAAAAGACAGACATTTCTCCTGTTGGCTTTGCTTCCAGGAAAAATGCAAGTTTCATTTTGCAAGTTTAGTGTGGTTTTTTTGTTCTAATCTGCTGTAACCGACTAATTTCAGCATAGAAATTGGAATGTGACACCTGCAAATACAGTAGAGCTACTGCACCGAGCTCCAAATTTGATCATACAGAGCAAGACCTTTGGTGCAGGTTACTTGGTTTCAAATTCTTCATTATTTAACAACCAAAAGATGTGAATCTTTGCAGCTATTCCAGCACAAACACACTTCCAAGCACTGTAACAGAAAAGTGAGGAGCTGCAGGGTTTTTTTCAATGCTCAGAAAGAAGAAATGAAGAAAGTTACATATGGCCCAGCCCAAAAGAAATCCAAGGGTGTCCTTACTCAGTCTCAGCCACTCCCATCTATCTTCCCATTTGTCAATCATTTCTTTTCTCTTTTCTGTCAGCTGCAGGAGCTTCTCCTTGATCTGGATGGAGAGCAGAGAGCAGGGCTGTTACACAAGAACCAGGCAGCAGCTCCCCCCAACCCTGCACTGACACGAGTTCCTCAGGAAGTGACTTCACAGTGCAAACAACAGCTGCTTTTCTCTTCCAAGTATAAATAAATGTGACATTTCCATTAAAATACCACATTTGCATAAGCATTCAGTGTCTGTTAAAAGCTACAGTACCTAGAGTATTTGATAAAAGGGTGTAATGGGCAAACAAATGTAAATAGTGCAATCAGGCACTGAATCTTCTGCCCTTTTCCATCAAATAATGCAAAATGCGCTGCTCAGGATTGCTGCAGAAGCTCTCCCCTTCCTGAGAGGGAAGTGCCTCACAACGTTTGGTTATCCTCCCTTCCCCAAAGGGAGGAAGGAGAACCAAGGGCTAAGCCTCTATCCTCTGGCCTAGACATCTCAGAAAAATCAAGGCTTTAAGCAGCTGGATATGGTTCTCTTAAAATTCCTTGAATTTGCTGCCTACACAACAAATATTTTTCTCCTCATTCTCCTAGCAGGCCTCTCCACAGCATTCCATTTCCCCTGCAGGAAGTTCAGGCTGTCTCACAGCTGCCTATGCCCTTGCTCAAGGAATACACCTTTCCATCCCAGAGCTCTTCTCTGCAGAATGAAATGCAGCAGCTTCTTCGCATTTTCTGAAAATGGCACTTTAAATCTCGATGTCACCTCTGTTACCCACCAAGAAATGCCAGAGTGAATATATATATAACATATTATAATATATATATATATATATATAATATATTATATAACAGCACATAAGTGCATCAGTCCCTGAGGTGACACTTCTCATTATTCCATTATTCTGTGGGTGACACAGGACAGGTTTCTCCCTTGGAAAGAACCCCCAGGAGCCCATGGCTGTGTGCAGGGAGCACAGTACCTCCTCAGATGCGTAGTGTTTCCTGGCCAGCAGAGACTTGCCAAGCTCAATGCATGTAGTGAAGCTGTCATTTCGAGCATCAATTTCTGCTTTGATCCCCTGATGATTGTTCATGAGGAGTTCCACAGATGAAACATCCCTAAAATGACCAGAAACACAGATTTCAGATTTAACAGCTGCTACATTTGCAAACTGACCTACAAATCAATGAGGAAAAACTTGATTCCTAGATTGTCTTCATAGTTCAGGAAGCTTTTCCCTAGGAACAACACCATTCTGGCCTGAATCAGAGATCAAATAATCCCAGTGTGAGACCAAACCTCTTTGGGTACAATTTTCAATGGCAATTATTTCAGCAGTCACCCACATGAGCAAGTTGCTGCAGCAGCAGGCTCTGAAAGCCACTCTCAGTGATCCTGAGCCCTACAGATGTTTCTCAGGTGACCTGCAGCCCTATCTTTGGATGGAGAAGGGACGCCTTGCATTACCTTGGCTTTTCCTGGGCTTCTATCTGCCGGATAACGTCTTCCATCCAGAGCATGAGATCCCGAACCATGCTGAAGAAGCGGAATTTGTCTCCTGTGTCCACCAGCCTCACCCTGCGGCCCTCGCAGGCATCCAGCAGTGCCTTCCATGCCTCTAGGACCTCGTTTTCCCTCTTCTGGATGTCATCAGCCTTGTCCCCAGCATAGGCAGCCTGGAGGCGTGCTGCATCCTCCTGCAGCTGTCGCACCTGCAGTGGTTTGGGAGAGACAAAGCCATCAGGAGGTTTGTGACTCCTGAGTCACAAATACAGGGACACTTATCTGCTAATTCATCACTTGAGGGGCTTTCTAAAGTCACTGCAAATGGATTTCATCTGTCCACACTAGAAAGGTCTGTGCTGCTAGTAAGCCAGCATTATCTCTCAGAGGTCACTGTAGGGTCAAGGGACCCCCAAAATAGTGAAGATTTGCCACTGCCTGAACCCACTGTGAGACACAATGCCAAAACAAAGTGCCTGTTACATGTCAGGCCAAATGGGGACCATTTTCATCATCAAATTTCCTTCCTCTCATACAAGTGACAAAAGCACCTGGGAACTCTGTATCCAAACCACTAATGCAGCTGACAGAGGTTATTTTTCAAAAACATAGATAATGACTTCAAAGAAAACAAAATGTGGAAACGTTAAGAATCTTCTACTATGAGAAATCTTTTCCTTTCAAATGCTGTCTTGGGATGGCAAATGCTAATTCCTGACAGTTTTCCATATTTTTCAAGCCAGGAAACATTCCATTAGCTTTTGTCTAATAATTAATTTTCTTTAACATCAAATCAAACAGCCTTCTAGCTACAGACACAGAGACCATGCTTCTCTCAAAATGATCCACCTTGGTGCTCTGGCTGTTTCACCCAGAAATTATCATAAGTGCCTTCCCCACAGTTCTGTGCTGTGATTACATATTCCTTCATTTAGGTCTTGATTATAATTACCTTTTTGAGAGACTGGGATTGATGTTTTGTGAATGTCTCTCATTTTCTGTATAAAATCTATGGCTTCTGAAAGTAAAACACCTGGAAAATCAAATGCTTGCTCTATTTCCTTTGTTTTGGTGTAAATTGCAACATAACTGAGAATTGGCTGGCAGCTGGGCCATAAAAGCTCTTTCCTGACCTACTGGGATAAATACAGTCAGTTGTAATTCCTCCATTCCTTATGCAACTTGTTGCCTTCCCAAATTCTCCTCATGGCAGCTGAATGTTGTATTTTGATTTAAAATCCCCCCTGTGCTGTATGAGCAGCTACTTCCTTCTACTTGGCACACCTTGGCTTCAAAAGATTCAGAAATAGATCAAGTTTGGATGCTTTTAAAAATCTTAGCCTGAACTGTGGATTTAAAATCTATTTTTCTCTTAGGAAGCACCAAGAAATGTCATATTTAATTCAGAATGCCCAAGTTCATAACCAAGTCAGAAAGCCTCTGTGTAGGTCTTTGCCTCTCAGAAAGAAAGAGTAAACAGTGCTTGGCACAAAGGGTTTGACTGGGGCTTTTTGGTGTTTTTAAAAACAAAAAAACCTGAACTGACCTACCAAAATAAAACCAAACTTCAAAAAGCCAACCAGGCTTATACATTCTTTCATATTTTGCACTTTACAATACAGGAGCTCTCTGCCCTTCTCATTTCTTCTTCAACCAAGGACAGAAAATGGAATAGCATCCAACAATTGCCAACATGTTCAGAAGCCTGTGTACTTACAGATTGCTACTTTAGAAAATCAACCGAATGCAATGACAGAGCAGCAGACAGATAGATAAGAAAAGCATGCAAGTGAGGTTATTCCCACAGCACTACAGGTGGGAAGCAGCTGGCAGCACTCTGTCTCCCAGCCACAGAGTAGCAGCAGGGCAGCAGCAAACTCTGCAGCTCAGGTTCCCACACCCACAGTTCACCTGCCACACACCTGGGTGCCCAGGGCCTGGATATCGTGCTCAAACGTCGTGTGCATTCTCTGTAGTGTTTCCACTGTGTTTTGGTCTCTACCAAGCTCCTCGGGCAGTTTCTTATGTTTGTCTTGGATACGTCCTAAGATCTCCTTGGCATCATGGTAAAATTTGTGCAGTTCATAAGAGGCTGCAAGGATTTGCGTTCTCGTGTCAATGAGCTCCAGGAGATCCGCCCAGGCCTCATTGAGTCCGTCCTTCCACTCGGCGATGGTGGCGGCGTCCGAGTGGCCGGAGTTGATGAGATCATCAGCCATGTGGTTGACAGTATCCACCCGCTCCTGCCCGATGTTCCCGGTGTCCCGGGCAAATTCCCGGAACCGCTCCTGCAGCATCTGCAAGGCACAGAAAGAGGCTCAGGAAACGCTGTGGCTACAGAGAGACCTGAGCAAGCCAAGCCACCCTCTGTGAGCAGCACCCAGAGAGGTTCCTTTAAGGACTCACCGTGACGTGTTCATAGTCCTGGCCCAGCTCATGGGACCCTGCCACCACCTCCCTCTCGGCGATCCACTGCTCCAGGTCATCCACCTCACGGTTGAGCTGGAACAGCCGGTGCCTCTCATCCAGCTTGCCCCTCCTCTCCTCAGCGAGGTCCTTCAGGCCCGCGTAGAGTTTGTCCACCTTGGACTGGCGCATGCTGATGCGCTCGCTGGAAAACCAAACAGCACTGAGTCTGCATTGCCTTTGCAAGCAAAACCAAATGGGGAAAACTGCAAGGAATAAAAGTCACTCGAGGTATTTAACCCACAGAATGCACGTCTGTTGCAGGAAGGAATTTGGCTTGGTCACACTGGACTGATCCTCTGCTGACAGAGGTGACAACAATAGCTAGGAAGCTTGTCTGTCCTGCACTGTAAACCCCTGGCTTTTGAGACGGAGCTGGAATCCAGCTCTTCATTTGTCTGCACACAGATCACACCAGAATCTTGTCCCAAAGCTACAGGCAGGATCTGAGCTGCTGAGGCAGGGAGCAGTTCCTTTTCAGTTAAACTCTGCTTCAGAGTTCACCAGCACTCATGGGGTTCTTATCCCTCAAAGCTCAGCATTTGCACTAGGGATTAATATTTCTACTTGCTGATCTTTTGCCTCTATTTTGTCTGAGCCATACAGTGCTGTCAAAGCGCCTTCCATCTGCCTTGTAAAGCTGATGATGTTATTCCAGTACTAAGACAGCTCAGCTAGGAAATCTGCTCTCATCAGGAGTGATCATGACCACAAGAGAGTGCTTTAGAGTTAAATAACCTTCCACTGCAGGCAGAGTGTGTCTGTTCTAGACCAGTGCCACCTTCCAGCCTGTGCAGGCTGAGCAGTTAAATACATCAGTCTCAAAGTGGAATCAGCCTTGCAGCTGAAGCCAGTGGAGAATTCTGTCTGCTGAGCTGCAGCTCTTACAGCAAAATGGTTCTTAAACTTCCTGAGTTCTCCCCCAGGGAAAGGCATTTATGAAAGATGAGATGAATTTACCAAAAGTAAGATGTTAATGTGCCCATGTTTAAAGCATCTGATTTCAGGCTCTGATTCTGCTGGAATCTCAAACAGAAGAGGCAGGTCTTGGAGAGCACTGCAGAAGAATTAATGACAGTGACCTTCTCTGCTGGACATTAAAGTTGGTTGGAAGAGCAGGTCTGGACCTTGGCCTGAGGACTGTTATACCTCTGTGAGGTTCAGCAGTGCTGGCAGACCTGACACTACAGCCTGCACAGGGGACACAACAGACAGGTACTTCACGTGTCCAGAGCCACCAGAAATCAGCAGCTGCACATACTGACCCTGCCTCCAACCAAATCAGGGTGGTCCAACAGACACCTTGACTTGAGTGAGGCTGAACTCCTGCCTCTGCATGAGCCTCCAAGTTACTTACACTCTGCTGTGGTTTTGATATGTCAGAACCACCCAAAGAAGGGACTGAATTACTAAAAGAACTCATGATCCAATTAAAAATGGCAGTTAATACCTTTCTGGGTGATTATCTGCCACCAAAGTTCTGCTGGTCTTTGAAAGCTGGTGCACAGTTTCAGCATAATCTTCTACAGCTTGTTCCAAAATCTGGTGTTTCTTCAGCATGGACACTGCACTCTGTTCATCCTGTAAGGGTGACAGAAAATGACAGGAAGAACTAGAAGGAGCTGCTCCCTAGTACAGCGTGAAGACAAGTCCTTCTGCCAAAGGTATAGAACAGTTGATGTCACAGCAAATGGTACACTCAGAAAGCAAAATAATGAGTGAAAGAGATAATGCATCAACCCCTCTGGGGCATAGAACAAAATTACATCAGCTGGACATTGAGTATGTTGAGTTTCCTCTTCTATGAAGCTTTTTATGTGTTTCCACAACACTGGTGCAGGGCTCAGAAACATGGAACAGATTAAGACACACCACTCATCAGGCATCTCAACAACAGCATGGGGCAAAGAAAAGAAATCCTACACAGTACATGCCAATGGATTCTCCACCAAAGTGTCTGGAGAGGTTCCAATCAAAACTTTTTATGCACCATTAGAGCTAAGAAAAACAGCCCCCTACTCTCAGTGTTAACTGATATTGTCAATAAATCTTTTCAATACAATATTTTGCATAGTGAGCTATTTGCAATATATAATAAAGAAAACAAGCCATTTTTAATTGGAGACTGAACATATGTGGAATGTGTTCTTCTGATACAAAGCTGAGCTTTATTTTACCAGGACAGGAAACATGGTGCATTTATGTCAGTAACAAACAAGCTCCAGCACTAACACCTTCTTGGAAAACAGGAGTTTACATTCTCTTTGGTATGGTCTGAAGCTGGGAATCAAAGCTGATGGTCACTGGGAGTCAAGGCTGGTGACAGTGGTTGCAGCTGACTGATCACCAGGCCCCATCTCACAGCCAGCTGCATTGTGCTGTC
Organism: Trochalopteron elliotii; assembly: GCA_024734555.1. Classification (NCBI taxonomy): domain Eukaryota; kingdom Metazoa; phylum Chordata; class Aves; order Passeriformes; family Leiothrichidae; genus Trochalopteron; species Trochalopteron elliotii. Next base: position 309,807 of record JANPWX010000192.1, read on the forward strand.
ATTCAAAACTAACAGAAAACTGGACCTAACTGGACCACACTGGCAATCCTGACCTTGTAGTGAAGGCAGGCGCAGAGCTGCCCTCTGCAGTGTGAGGACACTTCCCTGGTTCCATACAGCACAGCCTATCCTGCACACTATCAGAGATGTCAGAACAGATCAAAGCCATGATCACTTGAGGCTTCACCAGAAAGTTAAATTTGTTTATGTTACCATTCCATAGTGCCACATTAAATTATGTCACCTGCCTCCCTCCAGCAAAGCAATTAAGGCCAAAATCGTGTCACTGTGGAGCTGCTCACCTTGGCTTTCTCTTCTGACATCATGTAGAGCTCCTGCTCACTCATCCAGGCCTCAGCCTCGGCTGCATCGAAGTAATACTGCTGAGCCCTGTGAGACTCCTCCAGGCGCTTGTGGCGCTTCTCCGTCTCCTCGATGAGGAGGTTCCACAGCTGCTTCAAGTCTGCAAGTCTCTGCTGAATGACTTCAGCATTGGGGCTGCTCTCTGTGATAATGTTCTGACTCCTCTCAAAAATGTCATCGATACGAGGCTGGTGGCCCTGGATTTCTTTCTGAAGGGTCTACATGGGAGAAAACTGACTGATGAGACAATGCACAAATGAAAAGGAACTACAAGTCAGAGGTCTTAGCTCCAGAGGAACAGCAAAACACACACCATCAGCTCATGTGGACAACTTGGGGCTCTGCCACCACCTGTGGTCACACCACAGCATCCATTGTTTTACCCCAAACACTTCCTTCTGGAATTAGTCATCACTAAGGAGAAATAGTAGGTACGGAGCTCTAACAGCACCTACTCACCTGATTTTTCTTTATTAGTAGCTGCACAGTCTGGAGGTTGTGTCCATGATCAGTAGATGTAGCTATGGGCATCCTCTCTCCAACCCACAACTGAAAGAGAGAAGAGTACACATGATTTCAAGTGACCCCAGACACAGTTGGGGCAGCAGAGAGAGAGACTGGTGCACACGAGCTGTATTCCAACAGTAGTAGCACATTTAAGCAGCAGTATTCCAACATCTTCCTATTGGCTGGGGAATGGGATTTCTTTGATACTCACGATTTCATCTTCCACATCCCGGTTGAACTGGTGGATCTCTTTGGAGGCCAGCAGGTTGGCCTTTCTCTCATTCAAAGGCTCCAGCAGCTCCAAGAATTTCTTCTCTACAGTAAGGCGTTTGCCATCGACTTCATCTGTGCTCTTGCCCTCTTGGCTCAAAGCCCTTGCCTGGCTTTGCAGCTCCTCTATCTCCTTCTTACGGACATCCATTTGGTTCTCCAGCATCTAAACAGAAACATGACAAAAAGGTCCTGAAAACCAGGATGAAAGCTGTTCATACAATTAGGGCACATCAACAGCTTCCTCAGAAGACAAACAGACTCTGGTCAGCGAGAATTTACCATGTTAATAATTATTGTCTGATTTGTTGCTGGATGAATTTCTTGTTCTTCTCAAAGGTACATGAAAGAATAGGAAGAAAGAAAAGCAGCTCTTTCTTTTCTAAACTGAAAGCCTGCCCTGCCTGTTCCTTCGAGTGCAGTATCTGCTGCCTGCCCGCTGCACCCCATGCTCTGTTTACCTGCTGCTTCTTCAACAGGATGTTGACACTGGTGAGATCTTTTCCATAGTCATCCGACTGGATTTGGCTCTCCAAACCATTCAGCCACTTATCCAGGTCTGCACAGCTCTGGGTAAAAAGCTCTGCCTTGTTTGCATCGAAGAGACGCTGAGCCTTGGTCTGAGTGGTGGATTCAAGCTCGTCCCACATTTGGTGGAGACCCGTCAGCTTCTCCTTCACCACGGCCTCAGTCTCTGGTTTCTCTGCAATGAGCTGCATTCCCTCCTGCAAAGCAAAGAGCAACCAAATGGTACCTCCTCGGGAGCACTCACAGCCCGTTAGGGCAATTATCCTGATTAATAAGCACTCAGGATTCCTCATCTGCTGGCAGCATCAACCACTCATTTTCTATCTCCAATTATCCAGTGACTCCTTCCAGAACATCAGCTCCCAGGTCCCTCTGCTGCCTGGAAGAGGGTTTTGTAGCAATGGGAAGGTCAAGCAATGCCTCCTTTCTCTTCTCCATGGCACATGTTCCCTGAAGGGAGCTCCTGGGGCCATGGCTCAGGCAGGATGGAGCAGGGAGCTGGAGCTACACACACTGTGTTTCCTGAGGCCCCATCTCCTGGGGGCCACATCACCAGAGAACCATGAACACACAGCATAATACTGGGAGAGTTTGGGAAATATTGTCTTTATTCTAATTCTCCCTATCCATCCCTTCAGCTGGGTGCAGATGGGAACGCTGCCCCCAACCCAGCACATTCCACATGAATGTTAATCCAGGGACTGTCACAACTCTATACACAACCCTGGTCCTTTGCTGCAATCTGATTTTTCAGAGGCAAAGTAGAAGGATGTATTAGCATCACTAAAAAGGAACTTCCAGTACTAAGAACAGCCTTCTAATTACACCATTAAAGGGTATTGCTATTTGTAGATCACAGAAAAGCTTCTAATGGGATATGGAGTGCCAAAGTGGGAGAGGAAATGTGCAATTAAGCTAACTCACACTGAACAGAAACCCACTGTCAGAACTAAAGAGGAGACTCCTCAGTGCTCCAGATCTGCACAAGAGAAATGGGGGGGAAAGTACAGCTCATCAAAGAATATTAAGGCTTCAAATAACTTGATACAAAGCTCTGAATCTTATTAATCACAAAACTGGATATTTTCTACCTCATGCCCTAATTTTGCATGGGGAAAGGCAGCTTGGTTATAGTTCTGAACGAATGAAAGCCAGCTTAGCAGCAGCCAGCTTCTTAGCAGAAGAATAAACTTGGCTATTCCCTATATTCTGTTATTTCCCAGGAAGTGCTTCCACTTTATTGGCTCAAATCCCAACATTTGCCCCACCTTACCCTTTGGGTATGAAATTTAGCCTGTGCCTTCCTTCTGGCAGACAGGAAAGACTAGACAAAACTAAATGGGCACCTTAGCCAATGTCTGAGTGAATGTCTTGGTTAAAAGACTTTTAACATCAGTGAGGAATAAAATGGGTTGGATGGAGACACAATGCACCAGAAATCTCCTTTAGCCTCAGCTGTGGCATGATTTAAGGACCAGTTCTGCAGAGAAGCAGATCCCATCTCTGTGCACAACCACCCTGGACAAAGATAAGGGCATTTTTTGGATGTTCTTTACTTACCTTTTCAATTTTCTCCAGCCACTCTTTGTTGGATGCAAGCTCTGCCATGAATGCCTGATGCTTCAGCCACTTGCTGTGCAGGTTCCTCGCCTCATCATAGGACATATCCTGGGCTGTGAGCATCTTCTCATTGATCCAGAGAGAGAGCTGGAAAGGAAAATACATGGGGGTGTGAGGAAACATTCCTGGTGTGAAATAATGCAAAATGCCTCCAGATCAAGGATAAAGAGATGCCTCTACAGAAGAGTTGTGTGAAATTCAGACTGCTCTTACTCAGGGATTTGCTCAAGGTTCAGTCAAGGATCTGCCTCTTTAACAGTTCAATTCTAACGTCCATCTCCAATACATAAATAACCCTAGATTCAAGCAGAAAGGAATCACCTCTGTGATAAGCAAAATCGAACACACAGGTCTCACCCAGTTCAACAGCAAGAGTAACAGGGACAAGTGTCCTACTTATTTGTCAGATGGTTTTGTGAAGATTGTTAGAGATGGCTTTGTACCATTAATTCACAGTACATTTGTATCTTTTCCCCTCAGTCTTTTCTCTGTATAGGTTTACATAAGTAATTTGTTTATTTATCCAATTTCCAGGAGTGTTTTGGCACTGGAGATTTTCCTTTCCCCATTATATAAAATCCAAGACTGTTTTCTGTCTGATTTTCAGCGAATACAAAGGCACTGGGGACAATTTCCATATCACCGCTAGAGAGAACCAATACTTTAAGAGACAGTTGATTTACCAAGTGCAAATGGAATGTGAAAATGATCCTAGCAGCCAACATCACATTTCCTCCCAGGGTGAGTGTGGCTGCTTCATCTATCCCTGAGGTGTGGATAAAAACCATATTCACAGCAATGTTTATAGAACTTGAAAAGGTCCATTTTCTGCATATTTAGAGTGGAAAATGTCAAAACAAATCTCAGACTGGTTTCTAGAACAGCACTTGGGTGAGCAAGCAGCTCAAAAAGGAGAGGAACAGAGGCCTCTGCTGTGTGCTCAGGACAGGGCAACAAATTCCATTGATCACTCATAAGCCTCCTTTCAACTGCCCCTTAAAATTTCAATTGTCCCTTAAATGCACTCCTCCCCAAAAAGAGAAAACTTATAAGAGCAATCAGAGAAACTTCTCATTGGATCTTCCCATCAAGTCTAAACAGAAAAAATGCTCATGTTAGTGAAGAGTTCTGTAGGCAGAGGTTTACACTAGAACAGGCTACTGTGCTGCTGAACAGTCAAAGGCTACATGGAGGTTAGGATATAACCCAGAATTAGTGGTTTTACTCCTGCCTTTCTGGGGAGGAGACAGCTGCTCTGCTCTGCAAATTGCACTGCTTGGCTTTCACTGTTTGCTTTTACTCAGCCACAGCATTTAGGCTTCTGGGGATTTAAAAGTGCTTCCCAAGGAGAGGCTGGATCATTCCTGTTACCAGCTGGTAGCAGGCAAGACAGGGACAACATGCAGTTCACAGCCAGGGCCTGTCAGGATAAACCCCTCAAAGCACAAAAATACAGAGAAAGTATTTAAGAACTCATTGCTAAAATCTGGGTTTTGCAACCACTACAGGCACAAAAAGTCAGTACCTTGAGTGTGAAAGTAGAATTTCAAAAAAAACCCCAGTTCCTAAATTGCCTCAAAATGACACTTGGAGTATTTATTTCTCCAGAAGTTGTTAAGGTCAGGAGAGGAGGAGGCTTCCTCCTATCCTTTGCACCTGTACACAAGACCCTGTTCCTGCCCTTGGCTGCCAATCTGCAGTGCCAACCCATCAGGAAGGAAGAGAAACAGAGACAAACTCTTGTGAGCCTGGGACAGCAGCAAGGCAAGGGGAAAGGGCTCCAAGTGCCGCTGCACTTCCCAGACTGTGCCAGGAGCCAAGCTGCCAGCCCATCCTGCAGGGAGGCTCACATGGCAAATTCTGCCAGCACGCTCCAGGAGAGAAACTTCGGAGTGCAGAGTCTTGCCAAGAGCATTCACCATGTCCCTGGAGAAATGAGCTCAGACAGTGCTGGGACTTCTAAGCACTCAGAGGGAGGGTCAGCTGTAAACTCCTCAAAGGTGAGCTGAGAAAAAGCAGGAAATCAAAGAAAACTAAATGGCAACGTTTATCACATCTTCTCCACTCAGGATTTTCTGGTGGTACTGTTTCACTCACTCGGCAAATTTATTTAACACATTCATATTGATGAATGCAAGAAACAGAGGGAAAAGCATTGCCCCAGGACTAACCTGTGACAGTGCTTCTGACTCCTCACAACAACAAAATCTGCTGTTTTCCCTCACCTGTGACCCCAGAGGGGGGTTTATCACTGCTGGGTTGCTGTGAGGAGAATAATCCTGCTGCTCTGGCGTGCCACTGACCTGCTTCCCCAGCTCTGCAGGAAGGAGCAAGGGGCAGGAGGCCACGCTCTCAAACACCTCAGCACGGGGTGACAATGACAATGTGGCTGCCTTGGGAAGGGAAGGGCTGAAGAAAACACTCTGCCTTTCCTCAGGTTACACGCAGGTGGGAAACTGTCCCTAAGGCAGGACTGGGCAGGAAGGCCAAAGTATCATTGCTGGGTGAAATGGGGCCCGGCTCAAAGCTGTTCCCTAACAATTTCCAGCTTCACAGGCAGTGCTAAGGAAAAAGCCAAGGGGGAGGTGTTGCCTTGGTTCCCTTCCACCCCACAGGACAGTGCTGTTCCATCACAAACCCTCCAGCCCAATGGAGGTGTCAGCAGGCCCCATACTGATGTAAATTCTAAGCTTTCTCAGGAAACAGCCCTTCAATTATCACCAAAGCTAATGTCCTCTCAAAGAGGATTGGAGAAATCCCTGACATTTGGGTAATTGTAAGTTTGTCTTTGAACTGTGCAGTCGAGACATCCATGCTTTAGTGGCTGGAGAGAAACAAGGGAGGGGAAAGGCATTCAGGCAGCCAACACTAGAGCTTTTATGCTTTCCTATTTCTTTCAGTGATATAAGGGAAAAAACAGATCCTAGGCAACACACCCACACTGACACTGAGGCCAAGAGAGCCCCAAGAGCCAGGGGATCTTTGTACCAGAGCTGCCACAGAGGAAGGAAGAAGCTGCTGCTAATAGCAGCAGAATTTTTGCTAATCTGTTGTGTTTTAACTACCAAGGAAGGAGCAATTGAAGGCAAGCTCACAGGCAGCTTATGCAATGTTGGGAAACAGATTGAATCCAGGCAACCAAGCAGCAAATACCACTTGCCCAGTTTATGGTCAAAACCTAACAGGCAAAGCTCTTTATTATCTGCCAGTACTCCATTAAATAACCTGAAAATTAGTTGATTAATTCCTTGTCCAAGGAACAAGAGTATTCCAAACTTTAAAATGTTGTCTTCAGTGTAAACAGTCCATGTAAGTGATTAGAAAAATCTGGAAATAATTTCTTTTTTCAAATGTTACAGTACTTAACAATTTTAAACACTGTAAGCTATCAGGTATGTAATGTAAGCTATCAGGTAAATCACACATAAATGACACAGCTTAATCTTGCTTCTTTTTTATTCTTCTGACTAATGTTTGCTAGAAATCACTTGAAATCCCCTGCACCAGGCCACATACATCTGTACAGCTGTAGACAAAACTCTCAGTAAGTGCACTGCTAAACCCACTACATTCCACATGGTTATAATTAACAACACAGCAGAAAATCTTCACTGCTTTTGACAGTTTTTTATGTCTATAGCTTATATGACAAAAGAAAATCTGGTTCATGAAAAAAGAAAAAACATTCTTTTTTGCAGTGGTGTGGTCAGGGTTTTTTTATATTTACTCCACGCTAAATACTGTTGGATGACTAAGGGTTCTAGTCCTCATAAAATATGGAGTAAGAATGCTCTTCTGCAGGATGCAGCTTTCAGCAATAAAAGTGAAAGGGCATGATTTACCTCTTGGCAATCCTGAAGAAACTTCTGGAGATCCCTGTTATCTTTCAGTCTCATCAGAAGTTCACTGGCTGCTTCACGGTTCTTCCTATGTCTGATCAGAAAAAAAAAAAACAACAGAAAAAGGAAATGAAATAGGTATTTCATGAAAAACTGTCACTGTTGGTTTCTGGAGCCTCTTTGGACTATGGGTGCTCATAAGTTTGTGGTGTGTGTCCTTTGCTGCCTTTCAAAGGACATTTTGGAGTCTGTTATTTAATGGGCTCATTGAAGTTCAGCATCTCCGTGTTTTTGTGACCTATTAAATACACAGAGAACATTTTGAAGTCAGCAGGGTTTCACAGCGTGTTATGGACAGAATTTGACCCACTCATTTCAAGCCCACAGGAAAGTTCAGGTTGTTTGCCAAAAAACATAAGAAAACTGCAAATTGCAACAGTAAGATGACATTGTGTGGCCCTTGCAGGGTGCACCTGCTGGAATGCTCTTTGTAAAACACCTTCAGCACCTCCTTGTCCCGCACAAAGCTGAGCTGGGTCACAGAACCTTCCCAAGGCTGTGTTTAACCACGTGCAGCACTCCTGTGTGGTTCTGCACACAGAAGCTTTATGCACTTGGAACGTATTTTTCAGAGTGTTTAAGAGCAGCCAAAAGAGAAGGAAAGGTTAATCCAGAAGCCCTAATTTGATTCATCACTGTTTGCCCCCTGAAGGATGAGTCATGCTGGCAGTCCAAAAGGTTGTGGTGGGTCCTACAAATGGAATGGGGCTGATTCCCAAGGAACCTCTGGGCATATTTTTAAAAAGGCTTAATTTGGAGTAGTTATCCCTGCCCTCCCATCCTTTCATTATTTATGAGGCAATTTACAAGGAAGAGATGGAGTAAAGAAGAAATTTTTATTTACTGCTCATTGTGCTAGGCTTGTTTCTATTGCACTGTACAGGGGTTTAAAGTGAAATATTGCTGCCATTTTTAGTAAGATAAATATGGATTGAGAATTGGAAATTATTTTAAAGGGTGGCAATTTATAAGATGAGCTCAGCACATGCTGGCAAAAGCTAAATAAATCTATGTTAGTGGAGATCTCCAAAGACTCGTGATACTCCAAAAGACCATAAATTACATGTTGATGACAACTGGATTATGACACCACTTTTCTTGATCTGCAGTAAGTTACCACAGCAAGCTCTCTGGCACCAACTTAGTGACTTCAGAAACACAAGGAATACTTGGAGATATATTTTCTATAAAAGCAAAAGGTCTGTAGGCCGAGGAATAGGAGAAAACCCTTTACAGGACTACAATTTACTTCTCTTTGGCCTCAACAGCTGCCTTCAATCAACTAGGCAAGCAGCATCTCTATAGGTGGAGTCAAGAAAATGATTTATAGATTGCATGCAAGGAAGACTCGTGGAACCATCAAAGCAAGAGCCTGGAGTCCAAGCTCAGGTGAGGCTGAAGTTTTGACAGAGGGAACACAAAGGAAAAGACACAAACTGTGCCTTAGGAAAAAACCTCTCTAATGAGGCAAACATCCCTGGGTTTGATTCCACTCTTTCTTGGCTGGCTTTTATATGCCTGGGCAAACACGCTGCATTACTCAGGTTGTTAAAATGAAGCAAAGAACTGCTTGGGTGATTTTACCAGGCTGATTTCAGAGATTTAAGGCTAGATACATTACAGACGGATGTATTCTGGAGAGGACATGAGTTATGAAGTTTAAAGGAGAACTTTCATGGCACTTGAATAGATTTAAGATAAGTACAAAAGTTTTAATGTTGAGAAAACCCAAATTTTAAAAAAACTAATAAAAATATCTCCCATGGAGTGTTGGAAATACTGACTAGAAGGACTTTGAAGGAAACCATGCAGGGATATCATCAAACAGATGATGCCATAGCATAACAAATATGATCTCTGGTGCTTAGAGCTATGTAATTGTAAAAGGTTGTTTTGCTCAAGATGACCTGGAGTGAGACTGGACAATGAGTTTTCTCTGAAGAATAGGGCTGAACCATAACAAAGTAGAAGCATTTTGAGGATGGGCACTGCTGGAACAGACAGGAATTCCTGTGTTTTCATCACTGACTTTTTTTTTTATGGGAATAAAGGATTTTAAGAAGTTATTTAGTCTGTTCTCCTGCTCCAGACTAGCTGTACCTAAATATTATTAACTCCTTGTTCAAATACCCCTAAATTATTTTAAAGAATTCATACTTAAAGTTGGCAATGACTGCTTCTTACTAATTCAGTAGAACAGTTTGTGGAAGAATAGTTTGCTCTGCAGACTCCAGTTATTTAGAATGGCTTTGAATTCTATATCACACATATGACTTACACCATAAGTGTAAGATCTGTTCAGCACAAGAAGGTGTTTGACACAAATTAATCCAGAATTTGCCCAGTGTCCCCAAGCTGACTCCCAGAGGCCCCTGAGAATGCTGACAGTGCTGAAAACTGACAAAACCACTTGTGGTTTAACTGTAAGGCTGTGGGTTTCAAAGCCTGTGCAGAAATAATAAATCTTACACGTGGTGTGAATGCAGCTGCCTGCTAGGAATCCTGAGATATATGAAAGGCAATTTTAGCTTCTTTCATTGCTCCAGCAAACAAGGCATTCTCCCTTCTGAATGGGCAAGAACAAAACTTACTTCTGTTCTCTGTTGAGCAGAAAATTGCACAAATACAAAAGTTGATGTAAAGCAGGCTCAGATCACAACCTGTGCCAGATCTACCACTGTCTTTAGACTAAATCTCCCTTGCAGAATCAGAGGCCATGAGAAGGCACATGGAGAGGGGCAGTTCCCCAACACTCTTCCAAGAGAAAATGGAGGAGAAAATGCATCAGGGCAGCAGAAGTCACCCAAGCAGGGACAGCTGCACAGGGAGACCAGCTTCTTCCTCAGTTGGAAAAGCTAGTTGGTGATAGCTTGATGCAAACCCACCTTCTCCTTCCCTCAGCCTTACTCCATGTCCTTATGCCCATTCATTCTTGCTTGTGAACTGCTCTAAAAGGTTGTGCTGAAGTGTTTCTTTCCTATTGCACTTTTCTTCCCCTTGTGCCATCCCTATTGAGATGGGAACCATCCCAGGGCAGGGCCTGTCTGCTGCACCAGGGCCAGTGGGGTCTCCTCAGGAACAGCTCAAAAGTACAACTGCAAAACCCACTCTGAACAATACCAGAAACTACAAAGAGCTCTCTATGGGAAGTTTGGAGCCACTGCACATATTTATGCTTGTTTGTTTTGGTCCTTTGTTAGACATCCAGGAGAAGCTCAGCTGGGAGAGCCACTTTTTGTGAAAGCAAAGAGGCTTCCTTTGCTACCCCTCCCAGTGCACACAGCCCCAAGGCTTTGTTCTGGAGGCTTATCAGCCCCCCAGACTCAGGGAGCAATCACACGGATTTCCTGGATAGCAGCACACCGGATGGTTTTTGCAGCGCTTGGCATAAATAGCTTTGGAATTGAGGAAATGCTCAGACCCAGTAGGAACTCCAGCACACGTCCCCTGGGCAGGACAGCAGGGACAAGGCACAGAGGAGCAGCTGCACTGGGGTGACAGCCACCAGAGCCTCTGCAGAGCACACAGGACATGGGCTGAAGCTGTCTCCCACTCCAGCCACTTCAGACAGGGCAGCAAGATGCCCCTGGCCATTTGCTATGATATCCTTGGATGCTTTCTTTTAATATACCAAAAGCTGCAGAAAGAGGGCACCTGACCAGAAGGCTGGGATCAAGCTCTCCAGCTTTCCTCAGTGGATGGGAAAACTTAGAGTAGAGGGCCCTTAGAGCAGGTAAACAAGGAAAATCACTGTCCTAGTTGTCCCCTTGACTGCTTTCACATAATGTTCTCTTCCTAGCCTTTGCAGATTATCACTGGGATCTAGAGCCAAGTTGGTTAGAGAGAGAATGGAACTTTGGGGTACCCTGGGAGTTCAGCTGTCAGAGGCCCGCATCAAGCTCTGGGAACAGGAAGAGCTGCCTTTCCTGAAGCCATGAGGCATGGCTAAAGTGAGTGCACACAGAGTGGGACATCTCTGCCCAAAAAGGAAAGGCACAACATTTTCTGAACTACTTCAGTTCAGTTTCTCCTTGAGATGAAGGCATGTGGAGAACCTTGAGCTTACCAGCTCTGGAGGGATGGAACTCTGATGCCAGGGTCATCAGTGACATTTCACAGCTCACTGCTGTGTTCTGACAGTCACAGTGCCTTGAAAGACTCCACTGTTATCCAAACCAAAAGGAGAAAAAACAACAGCCATCAAAACTGAACATTTGGATTTCAAAGAAAAAGAAACTTTTAATGTTCTATAGCATCCATGCCACAGCCAGAGAGCGAAAGCAAAAGATTTGTTCTAGGATGAAAGTCACACTTGTACCAGTGCTTCCTAATCTGATCTCAGAGGGGCCAGACAAGCTGGAAGAGGTGATCAAAGTAGAGTGGGTGGGGTGGATGCAATGCCAATTACACTCTTGAAAAGCCACATTCCTTCTCCAGAGAAAGGACAGGAATACGTTATTGTAATTACACCAGCTCGGGGGCAGCAGAGGAAACTGAGACTTGTGGAACCAGACACAGACAACTGCTACAGCTCCCACCAGAGCATCAAGTCTGTTCATACTCCAAGAATGACACAGCAACACTCAAACAGCCAAATTCTGGGGAGGGAGTTAGAATTTTTCCCTCTAGAAAGTGGGAGAGGTATTATTTAACTAAGATTAACCCGACGCATTCTTGAAACATGACAGCTCCTATTTTTCCACGAGACAAAGAAAACAGTCTGGAACAGACATTTTCTAAGCTGTTATTCTGCCTTTGAATCCTGGTAAAAGGGCATCTCTCAGAGAACAGAATTAAAGCAGGAACAGCTACATTGTACCATCGTTCTGCCCTTACCTGTCATCAATAGAGTCCACTTTCTCCTGGATTTTATCAGAGTTAATGTTCCCATCACTAACGAGCCTCCTGCCCGTCTCCACAACTGCATTGATCTTTTCTTCATTGGCATCCATGGTGGTCATGAAATCCTCCTGCTTTTTAATAGCAGCTTCTGCTCCTTCCAAGGTAGTTGGCATCTCTGTGTGTGCCAGAACATACTCCTGGGATTAAAGAAATCAGAGAGAAAATTTTTACACTCTGGTTATGCTGCTGCTTCAACAACAGATATTTCCCAAGAACAGTTCAAAGTAAAACACAGTTAGAAAAGGGCAATTTTTCTGCTTGTGGCTCTCCTGCCAATAGACTTTGTTAATTGCTTGCAGTACACAGTGCCAACCTGTAGAAATGAAGTCAGGTATATCCTGACCACTTGCCTGGTTATTGAGGAAAGCTTCTGCTTGCTTGGTATCTCTGAGAAACAGCTGGTAGGCGTGAGACTGGGAAAGGAGATTTTGCCTGTTCTCCCACATTTTGTGAAGCTCATTCCATCCGGTGTCCAAAGCCTGTAGACGCTGGCGTAGGAACATGTACTGAGCATCAGTTTGCCCCTGTGTCACCATCTCACCCATGTCTCTCATCTTCTGATAATCTTCCTCGTAGTTGTTGATTTCATTTTTGATATTCTCGTGCTGAGTGAGCAGCTTCTCAGCCTCTGTCAGGGTGTTGGGCATATCTTCAGAGGCAATTGCAGTCTGTGTTCTGGAGAGCCAGGACTGGAAGTCATCCAAATCTCTCAGGAATTGCTGAAGCTTGCTGGCCTCTCCCAGGGACTCTTCCCGGTTCTTCAGGGTGGTCTTCATTTCTTCCCACACATCATTGATCTCTGCAAGCCGTGAAAGGATGGCTTGTGCCTGGTCAGGATGCTCTGATTCCAGCTTCTCTGCCTCCTTTTGCAGGTCACTGAGCTTGGCTTCGATGGCCACCAGGTCCCGTTCCATGCCCGTCAGCTTCCTCTGCAAGGCCATCACTCCAGCCAGGTCGTTACCCAGGTCTTGCGTGGATTCAATCACTTTGGTCTTTTCCCTGATCCAGGATTTGGTTTCATTACATTCAAGATGGTAGTTCTGAATACTTAGAGCAGAGAGCAGAGCATCCTTCTTCCTATCTACCAGTTCTCTGAACTGGCTCCACCTGAAATGTGTGAGGAGAGGAGAGCAGAGAAATTGAGATTTGTGGGAAAAGGATGTGGCAGCATTGCAGCTGCTCTCACCAGCTTTGTAAACCCAGCTAGTCAGGATTTTCTCAGTCCTTCCCACACCCTCAGCATCTCTAGCAAAGCAATCATTAACCCAGAGATAGTGTGTATTAGAACGTGACAAGTACCAGCACACTGAGTATAATTTTTTCTAAAGTGAAAAATTGGCAGTTACATCAACTTTTCACACTCCCTTGGTTTATTCTGAAGCTAAAAAATGAGGGAGTTTACACAAAACTACATTGATTTCTTTTTTATCATAGTAATTATTACAGTCAATTTCCAGCTCTCAAATCAAGGTACTGACACACTCAGGGCCTGATTAAGTCAAGAGCAAAACTCCATTTGATAATCAAGTATTTAAAAGGCACAACTCCTTCCTCTTGATGTTTTAAAAGCCTACCTTGAAGATACTTCAGGTAACAGCACCAGAATATCATAAAAAAGCCTATTTAAAAAAACAAATGACCCCACCATACTTGTTCCAGCTGGTGCGATGTTCCTGAGCACAAGGCTTTCACTTACCTTGTGTTGAGTTTATCTTGCTGTGCTTTGATCTTCTCCCCGGGGTGGCCACTGTGCATCAGCTGCCTGGCAATCTGGTTCACCACAGCCACACGGGATGCCTGGTTGTTCATTTCTGGCTCCAAGCTTTCAAACCTGGAGTGGGGGAAAACGACAAACACAAGATCCCCCAGGCATTAGAGAATCTGAGCCACAGGCAAGCTAAGAAATGTAGCTGGGGTAAAACATTTCCACCCAGTATTCCCCAAACTTCCAGGTAAAGGCATTCTCACCTGTGCTGGATCACTTCCAGGTCCTCCAGCTTCTCTGGAATCTGCATATTATTCAGCCACTTCTCCTTTTCATCAATCCAAAGCTCACAAGCATCTGCCTCACTGAACATCTTATAGAGAGCGAGGGTATCCTGCAGGGCCTGTTTACGCAGCCGTGTCAGCTCAGCAACCTCTTTGTATCTCTCCTCAATTCCGGACAACCTGCCTTGCACATCTGGAGACTCCGCGTGCTCCTGTGGCAGGGCCTTGGCCTGCTCGTGAAGAGAGTCGATGGTCGGCCGATAGCTCGCAATCTCTTCAGCCACATCTTTGTGTTTCTTGACCAAGGACTGAGTGGAATATTCATCATGGCCAACATCATTGCTGGAGACAATCTTGAGGATGTCCAACATCCACGCATCAATATCGTCAGCATCAGCCTGGAACTGGTGAAGGAGAGAGGCTTCCTCCAGCCGCTTCTTCCTAATGGCAGATAACTGCTCCAGGTTAGCCCACTGCTCCCGGATATCCTTAATTCTTTCTCTGATCTTCTCAGACCCAAAATGCTCTTCCGCGATCATGTCTTCACCTTCTTTTATCGCCTGCTGAAAGTGACCACTGCGGCCACTCATCTCGTCCTCAAACGCCTTGTGTTTACTCAAGAGTCGGACAACACTGGTTAGGTCCTTCCCATAGTCATCAGATGACAGGATCTGCTCCTTCTCCCTGATCCAGCCTTCCTCTTCAGCCATTTCCCAGAAGAATTTCCAGAGGCGCCGCGACTCCTCAAGGCGTGCGCGGCGCTCAGCAGCGAGCTGGCAGAGCTCCTGGTAGCAGAACTCCATGTGAGCCACGCGGTCCCTGATCACCTGTGGGTCACAGGGCTTGTAACCTGCTTGGACAGAGAACGTGTGTTACCACCTCGACTCACTCACTCCCATCCCCACAGCTGGGGCATACACAGAGCTCTGAATTCCTGCATGTTCCGGCTACAAGGTTTACATGAAAGAATCCACGGTTAGTCTAAGGCAAGTGAGTGGAAGTGTTCAAGCTCCACCACACAATAACACAGATCAGAAAATACTATTCTTTCCAGAAGACAAAAAACAAACCCCAAAAGTTAAGATACTCGTAACTGTTTCCAGTGAGACAAAATTCACTGAATTCAGGTTTATACACAACTGCACAAAATGGATGTCATTTATGCTAGTTAACACTGAGTTCTAGGGAATTGCTTCTTTTTAGGATAAATGGGGACACCATCAGACTGGGTCCAACAATCTGTGTAAATGTTTGCATTAAGAACACAGCATGGGGAACCACGGTGACCTCTACAAAGCCACAGCAGCTGCTGGTGAGGAGTGTGACATCCCATGCAAGGCACAATGCCACACTCAATTCCTGAGCAGGTTCCTGGACAAATAAGTCATTGACATGCTGAGTACAGAAGGAACAAATGGAGATGTATTCTCTCATTCTGGTGGGGAATTTAGCTAACCTATCTTGCAGAACCAATGAGTTTCACAGATAACCTCATAGATAATTAAGACAAAAGGAGTATGTTGGGTGCTGGTTACCTTCTCCATCGGTGGCAAACTTCTGAGCAGAGGCATTGACCCCTCTCACTCTCTCAGCCTGAATAGCAATGTCAGCTTCCACCAGAGCATGTTTCTGCAGCAGGTCTTCAACTCCCAACAAGTGTTTGCCATAGTCTTGGGACAGCAAAAGCACCTGAACAAAATGAGAAAGACTAGTAAAACAGGCTGAAAGCCATAAGCTGTTTGCTTCTTTGGGACTCCAGGCACTGTGATCTGTTGGTACAGTAGGTCAGAACTCCAGGTCCATTAGGACAGAAATTCCAAATGTAGAGACAAGGCTCATACAAATTTGAGCCAGTATTTTCGAAATCATTGGCAACCATGAAAAACTTGACTGCTCTGTAATGAATTTTCAGTCTAGGATGCTGAGACGCTGAGTTAGTTCAGCAGGGCCAAGGAGCAGCACTCAGCCCAAGTTCTATGAGCTCCTGCTGAGTGACATACAGCCTTCTCTCCTCCAACATCTTCCTAGTTCTGCTGGCTGATGGACAAGTCGTGGTCCTTTCCCTTCCCTGATCCCAGGAGAACAGACAGGAAGAAATTCAAGCCTTTTAAAGCAGAGTGGTGAAGAGGTGACTTGCTCCCCATGTAAATCATGACACAGAGAGATTATTTAATTCCTTTTCACCAAATCTGTCATCTTTACCCAACCACTGTGAAAGCATCCAAGCACCCTAAGCAACCAAAACTTCTGGGCTCTATGAGACAGATATGAAGCTGGAAAGTAGCTTTTTATAGGAGTGAACTTGTTCTTTTTCCTTACTAGTTTTTAATCTTTATTGTTAACAAATCATAAGGAATTTGTTCACTGCTCTTGAATGTGGATCTTCTGGGTCTGACTACTAAACCAGAGGGGCAAAATGAATCTTAAAACTTGACACAGAAGGACACGCACACCTCTGGAATATTTGGTCTGCGTTCTCAAAGGACTTCCACCCACCTTCATCTCATCCATCCAGTCCATAATGTACAGCATTTCCTGGAAAATCTTCTGCAGCCCAAGGTTCATCTCCAGTCGCTGTCTCCGTGCCCGGAGCAGCTCCAGGAGATACTCCCACAGGCGGATAACATTGTCCTTCCTCGCAGTGATGCGTTTGATGTCGTGGTAGTTTTCAGTCTCAAGCTCCTTCGCCACCGCCACCACGGCCTGGACCCGCTCCTCATATGCCGCGATGTCGGTCTCGATGGCCTCGTGCTTCTTTGTGGCAGCCTCCACTGCTGGGAGGTCAAAGCCAAAATTGTCCTGCAAAGGCAGAGGCACTTCTTCAGGAATGGCTCCTGAGGACAAAAGTCTCACTGCTCAACCTCTGCTGTCAGTTCTGACTTGGCAAAACACACTTGTTAGTAAATCTGGGACCTCAAAATGCTCCCAAGAGTCTTCTTTAATAAAATAAGAGGAGATGCCTCTGGTAATAAAGAACCACCGATAACATCAGAGATATTATTCACTGCCTTTGGGGGAAGAATCACATGGCCATCAAGATTAGGCTGGGGCTAATCTATCTAACATTATAATTCTAATATTAAACAATAAAATTAATTCCTGGGCTAATTTCACTGAACTCACCAAAATATTCAGATAAAGAAAATCTTGACTTGTGGGTAGTTATTTCCTCATCACATCTCCTGACCACAGCCTGGTAGGTTCAAGGAAGGGAATCCCAAACGTTTAAAAGAGAGGATGTACAGTACATACATATATAGAGTAACTAAATACAATAAATAAATAAATATGCACATACATAGATGCAGTAAAATATGAGGCACAGAGGAGAAATGTTCTCCTTGCAAGAACTGCATCCTGTAATTAGTCATGGGAACCATTTTAGTCACCCAGACAATTTCTGAGAGCAGCACCTGAGAAACGAGACGTTGATTTTCACTCAGCCAAGTTTCTCTCATAGCTGCCTTGCGATCGAATCTCCGTGCAAGTTGTTCCAGTTTCTCCTGTCTGATGAGCTCATTTCGCAGTGCCAGTTCTCTTTCATGTTCAGCTTTTTCCAGTCTTTCCCAGGCCTGAAGACGTGGAGGAAAAACACATGGCTTCTAAACAACACATTCTTACAAGATTATGATAAATCCCATCTCCTTTGCATGAAATCAGGGCTGAAGTCACTACAGGCAACTTTCACCAAACTAGTTCAATTATTTATAAGCCCATAAATCCAGTTTGCACTGGCTGGCCCTACACCTTGTTTGCTAATATAAACACATGACTTAAAATCTGCTCTCAATTTAGTTAAGTCATTTTCTGAGCAAGCTGTTTATGTCAGATGCATTTTCTCTCATCCTTTCTTACCCTCTTTCCCAACAAAGCTTAAGGAAACCACCTGGCTTGAATGTGTAAGACAATGTTTGTTTAAAAAAATAAAATCTCCTGACTGCTACTCCCAAACAAGCAGATTCTATCTTCCTCCTTTAGGAAGTGGGAATTAGAGATTCATGGCCTCTCACCTCCAAAATCAACATACAATTGTTGTTCTTTATTACACTTTGGAAAAGAAAACAACTGCAGAATTTAGTTATTACTGGTCTTTACAAATCCTTTTTCTCCCCCCGAGTCAGAAGTTATTCATATGCATGATGATAATATTACAAAAATCAGGAGTCTTAGAAGCATGATGGAAGTCAGCTAATCACCCTTCAGGTGTTCTTACAGACAACAAAAATACCCTCAATTAAACACAAACTAACTCTAAATCCGAACAGATGTGAAACTGCCTGAAACACGACTATTCTGGGCATTCCTCCTGCAACCAGGAGAGCTGAGCAGTTTGCTGCTCCCTGGGATGAGGCCACAGACACCCATAACAGCTGGTCTGGGAATGTCAAGCATGATCAAACACAAAAGAGGAAGTTGCCAGGCTGAAGCTGTTTATTATCCTTGGAAGAGCCTGTCAGCTCTGCAGTGTCCAGCCCTGCCCTGCCAGCTGCAGCACCAGAGAACAGGCTGCAGGATCCCAGAGGGATCCACGATGCCCAGGCAGCGCACTGGGAGGTGAAGGGGAGGGCACAGCACCTACTGCTGCTGCATTCTGTCTCTCCAACAGCCAGGACCACAAGGGGCAAGGCAGAGCTGGCAGCCCCTGGAGCAGAAGCTCCTACAGATGCTGAGGACACTCAGGGCCTGGCTCAGGGCAGTAAGTCCAAGCTATAGGAAAAGGTCACCCCACCTCACCCATCCCTTACAGCTCCCACATCAAGGCTGGAGATCACAAATGTTTTTCTGCCCAGTTTTCTGAGAGAAAACAGCAACATCCTGAGTCACAGGGGAGGAGCTGCTCAGTTTACCTTGTTAATGTCAGAGATGAGTTTGCCCTCCCTTGGCATGTACACTTTCTGATTGTTGGCTCTCATTTTGCTTTGGATGGTAAAAAGCAGCACTTCCAGGTTTCCTTTTTCTGTAAATCTAAACAAAATTTTGCAAGAGAATTGAGTTACAATCAAGCTCCCATTACTGCTAAGGCATAATCATAGAATTGTGGATTGACAGAATGGTTTGGGTTGGAAAGGACCTTAAAGCCCATCCAGTTACACCCTCTGCCAGGGCAGGGATACCTTCCACTATCCCAGGTTGCTCCCAGCCCTGTCCCACCCAGTCTGCAACACTTCCAGGAATGGGGCAGCCACAGCTTCTCTGGGTCACCTGTGCCAAGGCCTTACCACCCTCACAGGGAAGCCCTTGTATAAAATATGGGATATAGTTGACTACTATAAACTATAATAAACTATAATAAAGCACTTACTTAAAATGTTGACATGGTGAAATGTGCATTCACATTCACCTCCATCTTGTGTGGAAGCTGGGAGCAATGGAAATAGCCCACACTTCCCCCGGAGCCAGTTGGGGCAGACAGCAAAAGCAGCTTCACAGAAGTCAGCTGTCTGAGTGTTTGGATTTAAACCCCTCAGGGGACAGGAAAAGGCTTTTTTTTTATTCTAATACGTGCACTGTCCTAGTTTACTCCATCAACACAAGAAATGGAAGTTTTATTTAAAGCCCTCTGCAGTCAATAAACTCTTCCCACTGTCTTCCCTGTGCTGTATGCCTGGGAAATAAACAAACTCCATGGTCATGAGGGAATAGTCTGCAATTTTAGAAGAAGTCTGGATCCTGTGCAACGTTTCAGGTTGTGATTATTATCCATTAGAACTCATATTAGACAAAAATAGCAAAGAGATTTGATATCACGATGCTAAAAGAGGCTTTCCAGAAAGTTGCCCAGTTTTGCTTGTATCAGTTTGAGTAAGCAGAGCTGTTTGACAAAGCCAGACACGCTTCCTCTTCATGTTGGATAAGCAGTAGGGATCTTTTAATAGCAGCATTTTGGTATTATCCACTGCTATTAAAAGCACAAGTGGTGACATTACTGTACTACCACAGTATGTTATTACCACTCATATGATAAGATAGGCATCCCAGGGCAGGGACAGCTTCCAGGACACCCAGATCCTGGGGGAGACATGCTTTTCTCATTGTTGTGGTTAATATCTGCACACTGAACAGCACAAAGCAAACAAGCCCCAAGTAACATCAACAAGTACAAATCAGGAATATGAGAGCTGGGCTTGCTCAGGAAAATAAATTCTTAAGCCACAATTAAAATTACTTGGATGTGTTTGTTTTTTTAAAAAAATCAATGAATGACTAAGCCAACAAGACCACTGGGTGTTGTGTTAAACTGAGATTAAACTCACTTGGGTGGTTTCTCCACTGTGCGGTAAGTGTTGAATGCCTGCAGCTGCTGCTGCACCCCAACCAGGGAGTTGGCAAATTTGCGATTGTTGAGGATGATAATGGTTTGCTCAATCCACTCCAGCAGGTCAGAAGCCAAGGACTCGTATTTTTCTATCATTTTCTCTGTTTCAATGGCATTGTCAAGCACCTGCAACAGCAGCACAACACACATGAGTCACAAGGGCAGTGCTCTTCAGTCATTTAAATCCAACAAGCCACATAAAAGAAACTGCTGGGAGACTTGAGTTGTGAATCAGAGTACTCACTGCTGGGATCCCTGAGGAATGAGAGTTTAGCATTTTTCAGCACTAAATTCCCAAGATCCCACAGCAATAGGGGGACAGATCTGAGGCTCACACAAGGATTCATGTTCAGTCTGTCAGCTGAAAGGACGAGGGCAATGTTGCCAAAGGACAGAGAATGACTGCACATGTTTTAAATGAGGGACTTTTCCAGAGGAGACAGAGGGCCCAGAGGGTGAGGAGAAGTTAATGAGAAAGGAAAAGTAGCAATGATACTAAATTAACACGCAAAAATAAAACACCAGCCAAGTGTTTTCTAATGTGAGGCAGCTGGAAATTAACTACTCCTCCTAGTCACATGGGAATATTTAACATTCAAAACATGTTCAAAAGCAAAAAAAAAAAAAAAAAAATTACCAGAGTGGACTCTTAAAAAATTAATACCCAAGAGGAAAAAGAAGATCAGAAATATTTCACCTGCTTTGTAACAATTTATAATTTAAATGGGCAGACCTTTCCGATACGTTTTCCTTCAACAGCCAAAGCTTTCATCTTGGAGAAGTAGTGGTAATATGTCACCACATAGGTGATGATTGACTTTTCATCAGGGTGATCAACACTGATATCTGCAAACCAAACAAGAGTTATCTCAGCATGCTGAGGCTGCAAGGGTTACACTAACAGAGCTCAGAGTGCACCAAGGATGTGTTTGGGAGTCAGAGATGGGTTCAGTGGCAGTTCAGCCCCTAAGGTTGGTGTCCTAATAAAAAGTAAATTGAGCAGTTTTGCCCTGGTTCTGGCAGAAGTGTGGACTGGGGCTAAAGCTTGGGGCCTTTGGGCTTTACAGTCAAGTTCCAGACTTTGCCACAGCTTGCGCATAGCCAAATAACTCCTCTGATGTCTGTATAAGTTGGCAGAACTACTGTTAATTGACAACCTCAGTGCTGTGTCAGCGTTTGGAGAAAGGAATTCAAACCTATGTCTGTCCAGGTGACTCTGAGAGATACAGGTGGAAAACAAAATATTTCCTCTCCTGCAGCAATTCTTAGCCACTGGAAAACAAGCAAGAAGAAACTTGCCCAAACACATCACTCTTGCGCTGTGACACAAAAGGCTCTTGCTTCAGCACTGGGAACGCACACACCCCCATTGAAGCACAGGCTGAAACTCCTCTGCTTCTCTTCCTTCTCAAAAGGAAACCTCTGACTAGAATGACTTTATGGACACATGGCCAGGCCAACAAACTTGTCAGATGGCAGTAAATAAACACAGGATTAAGGGCTCTTGTGCTACTGGTGCTCAGTTTGCTGCTGGAGACATCTCACATCCTCTCCCTCCCTCTCTGCCTGTATCACCAGGTGAATCAGCAGCATCCAGCTGCTCTTGGACACAAAAAGCTGTCACAGTGATGTGCTTTAACATGGAGGGGTGGGAGGAAAGAGCCCTTAAGTGCTGAAACTGCTGGAATTCTTACCCTCGGGGTCCAGGAGTTTGGTAAGACCAAGGTGCTGCTCTGCAAGGTTAAAAGCATTCTGCAGATTGTAGTGTGCATTTGACTTCTTCAGCTTGTCAAAATCAATCAGATCAGGCCTAGACAGGATGGAAAACTCTTTAGATTTCCCAAAGCACAGTGCAGCCACCCTCAAATGAACTAAAATCTCCAACCCTTAGAAAACCTGGCCAAAGTTTCATATGCCCTATGCATTTCTCAGCAGTGCTAAAGGAATGAAGCAATGCCCAACACATGGCAGGGCAGGACCTGGCCATGGAAGAGAACAGGGGAGAGCTTAACAGCAGGGAAGGTGACCCTGGAGAAGAGAAGAACAAAGTTGTGATCATGAGTCTCTCCTCGTGCCTATGGAAGTGTGCAATCCATCCGGATAACTCTGCCTGAGCTTGCCATGAGCAGCATTCCCAGCCATGGCAGCCTGGCACCACATCTGGCCATCCTTGGGCAGGGATTTCCTTTGCCTCCAGGCTGGTCTGGGTGTACCCCCCCACTCCTGCCCCCGAATTCCAGACCTGGGCATGGCCTACTCACTGAGGTACAAGAACCAAACCAAACCCAAATAATCACAGGTGTAATTTATTCCTTTGAAACCAAACACAGCCTCTTTTGACTTGTGGTGTGAGAAGTTGCTGCCCAGCCGAGCTCACAATGACCACAAGAGCTGTAAAGCTCAAAACAAGACAAGTTGCTGTAAAACCCTCAGCAACTCCTCAACTTCCTGCCCTTCACAGATTTTTGAAATCAAGCTGCAAAGTAGCTGCAAAACCAGGGCAGACATTGAGCCACGTGTACCTGTGCTTATGGATCAGTGCATTGAACGCCATCCCATCCCTCCAGCTTGTTGTAAAGTTGTGGATATTGACATTGGGGTACCTGCAGAACAAAAACAAGGAGAGTGCAATCAGTACAGCATCCCCAGTGCAGCTCTGCACACTCTGGCACCAAAAGCCAGAGCAGAGAGATATTAAGTCATTATTTCTTCAGAATAGGGTGAAAAAGAGTCAGCATATTACTATATATATTCATGGATTATCAGACTGGTGTGTTTATCACCCAACACTAACATCATAAACTCAGACTTTTCTGACTTCAACTAAACATCAGCTCACTTGTCTTGAATTCCCTCTCTCTGAATCCACTTAAGAAGAGACACATTTCCCATTTAAAATTATTTCAACAAAAACTCAAAATGCTGCAAGAACTTTAGAGATAATCACTTAATCCATACTCACCCAGCTGTTTTCATCTGGCACCACAAAAGCAAAGCATCTTTAGCAGATTTCTTCTCCTTGTTGTCCTCAGTTTCAACGCTGATATCTTGGATCTAAAAGTAACATAGAAGATTTCAATATTTCTCTGAGAAAACACATTGCCTTTTTGGAAAAGATGAAAGGAACACTGGAAAACACCAAAATTAATGCTATTAAATGTTTATTACTATGCTATTTGTTATGAATTATATATTTATTATACAGATGTATTATTCTTTCTGCAAAAGGACTTCCCAGCTTTTTTTAACTAAGGGCAAAGACCAATATGTAACTTGTTGAAAAACAAGAAATCTCAAGCTTTAGCTGGGACACTAATATAATTCCTGTGGGCACCTTAATCCATGTCAGTGCCAAGCCAGCCAGGTTATGGATAACCAGCATGGAGATGGAGAGCAACTCAGGGCAGTATTTCCTCCTGGATTTAGTGTACAGACTGGAGCTTCACATGTATTAGTGATTTAGAAATAAAGCCATATGAATTTCCCCACAGGAAACTCCCACCACAGGTCAGCAGCACCACAGAGACCAATTTATCCTGACAGGTTCCCAGGCACTTCTCCCTCCCAGCAGCTGGGAGCACTCTGCTCCTAAAATACACAGTGTGACAAACAGGTGTGGAAAGCTCATCCATGTGTCTGTGTGTGCACACAACTCTACCTGGAATCTCAGAATAATAGTCCAAATAAGGCCAAGTGTCAGCCTGTGATTCCCATCCACAATATCATGAGATCCCATGTTTTCTAGGTGCACTCGTTGCTCTTTCAGGAACTGGAGGGCTTTATCCACATTCTCCAGGCAATGGATGCGCATCCTTCCTTTAGTTGGTTTAGGCTAGAAGGTAAAAGGAAGAATAGAAACATTTATTACTGTAGACGGGAGGGGGAAAAATAAGAGCTTGTGAAGTCTTCAGTCCTGGCCAGTGCATCACCACTCCCAGGCAGCTACACTGCATTTGTTCCTCAAATTCCAAGGACAAAACCACGCCTTGCATCTTCCAGCCCATTATCACCAGGAAAATGGAAGCAGCATAAAAAAGCATGGTGCCAAACCCATGGTGAAAAATCCAATATCCTGGACCTGAGCTGGACACATGGCCCCAATTTAATTTGCTTTTCAAAGGATTTTTCCTCCTTACTTCCCTCATGTTTCCTCTCTAGGATATTCACTCACAAGCTCAGATTTGAACTGTGAGCTAGTCAGTAAATCTCCTCCAGAAGGAAGGGGCATTGCTTTTCTTTGGTCAGTAAATTGGATAAAGAGTAAGAAAATAACCGAGATTGATTACAAATTTTTCTTCATAGGAAAAAAAAACTAATTAAAAATCAGCTACACCAACATAACACAATTATATGAAGGCCCACTGCAACTGCAAAACTACAATGAGTTATCAGCATGCAGAATTCTGCTGTAAAACTGAATAAAATTAAAGGAACTTTGTTGTGCAGATAAGGATTACAGTTGAATAGCCTGTTCAGTGTTCACTGGGATGTCACCAAAGGTACTCAGCCAAATGACTAATTGCCATAATTTCCTTGTTTTCTGCAGTGAATGTAATTTACTGGCTATGGAAATAGCTCAGGCAATATCCTTGCCCCAGCCTGCACTCAAGGGGAAGAGTTTCGGCCAGTGCCATGGTACAGTCCCTGGAAACACAGCCTGTACCACAGGGGATGGTGGAGAGGGAAACTGTGCAGGAAGATGCCCTTTGGGACACACAAACCCTGAGGCCAGAGGCTTCAGCCTCAGTCAGCTTGGATCTGTTCTGCTGAGGCTGGGGAATGATGCTGGGTCAACCCACAGCTCCCAGCAAGGGGGAGAATTTCCAGGAGCCCCCCCACTGCTCTGGGGTATAAAAGTCTCTCCAAAGAGGCCCAAATTGCACATACAACCTGAGTACATCCCTCCATCCCAAATGCTGCCACTGCAAAGAGTCACAGCTGGAGCAGAAGGAGGAGAGAGCTGCATTGTTGGCTGAGGCCCACCAGAGATTCCTCAACCAGCAGGGACAATCTGGGATTCAGCCTTTAGCTGGCACCATCAATCATCAGGAGTGTAGAAAGCTGGACCTAAGGCTAGAGTGAACCTTGCAAAACGCAGGTAGAAGGGAGTTCCCGGGCATGAGGGAAGGCAGAGGCCTGGCTGCACCCCCAGCTCCAGCCCACGGTTCCTCTCAGCCCATGGCCACATCTGGAGCTCTGAAGCAGCTTCCCAGGCCTGCTCACCTGCATAAGGATGTTCCCAGTGCTCGGGAATGACTGTGACTGTGGCCATGTCTCAGCAGCAGTGGCAGACCCCAGCCTGTCCCCTCTGCCTTAACACAGCTCTTCCCACTGCCTGAAGCAGTACTTGCATCGCCTCTATTGCCTCAAAGTACTGAGCAGAAAAGGATTCATAAAGCTCTTTTTGTGCTCTCAAAAGCTCCACCACCATGGTTACAGAGCCAAAACCATTCACCAGAGATGTTTTATGTAGAGGAAGAGGCGTCTGAGTCTGGTTTGTGCAAGGTTTGGCTGTGCTTGCCACACTCCCCTGCACAGCCTTGGGATGAAGCATAGTGAGACATATCTTGCACAGTTATTGGGCTAACACAGATCCAGACACTGAATGAAGGGAAAGCAAGTACCAAACCCCGAGTCCTCACATGCACATTACAGGAAAATTGGTTCTATATCAAAACCCTTTCTCTTTTCCAAGTGAAAATGTGACAGAATTCACTACAGAGAATGTGCTTAAGTGATTTGACCCTTGAGCATCCAGGAATTTTAAGGAATTTACTAATCCCTAATTTAGTTATGGAAGAAACTGAGCTAAATGCTTAATCTTAGGCTGAAAACAATTCCCAGATTTATTTTTCTGTTTGGGAGAAGCTGGTTAACAGTGTGTGCAAACCAAATTACAACTGTCCTTTCATGCTGGCTGGATTCTTTCCACTGTGCTCAGTGAGAACATTGCATGCTATCAGTTTCTTTCCAAACACTGCTGTGCAGAGAATATTGTGCTGTAAGGTCTGGACTAAACACTAGGATTAGGAATCAAACTGAGCAAGGTCAGGAAGATGTAGGTGTTGCTGTTATTTGATGCTCTCATTCTGAGTTTCTCCAACACACCTCCAAGGACTGTGGGTTTTCATCAACAAAAATGACAACAGGTTTTGGAAAATGCAGGGGCTTGTGCAATTGAAGTGAGAGGGCAAAGAGCAGCCCTGCTTCCCTGATTAGCATCCAAAATCCTGGACTCTGCTCCACAGGCTCCAGAGCTCCAGAATCTGAATCTCAGTTTCAAAAGAGAGGAAACAACTCTTGTTCGTTCCACTGCATCAGTGAACACGCCATGTTTATCGCATACTCATCTATGCTAGTTTCTGTTTTCTTACCATTTGATGTTTCTTGTCTTGATTTTAAGCTTTCTGTGTAAGATCTGCCTTCAAATTTCCCTGAGGCACCATGGAGATGTCAGAACCTACCTAATATTGACTAAAATAAATTCCAAAACACTGAAGAACATCAGCAAGTGGATGCTGCGTGGCAATCCTTCTGGAATATTTTTGGTGTGTGTAAGATCCTCCTGGAATACTTTTGGTGTGTGTAATTGTCTCAAGGTTTAGTGCATTGCGTTTACTCTTGTTTGCAGAGGAAGGTGTGGTGGAATGCACTGTTCAAACAGAACCTGCTGTCCTCCAGCCTCAGATAAGGAAGCTACAAAAAGAATGTGTGGTGGTGCAAGCAGCTGCCAATGCCAGACACAATGATGCAAGTGCAGCTCCACGGAGGTTCCTGCCCTCTCCCCACCCGGCAGCTGCCTCAGGCCTGTTTGCATTTTCCAAAACCTGGAGTGAAAAATGTAAATGAACAGCACAGCCATAGTCATGGGACTGCTCTGAGCTTCCTATTTGCTGCTCAAAGTCAAATCTTGGCAGGCAGACAGGCAGACTTAACCAGAGGTGACACAGTTGGTGTGTCTCAGCCCTCAAATAATGGGGCATGTTGGTCTCAACTATTCCTGTGTGAGGAGTACCTGCCACCTGCAGTAAGCAGGTGGCAGGTACTCAACCCCAGCTGTTGCTGACGCAACGGTCTGGCAGAGACAGAGAGGGGCTCTGACCAAACTGCAGCTGAACACCAGGATTTGTTACCCCATCCACACAGGCAGCTCTGTGCACGTCACAACCCCCTCACCCTTCCAGATGCACTCAGACAGCTCCTCTCCTGCCTCCCCACACACACACACTGCACTGGGCCATATGTTCCACTCATTAATCAGAGTCTTAAGCCATGGAGCTCCACTAATAGGAGAGCTTGATGACAAGTGATTACCCAGCCCCCCTGCAGCCTTGGGTCTTAGCTAAAGACTCGTATTTCTTTGAAAAGATTGCTCTAAATTAGGCAGTTAAGAGTATCGACATCATTTAAGGAACTAAAGGAGAAGCTGATACCTAGCCATTTCCTGGCACCCAGTTTTCCTCTTGAGCAGCAGCATTTTCCACTACAAGGACTTTCTTACTCACCACTCCTTCTGCTGGTACCAAGGGTCTGCCTCATCACACCCAAAGAAAGAATTTAACCCATTTATTTAAATTGATTTTAGATATTCCCACAACCAAATAAAACCCAAGCCTTATCTATCCAGGTAAAATCAAGTACACTCAGGGACATTCCTCAGCAGTGGAGTGTAATGAACACCACACCTCCAGCTGCTCCAAGGGTGGCATGGCCCTCTCTAATTGTCATTCTGCACAACCCTGGCACACTCTGAGAAGCCAGCAGGGACGTGCCAGGCCTGCACACCTGCATCAGTGCAGGGTTTGTTAGCAGAGAAATGGACCACTGCCCACAGGGCCCAGGAACATCCCCCAGCATATCTAACTCACCACCACCGAGGGATCTAAGGGGCTCAGGAACATTTTGTACTCTGTGCCTGTCAGATTTGGGAGCAGGGAACATGCTGCTGGAAGCACTCAGCATGTTACTAGCAAGGAACCTTTGAAGAAGACTTCCTTTGATTCACACTGAAGCCAGTAGGAAATCATTTTAATGATGTCTGGATCCAGCTGAAGAAATAGACCTATTTTTTTTTTCCTTTAATATATAAAAAGACATTTCCAGTGCTGAACCCTCATCACTCAGATTTCCTATACTGCAGTCAAGCCAAGGATTCACAAAACCCCACCCAAACCCAACCCAGCCTCCCCCACAATGGATATAGATAAGTGCTTACAAGTCTCTCTCCTGAAAGCACTTCCAGGAGTTTGATGAGCATCCTCCCATCTCGAAGGTCAGTGTACAGGTCTGTAATTCGGCAGGACACACGAGCCAAGTGGGAATTCACCCACTTTGTGAAGGTCTTCTTCTGAACTGCCTCACGTTCATCTGTGGGGAAAACAACATAACGTTACTCAAAATAATTCCCAGCTCATGTTTCTATGTAAAAATGAGATGCTCGAACATTTAAGATTAAATCAAATGTATGGCTCATCTTTTTGGGAGAGTCATTGATGAAATTAGGACTTTTCATTGAAAACCCACCATTCTTCACCTGCTGAGTTCACCTGCTCTGGAACACACACACAAATCCACAACAGATCCCTCAAAATACCACAAGTCATTTGGGATTAAGACAAGTATGATAGAGAGCAGAGACCAAAGCTTCCCACTGACTTTTTTCCCTTCTCATGACAATATTTATTTGCAGATTCAACATTTATAACTGTATTTACACAATGTCAAAATGAATTTTTCCATAACTGCATGCCTGAGGTAGACAAGCATTTATATCAAGCCACAGAAAAAGAGATTCTTTCCACCTTCCCTTCCCAGAGTCTTTCACAACTGTTTATAGAGGAAGACATTGGCTGTAAGAGCACTCTTACTGCACAGGCTTGCTGTAGTCCATATTAATTCACAAACTCCTACCCAGCTATCTGCCAAGCCCAGAGTTCTCAGACAGAAAACATTATACATCTCTGTGGTTACATTCTTTTGCCAAGGGCTTTGGATGAAGCCCTTCCTTGTTAGCCAAAAGTCATTTCACTGAGCTGGGAAATACTGCAGACCAAATTTGTCAAAACACAGGTGCTCTGACTCGGGCTCTGAAAGTCACAGTTAGACAGATGAATGGAAGTGCTCTGCTTTCCCAGGCAGAAGATTCCAAGCCTCCCAACAGTTTCCATAAAGTTGTTGGCATATGCAGGAACAGGACATGAAGACAGATTAATCCTAAACTACAGTGTCCCCAGCTCTGAAAGCTCCAAGAATGTTGCTTGAAATACAGAGAACATTCCAGATCTGACTGCCGAGGGATTTGGTAGATGCTGTCCTTCCAAAGGAAGGATGTCCTCCCTTCCTGGCACTGCAGCATGGTTGGGGGCATGGCCCCAGCACATTCACAACCAGTCACTGCCTCCAGGGCCTTGGGGACAGCAGCAAAAATCTGATCATGGTGATGTGGGATGACAAAGATACTGAGAGTGAAGAGGACAGAAAGCTGGGGACCAAGAAAAATAAGAAAAGACAGTAAAAAGAGAAATCAGATAACAGAGAGGTGGTGAGCGGGAGGGAGAGCAGACCTGCACTGAGTGGTGGTTTGCAAAACTGCACACACCCCACCCTATGATTTCAGTTCCTCCCACTTATTTCTGAACTTGTCCTTCCTACCCATGTAGCTGGCTATGACCAAATCTACTGCCCTGAAACTGCCCTATTTTTGACAGTTCTTACCTACTTGTAAGGTGTGAAATTACAAATGTGGTTAGGAAAAATATCAAAGCTGGGGTTAGTGACAAAACAATGTGCTTTGGGTGAACTGACAGTTTGCATTTTTGTGTTTGCCCTCACTCCGTATGGAGCAGAGGATCCCTGTGATAAGAGGAAGAGAACAGGAAATCAGCAGGAACTGCAGCTAGTGTCTACTAGCTTTAAGTATATTTTTTATTAACTATTTATAGCAAGTGCTTGAGAATGCTGTATCTGCATCTCTATTTGTCTAGTAATCCATGCCTTTACTTGAAGTATTTTTTTTGAAATGAATCACAGAAGAGAAACCTTGCAATAGTTGGTGCTTTTTAAAGAAAATTCCAACAGAAATTATGCCTCCTTTCACCAGCTTGAACAAGCCCCAAAATACCTCAGCAAGTTTGTTTATTTAATCAATCACTGTAGTCACTACACAGGACCACAACATTCAGTGATCCCTGTACTTACATTCATTCCAAAGAGAAATGTCAATGTACAGGACATAAAATAGAAAATAGAGTTGGATATACAAATTATTATGTAAAACAGAAAGAACTATCAAATACCTTCTTAAAGCCAACCATTAAAAAATATTTGGTCAAAAATTATGGTTATCAATAATCTTCCTGATTTGGGGTCACAGTGAAAGTAAAGAGTGGGAAAAGAACGTCCATGTGGGTTTAGTAAAAGGAGATGAAGAGTCAGGGAGTAATTTTGAACAGATGAAAGACATGATGTGGGAAATGCAGTGACACATCAAACCATGTTGTGAAACCTTTGGATCCATGGTATTAACTGACACCAGTTTGAGATCTTCTGGTGTTGAAAGCAAGTCAAGGAAGCCGACAGAGCAAGCAGCCCTTCCAGGACAGGGAAGACAGGTCTTTCCTGGGGACAAGCGTCCATGTGGCTCTGAGGCTACTTTCCCAAAAACTTTTCCCACCACAACACTTTCAGTGGCCCCAAAGGAGAACAAAGTGCATTTTTCAGGCAGTGGGGACTCGGGGAAAAAACCCTGAGAAAGTTGGACTGACTTCTTCTCTTGAGTGCTGCCTCAGCATCCTTAAGCACAGTGAACTATCAGGGAGGGAGAGGATGGGAGTCCAGCCTGGCTGGAGGCCCTCTGTGCTGGGGGAGGTGATGGTGGTGTCGTTAGGAGTGTTTTCTTTACTCTAGAGTGCCTCTCCCCTTCTGCTTTCCCGTTTCCCTCAGCCTTGCTTTCAGCCGCCTCGATTTCCTGTTTACAGCGAGAGGCTGCAGGGCCCGGTTGGTTTCTCTGGCTC
Source organism: Trochalopteron elliotii (assembly GCA_024734555.1). NCBI lineage: Eukaryota > Metazoa > Chordata > Aves > Passeriformes > Leiothrichidae > Trochalopteron > Trochalopteron elliotii. Next base: position 341,213 of record JANPWX010000192.1, read on the forward strand.
CCCACCTCCACCTCCGCCCCACTCGCTCTTGCCTGAGCTCCTCTCACCTGATCCCCACCCATCCTCTGTGGAATCGGCCTCCTCCCTGCTGGCCTCACCACTTAAAAATACTGTGAAAGTCTCTATTGAGACCACAGCTGTGCTGGTTACAGTGCTAACTCCTGGTGCTGAGCCTACAGTCAGCTTGTCACATGAGCTCCAGCAACTTCAGTGCTGGAGCTATTCATGGCTTTTCACTTTCTTTCCATCTCTCCTCTGATTTACAGCAAGCAGGGCCCAAAGCAGGGAGATCCCTGATAGTCTGGGTGCAGCCCCATGGGAAAACCCTGTAGCACCACACAAGGCCCCAGGCCCTACATGTCATTGCCAACTTTTGGGAACAACCAGCAATTTATGTCAGAAAAATGCCATTAGAGAGACACAGCAGCTCTTTCAGGCTCCTAATGGGGCAGTCACCCAGGAAGGCCAGGCTTTATCCTGCACTTGGCACAGGCAGAGCACAGCTCTAATTCCTCACTGACCCTCTCAGCCAGAGAAGCCCCTGAAGGGAGAAGGCACAGCCCTTCTTACCCCGCATCATTTCACTCCTCTTGCACTCCCACAACGTGGGAAAGCAAACCAAGCCCATTTGGAAAGTGGTGTGATTGGGGTTGGTCATGTTAAAACCTCTCCTGATTATTTCTACATGGTGTTTCACAATGACAGCAGGTTTTTGCAACGCTTTTATCAACCCTTTCTACACTGATAAACTATGTTTCTGCTCTGGGGTTTCAAGCTTAAACACACAGAATTAAAGCCACAGAATTTTGGTTGTATGATTCAGATAAAGAAAGATATGTACAGAAATGTGGTGCTTACAGTCCTGACAATTTGGTTAAGCAAACAACGCAACTGTGACTCTCCTAATGTGCAAAAACCTCAACAGTAAGGGCCAGGTGCATCCACGAGTGGTGACTCCAGGGATTTAACATGAGCCATGGGCCCTGAGTGCTATTTACAAACCTTATGTGATGGTTTTGACAAATGTCCTTCACATTTTCAAAAACACAGTTATGGATTTTGAAGATTAATTAAAATGAGAGGATATGGGTGGAGCTCCAAGTGTCCTACAGCTTGTGAAAACACTTGTTCCCCAAGGGTAAAGAGAAATGAGCAACATGCAAAACATGCACAGCAGGAAAACGGAAGCCGCTCTCAGAGCAGTATCGATAATAGAGAATCCAACTTATCTTGAAGCAACACTGGGAAGGAAATTTCCTGTATGCGGAAGGCCCCATGACAATGCTACCACCAGACAGGGGTTTGCAAACTCCAGCACTGTGATTGTGATGCATCAAGGACTGATTTGTTTAGGAGTTTAGTAAATAAACTGGAGTTGGTACACTGAAAGCATAAACTGAGCTGGACAGGAGCACAAGCAGGCATGCAATCCCTTCCTTGCTGAGGGGAGACCATTCTTCCTCCACTAATTTGTTGACAAAAAATCTGACAAAAATGCAGTCCACTTTCTGAAAGCTCAGAGCTCAGTTACCGAGTCCCCAGTGTGGGACAGTGGGAGGGTGCTCACATACACCACCCCCCTTGTCACACACTCAGCTCTGCTGGGTGAACTCAATAAGGCTGTGCCAGAATAATGGTGAATTTGTTTTAATAACTGCCCTGAGAAAGGCAGGGCTACAGGAGCTGGCTGACACCAACGTGGGCCCCATGACCCTGTGTACTCCCACATGCCTTACGGGCCCCAGGGCCTTTGTGTGCAGCAGCACTGACCACAGTCGTGGCAAAGGTTACCTGTGTGGGCACCTGTCTGCTAAAAACAGCTTCCAGACACCCTGATTGCTTCCATACTGGTCAAACCACATTTCCAACAAGCTGACCTTGAATTCCTTTCAAATGGAGCAGCAAATCTGTTCGGGCCAGACCTGCACACATAAAATGACTTCGAGTGTGTGACAGCTCTCACCAGCTCCTGAGCAGGGGCAAAATCCTCCACACAGCAAAGGGGGTGCTCCCAAAGGAGCCCAAACAGTGAAACTGGTGCACAAAAAGGAGAGTTGAAAGGAGCAGTCTGGGACTGCTGCTGAGTTCTTGACCCCTCAGGACAGCCAGGCCATCAGTGGCACTAACAGCCTTCCCACCAAGCCCAACCCAGGGGCAGCTGCTCTTGGCACTGGCACTGTTGATGGATCCCTGCAATACCTCAAGGAAGACAAATTACAGATGACTTTTAATCTCTAACTCCAAAACCTCCATCTCCTGCAGATTCCCATCTTATACTTCCATGCTGGAATTTCTCCAGCTTAAAATGATTACTTTTTTCACTATAGCATGCAGTGCGTGCCCTATATGAAGCACTGCTACATCTACTGACTCAGAGATCAGCTGAGTGCTGCTCTAAGCACATCACTTCTGCTGATATCCATGACCCACAGCTCCCAGATTTTCCCAGATCATATCCTCATTTAACAGACCACAGAGAAAACAGAGCTTCCTTTCACAGGACAATATTTCCATTGCTGTTGGTGTTCAAGGTACAGGATATCACCCTATGTTTTCTTACAGATGCAAGGATGTGGAGAGAAATAGCCAGTAATATTCACAGCTTCACAAATTCCAGCTGTGCTTAGAGTTTTTTCAGTTGACAAAGATGCACAAGGGAAGGAAAGATCAGCTACTGGGACCAGAATGTGGTGATCAAATAGGATTTTATCAATAAACAACATGAACAGATGTGCTGTGCTAACCTTCACTGTTTGTTGTAGCAAGCAAAGAGAGAAAGAGAACATGAAATAACTCTAACATGGGTCCAGCCTCTGGTATTCCAGGCAGGCTTGAATGGAACAACCTGACCCTGAGGCACACAGAGCCCTCAGTGGGTCTGACACAGCTCCTTTGGTCACCACTCCAGCAGCACCTTGACAAACAGTGCTAGTGGCTCCTGCTCCTTAGATTGCCTGTCCAAATTGAGGGCTGTGTGCTCAGAGAAGGCTGGGGACTGCCAGCAGCCCTGGGCCGTGCCTCAGGCTGGGGAAGGAGGCTGAGCCTGGGTTTGTGTGCTCCTCACAGCCCAGCAGAACCCCATCCTGGGGTAAGACCCCCTGTGGGACTGCAGCTTGTGAGGTGTGTAGCTATGCAAAGCACTGAACTGATGCACCACTAAATATAGCCCAGAGGGTAAAATGCACTTCAGTGTATCCACTGAGGATCAGCTGAGGAGAGAAACACCTGGCTTGAGTAAACACTCCCAAAATGATGGCCTTTCCACATGGTCCTACACATGCTGCATAATCCTTGGGCATCAGGAAGCCCAGAGAACAATGCATAAACATGCACAGCCAGGCACAGAGAGTCTAAATGGAAATATATTGGAATTGATCTGTAGGGAAGAAAATGAAGGCAGGAGGAAAGATCACTATTAGCTATCAGTAGAGAAAAGGAAATTTTCTCTTAACATTCAAGTTTCTCTTAATATTCAGGTGTCCTATGGCAATAAACTGAGCAGTGAATGCTGCTTTTTTCCAGCTGCAGATAGCAGGTTAGCACTGAAAATTGGGATTGATAAAAATGGAAGAAACAGAGGTTAATGTAGAAAACACGTGTGTGTCCATAGCACACACATGCAGGGATAAGGAAAAAACTAGAACAAAACCTGTAGGAATTTGAATTTACACATGAAATACAGAGAACAAGGTACACATGGGTCCTGCGCTTAGAAAAATGCATCTCCTTCATTTTAATCTTGCTGACAGTTTACCATGGAGGAATGGGAGTGGAGCAGCTGATCATACTCATGCAAATAGGATGCATTTGTTAATGGTTATTTTATGGCACAAAGCAATCTGTGGAGTGACTTCCAATCCAAACTGGTGAGATCACACCAAAGCTTTTACATGCTCCAGCATGACTTACACAAGAACTTGAATGCAAATGTTAAAGATGACAAAGCAACGAGGGGATTTTGTTCATGCTGTGTTTACCTGGTGATTTCATTAGGAGCAAAATCTTTGCTGCTTTCCCGACTCTGCTACATGGAAACAATTGTGGAGAAATCAAGGGTGTGCTCAGCAATCCTTTTGCTTTTACTAGGAAGCACCAGCCAGCTGCTAAATCCTATTAAATATCTACCCTTTCCTAATAAATGTTACAGCATGTGACCACTTTCACTGCTGAAAATGCTCTGGAAAAGAAAAAAGGGAGAGCTACATAATGCAGTGTGTGAAACAAACAATTCTGCTGCTTTCTCTCTTTGATGGCACTAAACCTCCCTCACACAATGACATGATGCACAGAACAATGTCCAGGAGCCAGCCAAGCATTACGGGGTGTGGAAGGGCAGGTCCCTTCATTGTCTTTATTTTTACACAGAGTTTATGGCATTTTGGTGTCAGCAACACAAAAATAAACCTTCCACAAGCCAGATGCAGATTCATGTACAGGAATGACTATGTTCATCTGCAAAAAGTTACTGTAAAGCCTTCACAGCAAATAAGCATAGAAGTCATCTGGGTTTAACAGATTAAACTGGTGGAAGAACTCAGCTTTTGATTTATACTTTTTGTTTCAACTCAGAATATGAAGATGACATATTTAAGTAGATTTAGAGGAGCAGGTGCCCAGCTCTCCCTGCATTGGTGATGGCTGTGTGAACTGCTGGTTTAACTTCAGGGGACTGGAACACAAACCTGAGTAACCACCTCTGACAACATGCCCAGCTCCTTCTGTGGAGAACACCCATCACAGGGCCCATTATAGCAACAGCAACCAGCCAGCTGCTCTTCTGGTTCTCCAGGAAACCCACTGACTGCTTGCTCTTCTGTATGAAATGCAAAGCAGCTACAGAAACATCACCTTTCCAGTGGGTGATTCAAATGGTTTAACACTTCTGGGGACTGCTCTTGGAAATACCTACACCCACGTTCAGCTTCAACCAGCACCACCTACCCTGGGTTGCACACGACCACTGAACAAAACGATCACAAGGACCAAGGCCTCGACCCCAAAGTGTATCACAGAATCACAGACTGATTTGGGCTGGACAGAACCTTAAATATAATCCAGTTCCACCCCTCAGCAGTGGGTCAGGACACCTTCCACAAGGTCAGGCTGCTCAGAGCTCCATCCAGCCCAACCTTAAACATTTCCAAGGATGGGGCAGCCACAGCTCCTCTGGGCAACCTGTGCCAGGGCCTCACCACCCTTGTAGGGAAGAATTTCCTGCCAATATCCCATCTAACCCTTCAGTCAGTGTGAAGCCATCCCCCCTTATCCTGTCACTCCAGACTCTTGTAAATAGTCTCTCTCCATCTTTCTTGTACCTTCTTCAGGCACTGTCAGGCCATAGTCAGGTCATCCTGAAGCTTCTTCTCCTCAGGCTGAACAATCCCAATTCTCTCAGCCTTTCCTGAAGGAGAGGTGCTCCATCTCTCTAACCATCTTGATGGCCTCCTCTGGGCCTCTCTTCCTCCTTTCTGAACACAGATGTTACAAAACTACATCTACAGCGAAATAGCAGAAGTACAGATAAATAAAGGAGTAACTTTTCAGCCTCATGACGTGCAGTGTTCAAATGGGCCTCCTTTAAAAAGCATCACGGAAAATGTCTCAGTGCTGTTGGCATTTTACACAAAAGGACACAAACCCCTCATGGCTGATTTGATGTCTGTGCTTGTTGCCACTTTTCCCTTTCCTGTAAGAAACAAATCACTTCATCAAAAGGAGCATGGAAAAAGCATCTGCCTGTCCCAGGACACTGACTGCAAAATTCCCACAGAAACAATGAAAACTTGAGCTCACTGCACTGTTTCAAGTACACACAATCTCGGGGGGATCGTGGCAACCTCCCTTAAAACACATTATATGCATAATGCAGAGAAGTGCCAGGGGATTTTTGAGGGGGACAAAAACATCTTTCTGTACTTGTCACAGTCACTCTTTGATTGGCAGTGTTGAATGAAGATGAGGGCAAGGCTTGGCATGGGCAGGGAACACGCCAGGTACTTCCCTACATCAGATCCATCTTATTTCTTTCTGTGTTCAGCAAACCCAGCAGAATGAGAGTTTTTACAGTGGATTCCCACTTGCCTACAGGAAGCAAAGCAAGGGTAGGAAGAAGGAGCTGGAGGGTTTTATTATTTCTGTTGTTCTCTTTTCAGCATTCCTCCCTCTTCTCAGCACTGAGGGAAATGCAGCTGCTCCCACACAAGACTACTGGCACTGCTACTCCCACAATGCAATTCCTACTGGTCCTGTGTGCCCAGCCTTGTTAGCCAGGGATTTGGAAATACAGAATTGTAACTGACATTAACCAGAGATGAGTGAGAGAGAGATGAACATCAGGACTCAGCACTCCCTGTGAGGACAGCAAAGTACATGGTGACTCCTGTATTTCTAGAGCAAACCCTAGCACTGAGGACGACCACTTCCAGTGGCACATGCCACCCTGGAGGGAGGAGACCTGCCAGGATACAAGGCTGGGGGGAGCCAAGCAAGGGCAATCCCAGTGGAGTATCCAGAAGAAAGCTGTCACTGTGAGGGTGCTGGGACACTACCTCCACCATAGACTGTAGGAACTCCATTCCATCCTTAAGGAGATTCAGAACTCAGGAGGAAAAATCTCTGAACAACCTGATTACTGTGCCCCTGCCTTGAGCAGGTGTGCTGGACCAAATAAACTCCTCTTCTAACCTGAAGTATTCTGTGATGCTATGAATTCCAGCAAGCTTAAACAAGAATAGGCCAGAAGACTGCACTGCCAGTATTCCTGTGGAATCCCACTGAGGGATTTCAGAGAGCTGTGGGACCTCTTCTTTCATCTGAGGCACAAGTCGAGACATTATATGGAGAGCAAAGTCAAAGCTGTAGTATGTTTTGACCATGCCTCTGTAAAAACTCACTGCAATCAGAATGAAGAATAGGTGAAAGAAAGCTAAACCTTTGTTGGTTTCATGTTTAAATCTAATTCCGCCTTAATGACAGAGAAGCATGAATAGAAATAAAGAAATCTACAATGACTGCATTTAATCCTTTCAAAATATTAAATCTCTGTGCTAAGAGATGTTATCATTATAATTAATTGCTGCTAAATTATAATTTTCATTATCACAGTAATATTTTAAATGGAAGAACATGTATTTAAATAACCACTGTGTTTGATCAGGGATTAATAAGACCTGAATTCATAGCCTTGCTGAACAATGTGTTTAGTTCCTGCAGTTTCCATGGCCACACAATAATTTACTATTGTTAATTGAGTACCATATTGTAGAGTCAGATGTACTACACTGTGCTGACAGGATACTGAATAAAAGCAGCAGCACCACAGGTAAACCAGACCATAACCCAGCAAACTAAATCCCAAAGGTGGAAACTAAATGAGTAACAGCAACAAAAATACTGTAGGTTACAATAAAAATCATTTGTATAACTGAAGGAACCTTGACATTTATAAAATGCCATTATTTCTAAAAAGGAAGTTTTAAAAATGCATTAATTTTAATGAGATTTGAGACAAACTGCTAATAAGAAGCATTAGAAGAAAAATCCCTAATCTTCTCTGGCTCTAATCTGCAAACCCATCATGCAGAGCTCCCAAGAAAGTCCTGGAGTTGGTGTCTCTTGAGATTGACACCTTCATCTGTTTGCTTGCTTAAGAAAAGCTCCAGAAAACTGAACCATGATCTCAACTTGAACACACATTCCAACTAGTCACTCTATATAGTAAAGGAGTTCTTTAAGAAATCCATGTGGCAATTAAAAAAATATCAATAATAAGAATTCTTTCTTTTCATGACACACCTTCTTTATTGAGACTTCTGAGGCACAAACAAGTTACACATGCATTCTAGTCCCTCACCTCAAAATTTTCTAACTTGCTTGTTTGAATCCAATCCAAAGGTCATTTACTGATCTGCTTTTATGGGACAATGTGGCATGTTTAAGCAAAATCATTTCAGCCTTTGGAATTATGCAAGAGTGGGGAAAAGAGATCTCTTTCCAGCACAGTATTTCCTGTCCAGGTAATAACTTTCAAAGCAGTATCAGAAAAAAACTCCTTTGTTTGAAACCCTCAAAAGTCTCTCTGAGATTTAAAAGGTGATGCAAATTTGAAGAAATTAGGGTAAAATTATACTTTGAATACCTTAAATGTGTATCTTCATCCAGAAACATCACTTGTTTCTTGTTTTTCTAGTCTTAAAAGTGGACTTGTGAGTTCTACTGATTGTGCAAGGCCTTGACTGCAACAATTGGAAGGCCCTACATAGGGACAAAGGTGTGACTCCTGTGGAAGGGATCCAGGAGAGCTCCCAAGTATTTACCTTGACTTTCTTTCATTTTTAGCACAATGAGAAAATTATAAAAGCACTCAAAGACTCCTGATCACAGTCATTTCACTGATGCCTCCTTGCCATGTTGCACATCGTCTCCATATTCTGGGCTTTTCCTCCTCAAAATGTGAATCGGTGATGTGGTGTTTTCTTTAAAAACCCCCAAAAAACCACAATAATGCCCCAAACAGACTATGAGGTAATGGCAATTAATAAAGGAAAAGCAACTTCTCAAAGTGCAGTGTCTAATTATCGCTCCCAGTTGTCTGTTAGTGTAACAGCAATGTCATTAGAACATAGTTTAGCTGTTGGTTAAGCACAGAGCTATTGCACAATTACACAGACTATTTGTGCTTGCACCCATCTTACACACCTCCAAATCACACAGATACAGGGATGCACAGGCATGAGAACACACTATGGCATCTCACTCATTTGTGTGTTCCTGAAGCCTCGGTCACAACTCACTGATTTTTGGGTTTCCAAACTTACACACATTTCAGCCTAACTCAGATATGTCAGATGTTTATGCAAAAGAAAATGTCCCATGAATACACTCCTGAATGTGAAGGCCAAGGTGACCTGCATCTGATGCCAGGGAAATGTTTCTAAACCTGGCAACAGGAGCTAAACCAGAAGGGAGAGCTGAGTTGTACAGCACAGAAAACAAAAGGTGTTCTGGCATTAGGTGGCTCACACAGGTACACCTGAAACCTGCCAGGAACTAGATGGGATGGGCCATGCTCATGAGGCTGGAGGGAGAGGGAAAGGACAGCCACAAACCCAGCACACTGAAACAAGCACTGCAGAGATCACACCACCCTGCCCAGCCATTTCAGTCATTTGGGGAAAACAAGGGGAAGTCCCCTTGGAATGGCTGTTTTATTCCATGCTTGTCCCAGTCCTGCTATACCCAGCCTGGGGAGCAGGTCTGCTGGCGCCAGGGCAGAGCTCCAATCCATCCCTGCAGGGGATGGCACTGCCAGGATGTGCTGCATGGTTAAAGGTTTTACATATTAGGTGTCCTTAAGTGTTGTTTGCTCTCCAGGACAACTTGTGAGTGCTTTTATTTAGGAAAAAAGTATGTGCAATGAGGAATTAGCTGGAACACGGCTGGCGCCAGGCACTGAGGACACAGGAGCATCTTTCCAGTGCCACAGAGCATCATTAGCATCAGTGTGCTGGCAAACACCAGTGCAAGTCAACTGTTAAGAGCAAAGGCTCCAGTAAATAAGGTTTATGTCATGGGAATTTTATTATATACCCTATCAGACATATTTATTTTGGAGGGGAAGCAGAGAGAGAAGCATCTAATAACGTATCAGCAGCAGGGGATTTATGGAAAAAATGTTCCATAACTTCCACATCTCGCCCTGTGAGTTCCTCTCATAAGGACTTAGGCCATAGCTAAGAGCAACCAGATCCAGATGCAACCAGCACTTAATCTGCTATTAAAGGCTGACAGATTATCAGTGCACCTGCACAGGTGGCAGTGGCCAGGACATCACCCAGGGAACAGTTGGGAAACAGTCTGCAGGCACTGCCAGTTTTCTGAAGAGACTTCTTTGAGCTAGAAGTGACACACTCTGTTCCTGATCCCAGGGGAGGCCGTAAGGATGAAACTCACCTCACACCCCACAGGGTGAACAAAGACATGGGGAGGGAGAACACGAGACACTCAGCACACAAAGGTAAAGATAACCCAAATTATTGAACTTCCCATGATGAGGATAACAGAAAGGTCAGAAGTTCAGAACACCACTAATATTTGATGTTTCCAGACATCTCCCCTATTTATTGAGAGCCTGCCTTAAGTGCCATTCTGTAATAGCTCTTACTCATGTCAGCCTGCAATCACAGTACAGACACATCCGTGATTTCACAGCAGTCTCTCCCATTATATTGCCAGGCAATCTGAGCTGACACAGGAACACACCCTGAAAAATGCAGCCGTTGCACTATCAAGGTCTAGCTTCCCTCCAATAACTGTGGAAAGATACTAAAGTAGATGTAGAATTAATTATTACCCAAAGCAAACCATAGTTCGTTGACTACAGATGGGATGGTCAGGTTTTCACTCCTCTTTTTTCCTGGAACCAAATCATAATCAGATCATATTGTCAAAAACTAGAAACACTTCCTGGACAAAATGAACATTAAGGACTGGACTTGAGAGGCTTTTTGAAAGGAGAAGGCAGAACCCAATATATGGTATTAGCATGGAGAAGCTGAAACCAAGGGGGAGCTGTTATTTGAGAAAAATGTAGGAATAGGAGTGGATTTGAGAGACAAAATCGCTCAGCAGTGTGCTGTTTGTGCAGTTCCTTTTAATGGGGCTACATTGGTTTAGACTATCTGAGAAGTGGGTGCTGCATATTGGCTGATTTTCTGCAGTTTGCCAAGCCATTAAGTGAAATTTAGGTATCTTTATTAAACCATAGGGGCTTCATTCCAAGAAAAATCCAGGCAGCCAGTGTTTATTCTGTTCAGATAAACTCTTAAATCTCTTTGTAACCACATGTTGTTTTGCTTAATCTTTGAAGGCATAAGGTCACCCTTTGCTTGTGATTAGAGTACTGTGGTCACACAGATCATGTTTGTACCTTGCCACTGCACTTTTTTCACTGACCCTTTGGCGAGCAATTCTCCACCTCCTCAACCTGAAAACAGTCCCAGCAGAACTAAAACAGGCAAGAGAACTTAAAGCCACTAATCTCAAAACCAAGCCAATCCTAAGAGGCACATGCCCGGCCATTTTGGCAATATTGTAAGCAGAGATGTTTGCAGTCTGTGCAAGGACACCAAATATGTCTTCTGTACAATGCCATTTGGGATGATACTGCTCTTTTTACCTAATATAAATAATACATAAGAATCATACTTGTGACCTCCTCCCCAAACAGTTTAGCAAAAATCAGTGCAGGATTGTGCATGCTACTGATTCCCACCAAAGAGCAAACTGACCCTGTCCAGTGTCACTATGTCATGTATGTGTAACTGGGTTTGTCCTTTCAAGTTCCAGCTTATATTTCTACGAACAAACCAAACTTGACTGAACATGGAATTATCAACACTTCCAGTTATCCCACGAAAAGGCCACTTGGTAATGCCAGCTCTTTCACAAGCCCTTTGAAACGGCAGGAGCGTGGCCCCCAGACCATGTTCCAGTGACTGCCTGCATGTCTGCCGGGCTGTGCTGTTCCCTGCACACTGAAGGGCCTTTCTCTGTAAGCTCCTTTCTCGGGAACAGTGGGGCATTGAGCAGGGCTACAAGGCTGGTTAATATTAGTTTGGCTACAGTAGTGCTCTCCCAACAAAGGAGGCTCTCAGCCCGGGATACCCTCGCTCCAGCAGCAAGTGCACAAGGGCTTTTGTGTGAGCGTGGGCTCTCCTGGCCACTGTGACCTCGGGCTCCGCATCACAAGCCACAAGCATGAGTGCTCCCCATCCCTCCGGGCCTTTCCCATCCCTCTGGGCCTTTCTCTTCTGACAGAAGCACGAGGACTCAGCTCGATGCATTTTCAGGAGCAGTGAGCAATTTTGGGCTCACGTGCTCTTCCTAATTGCACGAGGCTCTGTGTGGACAGGAGGGCCACAGTGACTCTGGGTCCCAACAGGGGCACAACACGTTCAAGCTGCAGCTGGGACTGAGGCCCTGCTCCCCACGGCATCCCTGTGCTCATCGGGCTCCCCTCTGCTTCTGTACGCCAGGCCACAACCTCTTTACTGCTGCACTGAATTTCAGAGCTGCTGGAATGCAGAGTAATCCATGAGCTTCTTACCCTCTCCGCAAATGACCCTTTACTTTGAAAGGACTCGTTTTGAGTGGGAGTTGTTTACTAATACTTATTAAACGACTTTTAATCTTTGATGAAGTGTCACTTCACTTGGACAATCACATTGGGATAAAGGCCATTACCTGCCAGGCCCAGATATAAACATCCAAATGGAATTTCAGATTTGATTTCTTGCAGGACGGACAAAGAAGATTCTCTACCACCTTATTTATTGTATTCCACCTCCTTCACCACAGCTTTGAAAGTCAACAGAGACTAATTTCCAATATTTGGTGTAAGAGTTTTCCCAAGTCCATCTATCCAATGAAGATAATTCATTTTCACATGAGGAAAAAATGTCATTGTCATACCCTGCTGCTTAATCGCTGATACTTAATACTTTTCAATTCAACTTAAAAAGGAACAAAAAGACCTTCAGAGATGTTAGTAATAAAATACTCATGAAATTCAGACTGAGCAGAAGGGATGCAGTTACTAAACCCCACACCCTGTGCTGGGATCTCACAGAAGAGTTTAGAGGGAAGAGAGAGTGGGGATTTTGTGAGCCACATAATTCGATTTTCTTCACCATTTCTACTAAGCTTAGCTAGCAGCTCATACACTTTAATAGTCAAAGCACGCACACAACAGAAAACAGAGAGATGAAAGAAACTAAGGAAAAAGAGGAAATCACAAACCCAAATTGGGAAAGAGCTCAGGAATGGAAGACAACCATTGTTCTGTTGTTCTATCACCACTTTCATCTCTGTCTGTAGGCTTGTTTTATTGCCCCACGTTCCACACAACTTAATGGCAAAACCCACAATCCATTTGAATAGGAAAAATATTTGGAATAGGAGCCTATACTCCCAGGTGATTACAACATGGCCATGAAACACTGGGATGTCTGTGACACAGAGCTTCTTGGAGAAATGGAATGCAGAAACACCCAAGGGCTGATTCCTGTGCTGCATTCCCAGATCCATGAGCTGTGGAGATTTACACCAGTTGAGCACCACACAAATCATTTTACTCTGGCTATGTATCTCCTGCAGGGTATTCAAAACACCCCACTGTCCCATGTGAAAATATCTGTTGACAAGGTTTTTTTACTTCATTGTAGAGCCACAAAAAGTGCTCCAGAACTTCCCTTTTTACAACAAAATTAAGCTAGAGCACCTTGAGATTTCTGATTGTTTTTAAATTAGTTTCCTTACACACACAGTTTAAAAACCAAATGTTACAAACATACTCTAAATGAAAACCGAAGAGAACAGACCACAAAAAAACTGAGCCAACAGCTTGGAGTTGTAAATGTTCACAGTTATTTCAGTGAGAAGCCAAATCCAATTTAAATGTTTACTTTTGACCTGTATCAACACTGACCACATGAGCAGAAATACCTTACCCTTAGCTCCTTTAACTTGCCCTCTCTATCTCCATAAGTACCAAACACCATTACCAGAAAAGGTAGATTTTTGCCTAAGAACTGAGTCTGGATTTGGATATGTTTGCAGGGATCTTTGCACTGGAAGGAACAGGGGCCGAACTATCACAGAAATGCACATTTAAGTCCGTTTGGAATTCCCTTAAAACTCCCTTGCAAATCTGACAGGGCTTTCAACCGTGCAGCTTGTGCTCAGGTGTTCACCCAAACCAGAAGTCTGAAGTATGCTGTGTACACATTCAGGCTTTGGAATGTTGCAGACGCCAGAAAATCAAGCAAAATTTGCCATGCAAACAGGAATTTCCACCTTTGGTGGATGTGAGCACATGGGGTGGGGTGGGGGGGTAAGCCAAAAATCCGTGTAACCCAGACACATTTCATCCACAATGAAATTCAGCCTCCCTGCATTTCAGCTTTAACAGAAATTACCATGACAAGAAATACCAGTGACCCATTTGGTAGACAAAGTAGGGTGTCCCAGGTCAGTAATCAGCGCCTGGAGCTATGCAGGTCACTGCTCCCAGGAGACTCAGAGTCTTGGCAAGGTAAATCTCCCAACCAGGAAGGCGACTGCTGAAACTGGCTGCTCAAAGGGCACCCACGGGAGGAACTCCAAGGACCCTGGTGTCACAGAGGGCATCTCCGCCCTAATTCAGGACAGCACCCTAAGTCCTGCAAACTGCTTTGCCGGCACCAGGAGCTCCCTGTTTAACCTTGAGCACAGACAGGGATTCGGGGGAAGATTTTCTTGCAGCAAAAGCTGTGGGAAATCCCTGCCTGAGAACAGAAAACCAAGAAAATCTTCCTGCTGTAATGCAGCATGGACGGAAACCGGCCTACACATACAGTAATACATGATGAAGCTGATTACCAGTGACCACTTAAAAACTGAAGTGGTGTGTCTTTTTATGCCAAAACTCCTTGGGTCATTGCAGATCAAAGGATTCCAAGCCAAGGAGCTCCCCTTGAGAACTGAAAGTGCTGAAAATCCCTTTTATCAAAGAGAGGGGCTTTGCCCCAAACACCCAAAATACAGTTGCATTGCCTTTCCTGGTACAGGTAGTGCTGTGCAGCCATAGTCAGCCCTTGTATCCCCATGAAAGAATTTAGAACTGATCTTAAACAACTCTGATGGGAAAGGCAGCTCACCTTTCCCACAGCTTATTCCAGTGTCCAGTTTTTCAAACATACTGTTTCTAACACAGCTCAAAATAAAGGCACTTCCTCTCATGCAGCCTGAGCACCAAAACACACCAGTCTCCCACTAAAATGCCCAGTGCCCAGTCTGAAAGGCAGCATTACAAAAATGCCCAAACCTGAAATGCCCCACACAGCAGGACACACGGCAGAGCTCCTTTGGAAGCTGGCTTTCCTCTGGGACTTATCAGGAGTGCCGATCTAGCTCACACCCACCCCTCAAGATTTCACATTTGTAATTACCACTGGAAATCTCACACCTCGGGCACAGCCCCGGAGCTGAGACCCAACTCTCCAATGACAGGGCAGGAGCTGATAGAGTCACCAAGCTCCCGAATGCCAGAGATGTTAATAAATACCACTGTCCTGCTAACCGGGTGGGAAAGAGCCCCTGAAGCAGTGATGATAGCTGCTTCCCTGTGTACCTGTCCCGCTGGAAGGTGATACAGCTGCAGGGATCTCCTTCCAAATTCCTGACTTGCATTAACCTCTTCCTGCCAGCTCCTATACCCCTGCCCAGCCAATCCACAGGATCCTGCCACATTAACATAGCACGAGTGACAGCCTTCGTTTTATAACAACAACGTATCTGGTTTGATTTGCATTTAATTCCTAAATGTAGCAGGACGAACTTTCTCCACTGACAGAACCTGCACAAGCTCCATGGCAACGTGTTTCCCACAAACAAGTTTTGGGGTTCTGTCTTTACTTGCAGCGAGCAACTGCAGCCGTGCAACCTGATCCCTTTCTACTGCACAAGTGGCCATGAGAACCAAAACTCCATGCCTAGGTTTAAGGTGATAGCAACCACTGATAGTATCGCTCACTTATCATTCCAGGACCAGGTGAACTAAGCATAGTAGGAGCTTACTGAAACTTAATAAAGGAAACACAGCTTGCTAAAACATATTTCTCCCCACACCCGTGCTGACATTCTCACAATCACAAGGACTGGGTATGCTAAACTCCTGGATTATCATACACTGGACTTCAGGCCTTCTTTTGACACAAAGACAGTCTTGATTCATTCCTAGCAATGCCTTCTGCCACATACTGCTTCTCTTTGGCCCATCAAGGCAAACAGGAGCTGGAATCCCCTGCCAGGTGATTCCAGGTGCAGAAGGAGCCAGTCTGGTCCCTTCAGTGCAGTCCCACAACCTGCACTGGCTTCACGGCCCAGCAGGACTGGGCTGGAAAATCTGCTTTAATTACCCCACAACCATCATCAAGTTGAACACGAGTTTCCTTGCAATCATCACTTCAAGGCATTTAAAAGAGGTGGAACATAGGAGTGCCTATGGAATCATGTATGATGTGAATTACCTGTGTTCACAGCATTTTAGGGAAGAATTAGGCTGGCTCTTCTCCTCATGTGAAACTGGCAGTGTCGAACCTCATATATTGTCTGTCTTAGGAAAGAGGAGATCAGAGAGAGTTGTCTTCTGCTCAATTCAGACTTCTCTTTGTAGAGGGCCTGAGCATTTGGTCTGTGTTATTTTAGACACAACGACATACTCCCAAGTGCTTTTTTTGAAGAAAACTCAACATTCACTAGATCTAAGCAGTACCTTGCTATAATCTAGTGCAAAGTTGGGGATTCACATGATAACTGTAGGAATTGTGAAGGAAAGAGGAGTGTGTGAAGGACATGAGCAGAAGTTAAGAGTAATCTGTGTGGTGCCAACGCTGGTGCTGCTCCAGAGAGCCCTCCTACCAGAAGTAGGAGGGGTGAAACAATTATGAAGGAGTATTTGATTATTTGAAATGCATCTGCTCTTACTTGTTTGTACACCTCCATTGTAAAAAGGGTAAAACTGGTGATAAATCTGTAGTTCTAAAAAATTACATATATTCAGCTCATCTTCGCTGAGCTTGAGCCTTGCCCAGTGCCACAGAACACTCCCTGTTCACAGCAAGAGCCTTCCAGCAAGAATCCCCTGAAAATCTTACAATCCCAAAACAATGGCTTTGTAGACATTCCTCAAGCAAAGAGCTACTAATCCGAGGAAAGACCTCGTCTGTGTCAGCAGAGTTAAGCCACTCCTTCTTCATCACACACGTTATTTTGTATGGTTATTGACCATTTCATGGAGTAGCTGGTGCATAACTTACAACATTGCCTGCACCTAGGCTCCACCCTGAACAAGATCCCTGGCAGTACTCATTTTCAAGCCTGTGATGTGAGTAACCATCCACTGGATGGTCTGTTGCAAAACTGCACAGAATTTGCTGCACTTTATCTCTTCTGCTAGAGGAAATTGCAGTACTTTAGGGAGAGCACTGGATCTTTTTTTAACCTCTTTTTATAAAAGTCAGCTCGGTGCATTCCACTGAAGGGAAAACTCACTTTCTGTGCTTTCAACAATGCGGTCTGCTTTCCTCTTTCAGTGTGATGTAAACACACAGATAATGGATTCCTGAAGCAGTGACCCTGAAAATGATAAAATCTGCCTTCTTTAGACTGCTAACTAAACCAGCAAAGAAAGAGGCATGAGCCAGGTTTTTCTTCATGCCACAAACTTAGTTCTTTCCAACTCAAGTACCACAGCCTAAGATCTGAGAGATGTCCAAGAAAAGCCTGTAACGTATTCCCTCATGTGCAAGTTTGGAGCCTGGATTTTCCATGCCTTGTCCCAGGAATTTCCATGTTCCCATTGTTTAGCATGCTGTCATTTTGCCTCATTACATCCAATATGCAGCCATTGCTGTGAGCAGTTTACAAGATAAACCAATGCTATGAATGCTATGAATGAAAGATTTTTTTTCCCTCCCTCCTTAAGCCAACAAATAGGAACATTCTTTGCACTAACCAGGCTCTTGCCCCCTCTCTCACAGGAACCACAGACCACACTTGCAGAACAGACCAGAGTAAATTAAGAAATATGCACAGAAGGGCAGCACTTCGCTGTACTCAAGCTGCTCTGGGACTATGTCCAGAGTCACATGGATCTAGAGGAGGAGGAGGTTTGGTTTCAGTGAAGAATTCTTTTTTATTTTGCAACTGCAATCCCGGAGTTCATTCATTGTTGGGACGTGTCTTCCACAGAGAAACAGCAGAGCTTGTTTTACCCTGCCTGAGGCAGGGAGCTGCTGGGCACCAGCCTCCCCCCTGCATTGGGGGTTTGCAGCCCAGGCTGAGGCCTACGCTCCCTGCAGAGAGCACACAGCACCCTCAAAAGAAACCTCTGGTTCTCACACAGACAGGGAATTTTACGGGAAAATATTAAAGGACATTATCTCTGTCTAAAACTAAAGAAAACTGGGAATGTTAAAGTACACGAGTGCTTTCTCAGATATCTACGGCGTGAGCAAACTAACTCATTAGGGAATTATGTAACTGTTCTTCATTTGAAAAAGTGAAGCCACTCGCCATTGCAGGAGGTACGCAGGGGTAGGAAAGGGCCCTTGCACTGCAAACTGCACCTAAACACAGCTAGGATTTATGAGTGATGGCCAGTTTTAACTGTATTTTATTTAAGGATAAAATAAATAGAAGACTGGTTCCACACTCTCCCCTCTTATTGATTCTAAGAGAGGTGGTCTGGCTTAGTCCTCATTGCAAGGCTGAGTGGCTCAGAGGCTGGACACACACCTTAACCCTGTGTAAGTCTCGGGACACCTTCGGAGTGAGGAAAGCCACAGAGTATCCTTTAAACGCACTCAGAGCTTATATCCCACGAACCACTTTTGCCCTCTCTCACTAACACCTTGGTGCACTGAGAATAAGCCCAGACTAACACGTTTACAAGGGTCATAGCATAGCAACACCTCCAAAAAACCCGCACAGGCTTACCTTGTAACTGCTTGAATCGTCCTTCTAACTGGTTATAGTTATACGGCACCTGAGCTGCATATCCTGGGGACAACGGCCCGGGCATACTGGTTGATTTTTGTAATTCCATTTACAGGTAGCGCAGGGATACGATGAACTGCAGCATAAAGGAACCACAAGTTTCTTTACCACACATCCAGGTAAATCCCAGCTTCCTCCAGTAGTTTGGCGTCAGTCCCTAGCGAAAACGCTCCCCCCTGAGCCCTAAGTAAATAACAGCTTCGGTTCAAAATCCAGCAGTGTGGCTTGGCGGTAAGCTCTCTGTAATAGATTCAAACTTAAAGAACCAGGAGGGTGGTTTTGAGTTGGTTTTTTTTTTGGTTTTTTTTTTTTTTCCCCAGTTCCACAACAGGCAACTCTCAAGTGCTTGAATCTGGTTCAAATGCTCGTCTGGCTCTCGCGAAACCAAGTGAAATAAAAGCAAGCGTGCGATTCAGGCCGAAGTAAAGGCAGCATGGAGCCACGCGCTGCCGCCCTGGCCGGCGCTCCCAGGAGCTGCGCACACCTCAGACCTTTCTGCTGGTTTGTAATATAAACAGCAGCCGCCCGGGCGCTGGCTGATGTCACTCGATTACCATACGGCACGGTGGAGGAAAGGAAGGCTGTACCAAGGGCGAAGGGGCGGCGGAGCAGGGGAAGAGCGGCCCGGCTCGTGCAACGCCCCAGCGAGTCCTTCCGCCGCGCCCCGGGAGCGGCTGCCCGCGGGGTCCCGGCCCCGCGCTGCCGGCACCGCCGCCGCGCACGGTGGTACCTTCCCGAGCGAAGCTGCTGGAATTACAACCTTTTGTTAGGAGCCTCATGTAACGGAAAAGTCTCAGATTACTATCACTTGAAAAGGAGGGCACTTTTCTTTACTTATCTGCGGGGCTGTCGGCTTGCAGAAGCACCGCACGCACACAGAAGCGCTCATTCAGTATTTAGCACCAGCCGAGGAGGGGACGCGGGGAGATGTACGCTCCAGCACACTGGGAACAAACGAAAGCTTTGTCGAAAGGTTCTTTAAACAGCCAATTCCTGTCACTTCGGTTTATGTTACTTGACGATATTGAGGATTTTGACATGCCCTGTGCATGCGGCTCCTTGCCCAGTTATCAGTGTGTTGGGCATTACTGCAAGATTAATGGGCTGTGCGCTGAGGGGGAGGGCTCTAACGTAAATAAGGATGTCTCGCCGAGCTCTGACTGGCACCTCAACGCCCTGCTGAAATACAAAAGTGCACAGCAGCAACAGCAGCTGGGCTTGGCCCTGGAAGTCAGTTCCTGCAGATGGTATTAGATACAGGATGTCAGTTTTCCCTCAGGGACATGAGCTCCCAGCCCTCACTTAGCTGTAAGTAAAATTAAAAGGTCAATTCCACATTCATAGTCTCAGTGTAAAACATTTGCCTGCTCCTTTTAAAAACTGCTGATAATGTTCGCACAAATGTTTTCTCTTTTCTTCTTCTCTTGCATTTCCAAATTCCTTTCCACTGGAATCCATGTTCTCTCCTCCTCCCACTCCATCCCTTCATTAAACATTTCAAAATGTTGCCTTTGTTTTGATACTGTCATTTCACAAGGTTTAAGTCATATAGTAATTTCAGTGAGGACAATTTCTGTGGGAGAAGCTCAGCCCACTCCCCCAGCTCACTGCAGCCCAAGGTCCCGCTTGGTGCAAGGTGGAAATTCAACCAGCCATTACCAGCACACCAGGAAACAAATGTGCACAAAGTTCAGTTTAGGGAGAAGTGATGGAAGTCGACACTTCTCAGCTGAATCTGGGGTTTCCAAAAACACATGGACTGTTGAAAATGTCTGGCACACTGCTCCTGAGGTCATAAATGCATTTAAAGTATTTATGGCTTTCAACTATACAGTTTTACTTAAAGCACCACCATAGCTCCAGTCTAGAGTTATATTGATACAGAAGGACTTTTACTAGGGTATTTCAGTGCATCCTTTTACTTCAGTAGAGCTCTATTTACACTAGGCTCCTGGTCCTACAGCATACCTCAAGTAGAGCCTGAAACATTTCTGAAAGCTGGCCTTCACTCCCTTCATCACTACCCACACTTGGTCACAGAGGACTCCTCAGCTGCCCCAGACAGATTTTATAGTATTAGGGAGGAAAGTGGCTGTGTAGGGGACCAGACCCTGGCAGGCTCATGCCCTAAAAACAAGTCTGGAAGGCGTCAGGGGGACCTGAGGAAGCACCTGCAGTTGCAGCCCCAGCAGGCAGGATGCTGCTCTCCAGACAACAATGGGCTGATGTGGCAGGCTCCTGCTAAACGCTCCCCTGATAATCTTTGTGCAGCCAGCTGTCCCTCCAGCACACAGGCACCCACAGACAGCCCTGGCCATGGGGCTTCCAGGGAAGAAGGGCAGCACAAAATACCTAAGGCTCCCGAATTCCCAGGAGCAGAGCTGGGTAAACTGAGCTGTTAACACAGCAAGGTGAACTCCGCCGAGCTGGAGGAGCACGTTTTGCCCAGCACACAAGTACAGGCGTATTTCCATCACAGATATTTCTTCTGCAGCTTCCTAACAACAGCAGCTTTTGCCTGCCATGCCTGACTTACGCTATAATTAAATGCAAACCCTTCCCCTCAAGAGCAGGCAGGCAGCCAGGTCCTACCTGCAGGCATATCAACTCATTCTGTCCCACCTTGAGCAAACAGGTGTTGCTATGTGAGCTCAGAATGTAAAACTAAAGTCCAAGTGGCTGATGGGGAAACTGGGGCATTTTTAACACCATGAAGGCCGTAAGTCAGGAAGTTTTCTCCAGCTGAAAGCTTTCCCGAAACCTTTGGCAGGCAACGCACTAATGCACGTGGTCATTATTAAAAATATTAAAAGTAAACTATTACAAAAGGAAAATATTAAAACCTAAAAATAATTATTTGGCTTTGGCCCACGTAAAACAAAGACTGACCTTACCCACTCCATCATTAACATTAACACCACACACAAATTTACATTTCAGCTTGTCCCCTGTGGGACAACTGAAGCTGGCAAGCTTCAAGAGATACTGAACAAAATTTGGGGGTTGATTTTTTTTTTTGTCCTGGTCCCCTCTCTGTCCCTCACAATTCTGGCCTGCCCAGTAGCACTAAACACTACTTTAAAGGGAGGGAACTGCAGCAGGTATGGAGCAACACAGGCTACACAGGGAGTAGGGGGGAAAGCTAAAAGAAAAGGGAAGAATCTGTGCTTGAACTGAGTTTATTTTGTTCAAGGTTTGACAAATAGAGACACCAGACCCTGACGTGTTGTCAGCAGCACTTGCTGTGAATATCTGACCTCATTTGAGCTGCCGTCCAGGTTGGCATTTGGGCTGACCAATGTGCCCCCCAGCAGCAGATGTGACAGACTTCGCTGATGATGGTTCAGCTTCTGGGGCTGGCTCTGGTGCCAGGCTCAGCTGCCAGGGCCTTCCTGCTGCTTTGCCAAGCACTGCTGTACATCTTGAAGGCTCTGTTGAACAAGTTGGTGGGAATTCAGTGGAAAGAGCAAAGCAAAATGGGGACATGTCTGTGTTTGTGAAATGCTACACGGTATGTAGCAAGGCTGCTTCCAAATGGGCATCCTGCCAGCTCCCCATTTTTGTGAGTCACACCAAGCCTAATCCAGCCTGCTGTTGACTGCAAATGAGTGAACCTGAGCTGTTTGCTGCTGTGGCAATGCACCAGATCGATCACAAGGCTCTGCATGCACAAAGCCCTTCGTGACACCCCAGTTCTACTCATTTTCCATGTTTATCTTTAATTGACTAAGCCCTTGAAAACACTAATTAGATAAAACGTTATGGAGGGGATTGAATGCTTTAAAGCCATAGATAGCTTTGGAGCACTGGGCCAAGTGCAACTTATCACATCAACACAGCTGGAAATTGTCCGTGGTGTAATTCATTACTGATCCCAGCACTGGAGGAAAAGAGGGGCCAGATCATATTTTAAGCTTAGCATATTGAAGAGGGAGGGGTGTGCTGGGGTTTTTTTTCCACCCTCTAAATTCTGTTCTCAATTTTTTGCCCATAACTATGGAATAACTTTTGCTGGAACAGTTTGAATTGTCCCTGTCTCATAGCACCTGCCAGGTGATGATGGCTTGCGTACTTGTTCAGAGTAAATAAAACACAAGTGATTATCCACTTAGCCATAATGCAGAGTGTCCTAGCTGACATGATCAGAGCTTTACAAAGCCTCAAGGAGAACAAGAGGTTGATTACAGTAATATTATGAATGTACAAGTGACATTTAGAAACAGCTGCTAATCCCAGAACACAAAAGGGTCTCTCCTGGGCTCTGTCTTTACATGGTTCTCAATAATGCTGCTGAAGCGAACAGGTTCTGACACAAAAGAAAGAACATGGGTTTCTAAGGAAGACACTAACGTTTGATCCAGCAAAATTACCTTCAAATTCCTAATTATCAATGTTTCTAAGCCAGAGCTTACAATAATTAGGAATCTGGTTAATCATCACCCACGTCTTTTCTCTTTACTCTTTCTTGCTCTTGTAAATTCTCTAGTTGGAGGCTAACTAGAAAAAAATTTACTAGATAAAAAGGATGATTTATTAAACTAAAGTGCCAGAGAAATCACGTAACATTTTGGTCCTCTCCTGAAGGTGGGTAAAGTTGCTACACATCCCCTAAGCGCTACAATTAGGAACTGAAAACTCATTATCACACTTGCCTCCATCCTCACAGTAAAAACAAGACCATTCCTTATATATTGGAGCAAAGAGAGAGAGGTTTTGCTGGGGATCGTTCTAGAACTTAATAGGAAATTGTTATTTTTACTCTATTTGACAATTTGCATAACATGAATCCTGAAAAGTTACCTGGTTTCCCTCCAGTTTTTTATCTAAGATGCTGGAAGCAGGGAGCGGCAGCCCACACACCAAGCAGAAATGAGCTGCCAAGCCCATCATCTCTGCTGCAGGTATTGGAGGGAACAGAACCCTTCAGTTTGTAACCTGCCATGTCCTGCAACACTTGGTAACTCTCTCACAAGCAGGTGAAATGAATACAAGCAAACCAAGAGCCCTGCTCTTCAGTTAGATTTCCATTGCAGAAGGTATCTCAATGTTTCTGTTTAAATGGGATTTTAGGTCTGTGACAACTACCCTGTCATGGGGTCCTCCCAGTCCCCTCCAGATACATTGTCCCAGACTCATGTGGGCTTTGGAGAGCCAATGCAATCCAGAGGCAAGGTAAAGGGGCCCATTTAGAAGTAGGAGACAAAGATTTTTATTACAGAAGGGTCTGTAATGTTTTCCTTTTTCCACGCCCAGGCTGGCCTTCCAGCAGCTCTGCTCCGAGTCCCAGGTACAAACCAGCTTTGGGCTCCAGGTGAATCTCTAGGTTGTGACATCTGAGGCCAAAACCTTTGGAAATTTTCTCACAAACCAGGCCAGAATATCAATTTATTACTGAAACTGAGTCAGTTCCACCTGGTTTCGGGTTTCAGTTTACACAAGTCCCAGATTAACAGGAAAGTTGACATGACTTTTGTAACAGCATGTCCTTACTAACTGCAGGAGTCAAACACCTGCCAGGAAGGCCAGCAGGGAAGAGCTGTAGGAGGCACTTGTGGAACTTTTGCAAGAAATGACTGTTTCTGTTGGTTTGCATTCCAACCTGTACTGCTTCCCATACTCCGTGAGCTCACTAACACAGGGAAGTCAGCCCTGAAAAGCTGTAACTACATCCCCAGGTTTTATTTGTTGCCCATGAAATGCACTTGGCTTGCTCCCTAACATAGATGGACAGCCCTTATAAAGCCTGTTCAAATGAAGCACACTGCACAGGTACACCCTTAACACACTCACTGGCTGTGAAATTTTGTCATGACAACACTTCTTCATTTTCATGCAGAAAATTCTTTTTTATGGGTTTTGATTTACTTTTTCAGAAGCTGGGATTATTGTCATTGCCTCTCCCTCCTTTCTGTTCCACCTGAATTGCACCTATGTTTATATGTATGGGAGAGAGACAGAGAAATGCCCACCGTCCTTTTTCTCCCTTTTGCACCATCTTCTTTTTCTTTTCAGTCTGACCAGGAACACAGAAGATGCACTGTTGCTACACCATAATCACTCATGCATGACAATTCAGTGTCCTGCTACTCTTGAGCAAAATGGAAGTTGGGTGAAAACAAGCAGCAAAATACACTGATCTTTACAAATCTCCACAAGCCAGAGTATGTCCCCATCTGGAAACTGCCTCTCTCCACAAAAAAGCTTTGTGATCAATTGACAAGTATTAACTGTCTCCAACTCATGAAGTTATTATTCCAGAGCAACCAACTTCATTTTTATATGATGCATTGAAAAAAATAATACTTTGTACAAGTGGTTGTACAAACATTGTCACTTGACACCCCTCTGCCTTCAAGGCTTAATAAAGGAAGAAAAACTTGAAAAAACCCTCATATAACACACATAGACAAAGTGGTTGGCAAAAAAAAATAGTAGTGATTGCCTTGCTCACTAAAAGAGCTCAAAACTGTTACAGAGAATGCCGGCAACTAAAGAAGTGGAACTTAGAAGTGGATTTTCATCACCCTCTACGTGGCTGGTTCTCATCCCTATTCTTGTTCGTTTTGCCTCTTCCCCATTAAGGAAATTCATCTCCAGGCAATCTGGGTTTATATCTCTCCAGGATATTACCTCAAGATAAGAATCAAAGCTCTGATCAGAGGGAATGATTTCATCACTAATCTTTCCCCATTAGAAGAGCTCCAAGGTTAACAGAAATTAGTAAACATGTTTGAATCCTGCACTGAATTTCACTTTGCAGTGTACTCTGTTAGACATTATTCATACCTCAGGGAGTGCTTTCAGGCAGTATCCCAGCAACAAATAGAAGGAAAAAATGCAAGGCACATTGCAGATTTGGCTGAATAAATAACATAAATACAGAAACATTGCTAGTTATATGCTAAAGACATGAGACAAGAATGTTCTCTTCTGCACATGCAATTTTTGTGGAAAAACTTCTTTTGAATTACAGACTCATGACTAGGTTTTGAAATTCATCCACAGCTAAGCTCATCCCTGAGAGAAGTCATAATTTTATATATATATATATATATATATAGCCAATATTGGCATATAGTTTCTATAAAGAAGAAATCCCTTCCATTAAGATTACTCAGCAAATTATCTAAAAACAATCTAATTATCTCAGTGAAGGGTCTCATGGTTTCTCTGTATCAAATATCCCTAAAATATTGACTCCAACAGGAAAGAATATTTGTAGCCTTTTCAGTTTTCAGGTTTCCCACGAAGGGCCACTCTGGTCAGGTTTCCAGCTGGTGTAAGACAGTATGGCCTCAGACAAGGCAGGGGAGAATCCAGCTTATACCAGGTAACAATCTGGCTGGGAGGTCCCCTCTAAATTGTCAACTTCAGCTTATTATCCCAGGCTTAAGACAGTGCCTGGCTCAGCTCTCACTGACTCCATGGAGGGCATCTCCAGGGAGCATTTTTCCTTTTCCAGAGCAGCTGCTGCAGCCAGAGCTCTTTATCCCTCCTTCATAACTCCTGCCCTGCTGATGCTGAACACTCCCTCCCACTCTGCTCAGTGTTTTGGGGCAGCCAAAAGCACATTCCCTGGTGCTCTTACTCTTCACTGATGCCATGAAGATGAATGGATGAGGAAAACCGGAGTAGACAGGAGAGCAGTGTGCTGTGCTGCTCTGGGAATGAAGGCACAG
The DNA here is from genome assembly GCA_024734555.1 of Trochalopteron elliotii. Taxonomy (NCBI): domain Eukaryota; kingdom Metazoa; phylum Chordata; class Aves; order Passeriformes; family Leiothrichidae; genus Trochalopteron; species Trochalopteron elliotii. The sequence continues at coordinate 367,489 of JANPWX010000192.1, forward strand.
CTCCCACCTAAAATCACTGAGTAAGGGAGCTCACTCTGGAAGTCAGTGTAACGCCACAGTATTGAAATGCCCAGGTATGACCACGCAGATTCACCTGCTGCAGGATTATCCCCATGCCCATTTCACGGGTAATATCCCAAAGGCAAATACACCTATGCACACAGAGTCAGCACACAAACATCAGCTTTCCATTCGCTTCCTCTGGGTACAGATGGCTTTTTATATTTAAGCTTAGCTAGAGCACAGAATTCTCTTGTACGTTATTTTGTCAAATTACTGCATTGCTGTAAAAGCACAGAGTCCTCTATGCTCTATAAAGACTGGTGTGTGCCCGGAGCTCTCCTCAAGGAACTGTGAGAAGCAAATATGGGCCTGTATTCCAGCCCAGGAACTTAATGAACAAGAATTCAAAGATTCAGGGATCAATCAACACAGGCTCATGCTAGCAAAATGCCGGGCTCTTCTGTATACGTGTCCAGCTCGACAGTGCTTAGTCCTGAAAGGATTTCAGTGGAGACGTAAAATGACGGCAGCACTCAGACTTTCCAGAGTGGGGCTGCCAGAACTGCTCCTATCCTGCTCCGTCCCCAAAGAAACAAAAAGTCTATTTTTCCAGCCCCAGTTCATCCTGCCTGAACAATGCGTGCCAGATTACAGTCATTCACCAGGATGCAACCACTGTCATGCACCACTCAGTTACTAAGTACTCATAAATCCTGGCCATGGAGCAGACAAGCAGACACAGTTCCAGACAATTCCTAAGGTACATTCAGCAGGACTTCTCCTCAGCAGCTTGGGTCTCTACTCAAGAGGCTACATGGGACCAGGGATCTAACCAGACTACCGAGACCCTGACTTACAGCTCCTTGTAATTTGCAACATGACTTCTTTGATTCTAAAGAGAGAGAGGGCAAATCCCCAAACCATGCCCAACTGAAATCATGTTGTTACCACAGCAAGATACAAATGACCTGTGTACCAAGCTACATCTTTGATCATCGAATACATTGTTTGCTTCCACTTGCAAGTTACTTTGTTTCACAGACATACTGGCCCTTCTTTTTGGATCAGTCTGCTGAAAATCTTTAAAAATAAACTCACTAAGAATGAAGTATTACTTATCGTCTGGTTTTTGCTATCTGCTTTAGAAACAGTTCTCCATGGCAACTTTAAAAGCCAGCACATTAATACACAGTGACAGATGGGCTGAGCTTTTCCTTGCTCTCTGATAAGAGCACAGTGTGCATCAGGAGTCCCAGCCAACACCACAGGTGACGTGTGGCAGTACAGCAGCCTCTCTGCTGCCCTGCTCCTTCCCTTCATGTCTGCGTGACACGCAACACACCAAATGACACTGCTGCTCCTAACACCCGCCCTGTGGGTTCTGGGAAGGTTAGAAACATCAGAAGAAATTACTCCAGAAGTAAAATCCAGAAGGAAAGCATAGGGTGAGGTCAACAATTGGAAAAGCTTTTGTTGAAGTAATTCCATCAACTTTTATCTGGGCAAAATAATATTTTTCCAAAATAAGCCCTTTCATGCTCATCTGGGTACAGCATTAAGCCTGTAGCTCTAAACAAACCCAGGGGGTGATAACCAGCTCTGCCACACCAGTGCAGGGCAGATTTCACTGCTCTAAGGTTTTTATTTCTGTTTAGTCTCAAGTGAAACTTTCACATGCCCTTTCAAGTTGATTTACAAGCATCACTATAATGCTGAGCTCTCCTTCCTTACCACTTGCTGCTATTAAAATTAGTGACTGATTTTTAAGTCCTGGATAGCTCAGGTGCAGGATACTCAGGAAACACCCTGCAAGAGCTTATTCTCAGCATGCTCTTTCAAAGCTAAGAATAAATCCAAAGTTTATTCTCTTAAGCTCTAAATCATTGTACTTTGCCCTTTTTTATTGGCTTGACACCTGAAACTTCATTCTGTATGCTCAGTGTGAAACAGAAATTTTTCTATGAGAGAGAGAGATGCTCAACAGCAGGGCTAGACAAGTGTGTGATACCTGGAGAGTACTAGAAGCTGAATATTCCTTTACACTCCTATGTGGGGTTGTTTTGCTGACTTTTTGCACTAGAGCTGTGGGGGGAATGGCTCAAATATCAAGGCCACAAAGGGCTAATTATCCCCAAATAAGGTACACAAAACTTTCCTACTGGAAGTTTTCTCTAATTTTTTTAACATTATGAAATGGCTATTCCACCATATCAAAAAGAAAAACCTTTCACTAGTGTAACTTCAGGAACAATTTCAATGCTTTTCCCCCTCTTGCTGCTGGGAGAATTTAAGTTACTGGCATGAATGACACCACATCGTGCAACACCAGTGAGTGCCCCGACCGACGCACAGCCACTTGGGTGAAACTGGAAAAGGAATGCACTCCTTCCCATACTAGGAAACTCTTCCCATTTCATAAACTTTGAAACTGGTTTTAATTCATGGGCCAGAGAGCTCAGTCACAGACCTTTTGGTCACTTGGATGAGCCCAGAGGATAAAAGGGCAAAATACAAATGAGCAGAAAAGCAAGTAACTGTAGCCAAGTTTAATATTGAATTAGCTAACTGAAGAAATGGAAAGTTTTGGAAGTGACAACTCTCACACTATCTGAAAACAGTACCTGAACAGGCAAGCACGGCATACCTGAATCTCACAGCCCAAAGGCTGAGTGTGAAAAATTCTGCTGAACAACTGAACTGTTTCTTAAGGTTTTTACAAGAGCTTCATTCACCAAGGGGCTGCACAACAAATCCTGTTAGCTAATGGTCCTAGACAGATGAAATCCAAACCTTGAGGATTTGTGAATGAAGAATCTTGCACAAACATGATATCTTTTTGGCTCCTACAGAGCAGGTAGAATTACCTGGTCTTCCAGCAAGACCTTCCAAAGAACCACCGAGAACAAGGACAGGTGAAAGATGATTTCCTGCAGTGGGATACCTTACTTGGTGAAGAAGGGATCAGTTACTTTCTCATATCAGTTGCAGAATGAGTTAGTTCAACATGAATGGCAACCAATCTGGTTGCATATCCCTCCAAATCTGGACTCTGATTGAAACTTGAGTTTCAAACCCTTTGCATTCTGGTTTTCATGGTACACAGACGACTTCAATAACATTGATTATCAGCTGCTGTACTAACAACACTGGTTTTCTATTATTATTACTATTATATCATACCTGGTTTACCTGAGCTTTCCTTCAGGACATTGTTCCAATCACAGATTATTCTGACCACCACCTCCTGCCTTTGCTGTTTAAACATTTCAACATCCTCACGGAATGTGGGACCATCAGGATTATTCCTACAGTGAGTATCAGACTGGCTACAAACCACACTTCTTATTTCCTCACTCTTTACCTTACTTTACCTTAAAGGAAGTAAGTTTCACTTCAACTGCAGTAAAGCAGAACAAACATGAGATGGAAGCTCTGCCAAAGAGGCACTTCACAGCTTGTGGAAGAGTATGGAAAGAAGATGCCTGCATGCACAGAAAGTACAGAGCCATTAGTCAGGCAGTGTAACATGCCCGCGGCTGTTCTACTTTGGAATACAGCAGCTTGCATCTTGGTGATGAAATTTAAGGAACCAGTGCCTGGTGTGTTCTTTTGAAACCTTTCATACTGGGACAAGGGGATAATGATGCATGAGCATTTCACAGACTGCAAGACATTGATAGTCTTTTGTTATACCTTGTCACTGACATATTGCAAGGGGACAGCCACAGATACAACCCATCCATGACCTCCAGAGAGGGAAATGTTATCGTCAGAAGATGCCCAGTCCTGGAGATGTGGGAAGGTGCTCACTCCCACAAAGAGCCAGTGCTCACCCAAGCCAAGTTGGAGTGTTGTTCAGTAAATCCAGACCCCAAAGGTGGCACACAACTACTTCTGCTTCAGAGACCAATGAAGTTTGCCCAGGGGCAAGTGTTGGGTCAGTCAACAGCCAGTCAAACGCAGGGGTTGCAGAGCCCAGAAGGACCTCCTGACATACCCCAGCTGACTGTGTGTGCACTCAGCTTTCACCCAGTGGTCATTGTGCCCAGTCCTGTGACATGCAGCTGAATCAGAGAACATCTTTCCAGAAAGGGCCTGTCTCCACTGAAAGAGGACAATGACAGATTACTGCCAGCCCAGCTCCAGGCTGTAGCTGTTAAAAACCTGCCAGCGTCTTTCTGGGGAGATGCAAGGGAAGATTACCCATCAGACAGCATATCTGAAAACATGTTGAACAGTGCCAGGAGCATCACAGTTCAGCCTTTAACCATAACCTTGGATTTGAAATACAAACCTCTCCTCACTCCTCTCTCCCTGCACCATGATTAAGCTTTCAAGCAGTGCTGCAGCAATGCAGGATGCTAAGGCAATTTCTGGCAGCACACAGCATTCTCAGCACCAACAGTAGAGAATTATAGGCATGGAAATGCATCAAATTAAAATAACTATGAGTAATGCTTATTCAGAAGAAAAATAAATACACCATACTGTGGGAAAACGTTTAAATACCTGAATCAAATCTTCAGCAAAATTATTTGCTCTGACATTGGTATGTGTTTTAGGCTAGCTAAATAATTCAAGTACTTTCCTTACGTTGCTTCTCCTTGAAATAAGAGTTTCGTGTTTATTATTCATTACTCAGGTGGGGAGCTCTGCTTGCTATAAAAGTAAGTGGAACAAGCAGCTGCAGTAAGGTGAGATCTGGGACCCAAACATGGCTCATGAGCTTTGTACTAAAAGCATTTCCTACCCAAGGAATGGGATACAACCTACAACTGCTAACGTGGCAGGAGTAAAACAGTTTCTTCCTCAAACAAGAGTAAACTATTAAAATAAAGCAACCCAAGCTGAGATTCATTTTGTCTATCACCACAGGTATCAGCAAGCTGTTTCTCACCCCACTCAGCACAGCCCTGCCCAGGTATTCTCCCTGTCGTTCCAAATGCACACTGTGATGGGAACTGCTGTAATTAAAGGCAGCAAAATTTAACCCATGTCCCCTCTCTATGAGCAGTTCCATTAAGCCAATAGCATTACTATCCCCAGAAGAGTTACGTGATCTGCTCTCTGCCCACCTGCATGAACTACTTAATTTCCGTGTTGCTGAGCTCCACACCTGATCCTGGCCTGATGCACCCCCACAGCCGGAGAGGAGAGCAGCAAGGGCATGCTGCACTCTGGACCCAGCCCCATTGGAATCACAAATGGAACAGGTGATACCTTTGTCTCAGTGCAGCTGATTCAATAAACCTGTCTCAACACCTTATGAAGTGTTGGGTTTAAAACCATCCCTGGAGCTCAGATTTCACCAGCAGAATGCTCAGAATAGTTTTTAGCTGTTTTCTAAGCCTGTCCCACACTGCCAAGGCATTTTGCTCAGAGGTCAAAAATGTGGGCATGCTACCATAGAAGTCAGGAAATCATTTACAGAATGCGTAAAAATTGCTTTGCAGGGCAGTGACTCAGAGCTGAGAGGACATGACATAATCTCTTTTCTCTATAAACAAATATGGTTCATGTACGGCCTTTAATATGCAATAATCAAACATAATTTCATTTCAAATGAGAAAAGATCCAATCCAGTTTCATTTCTCTGCTGATGACAGTGGAATTTAGCAGAAGACAGCAAGTATTTCAGAAAGAATGTATAGTCCCATCATTCATTATTACATGATAACTACCTCCACCTACCAAATTCCTCCTTTCCAGGACTAGTGAGATGTTTTGCACACTTCCAGATGGAGGTATTTTGAAGAGAGCTTTGTTACCTATGGGGGTTTTTCGCCTTTTTTTTTTTTTTTTTCCAGATCCAAGGTCAGTGCTTACCAGCCAGGGCCTTGATGCGGGAGCGCTCAAACAGCCGAGCAGAACTGTTCTCATTGTCCCAGTCGTCGACATCCCAGCGGTTGTTGACGTCGCTGTACTGCTGTTGGATTTCAATGTTGTCGTAATCTGTCGCTACCGTTGTCGTCATCCTGAGTCTTCTCCTTAGCCACTCCTCACCATCAGATTCTTCCTAAAACCCTCTGTCAAGGAAAACACATAAAAATAATCATTTAGATGGTACACATATATTGGAAGAAAGCTCAGGAGTTCTGGTTTCAGGAATCAGGGACTTTAACTTGAAGACAAGCTCAAGAACAGGTGAGATACCAACTACACTTTCAGAGAACAAATATTCTCAAAAAATTAAGTGCTTTATCAAAGCCAGAAGCTTTGCTGCATATGCACATCCAGAATAGTCATGTCCAGCTCCACAAAGCAGAACATGGATGGAATAGTGCAGCAAAACACTTCCACAACTGTCATTTTCAAAAACAGACCACTGGCTTTAGCAATCTGTGAGTGTTGGTTAAAGTATATGGAACTGTGGATAACTCAACTAAGAAAAACCTCAAGCACAAAGATGACATCAATACCTTCACAAAATGGTGCGAATACTGATGGAAAAAAAAATACAGATTCTCAAAAAGCCACATAAGCATTTGACAAGCAAAAGCCTTTTAACAAGTATCTGAAGAAATATTTCTGTCTCCACATGCAAATACTGACTTTGTGACTGGTCATGGCAATTTATTTATGAACTAATCCAGATAAAACCAACTAAATGATGCATTACTTTGAACTCTCCACAGGAACATCATGGCCCACACCAACGCAGCCCTTGGGGTGAGGTTCTCCTCTTTCAGGGTGTTTGCATATTTATTCTGTTTTCTGATTAGGATTTCCATGTATTTATCAGTACTAGATATAAGAGAGGCAGACACCTCTGGAGAAGGAGGAGAAGGAGGGAGGTTGTACATAGCTGTGAGCCCAGTGGGAACAGGGCTGCGCACCCCCTTCACCAGTCAGTGCTCAGAGAGACCCTGAGGAGCACAGGGTGCTCCTCAGAAACACACAGTTCACCTTTGCAAAACGCAGTAATTACCCGAAATACAGTTAAATAAATGGGCAAGGGGGAGCCAGGGGGGGCCGCCCTTTTACCTGGGCGGGACACGTGCTCCCCTCACGGCGCCCCGCCTGGGGCCTCCCTTGTCTTTTCGCTCTTTTACCGCACTTCTAATTTCAAAATAAAATTTTAAAAAAGAAGAAAAAGAAGAAGAAAAAGAGCAGCCAGACAACCGCCCTCCCTAGCAGCCCGGGGCGCAGGGCGGGGCCACCCCTCAGGGTGAGGCCGAGCCCGCCCTCGCGGCCGCCCCTCGCGGCCCTTCCCTGCCCGCCACGCCAGCGCCACCTGCCGGCCAGCCCCTCCCGGCACCCGCACGTCGCGACATAAATCCACCTCGCGCACGACAGACGGCTTGGCTGCCGTGCCTCACCGGCCCCGTAAATTCCCCGTCCGGGCCCGGGATATCAAAGCAGGATGCTTGGCCCCCGTCCCCACCCCACGGCAGGTCCGTCCCGCGTTTTCGCGCGAACGAATTCCGGTGTCTGGCGCAGAAAAGGGAACGGAGCCGCGCTGGGACGGCTGTTACATAAGGAGCTGTTACCGACCGCTGAGTGCGAGTGTTCAACCTTCACGAAAGGTGGGAAGGAATCGCTTTAGTCATGGGAAGCTGCCAACAGAACGAGGGAACGCGAGAACTGGCTCTGGGGAAGGTCGCGGGGACGATGCGCCCGCGGCGCTTCCCGCAGGAGCTGGGGATGGATCAGCCGCTCCGGCCGGATCCTGCCGCTGGGAACAAACAAAAGCATGGAGCAAAGACGAGGGAAAGGATTAAATCCCACTCGCCGCGTTCCCCACAGCATTCCCCAGCTGATCCTCACTGAGCATCAGGCCTAGACAAAAACCTCCCATTGATCCCTGTACACAGGCTGAAATCAGGGTTAATTCCAATTAAATCCACGGAGCAGCCAGGGTATAAACAACGAGTGGGAACAAGCTGGTCGACAGCTCGACATTTTCCATCTTTTCTATATTCACTAGTGCTCAAGGAAGAACAGATGTACCACTGGAAAAGCTGCAGCTCCAACCGTAAAAATCAGTGACCCCAAAATTGGGATGCAGTGACATGTAATTTAATATAGATGGAACAAGCCACGGGATTTGATTTATTTCTGTGTCACTGCTGTTTAGAAACACAACTTGATCCAGAATAAATTCAACTCTAACTTGTGCTTTATCACTTCTCCCACCCTGAACATTGCACAAGCAAAATCTATCCCAGATAAAGCTAAATTGAGCATGAAATGGCCTGTTATCCCACACCTATAGGGCTGGAAAACCTGCATCCTTGTTCTGATTCTAATAAAAGCAGCACCTCACTCTCTGACATCAGGCTCCCTTTACTGGGATGCAGCTCCCCACTACAGGGACAGTGGAGTGGGGGAGCAAGAAAATGCTGCACAGATAAAAATAAGCACCTTGCAGCAAAAAAAGATGAGGACAACACAACGGAATCCTCATACCAGAGACAGACCCAGCTACAGAGAGCCACCGCCTTCAGCCACTGCTGGAAAACAGCTTTTCCTGAGTCCTGCTGCAGCTCTGATCCAGCACAACCCACTGGTGCCTCCGGGAACAGGGAGGGAAGATAAACACGAGCTCTGGCAGAAAGCTGCAGGATCCTGACTGCAGAGATGGAGGTCCTGCAGCTGGGATTGAGCTATAGCAGCACATCTTGTGTCTGTGTAAAGGGCGTCCTGATCTGACATGAACAACACCAGCGATTGCCCAGAGAGTAACAGGGGAAAATGGTTCTGCATTTTCCTGGAGCCCTTAATGTAGACAAGTTCACTGTTAATGACCTTGAATGTAATCCACCTGTGAAATCAGCCCTGTACTTGAAGGAACATGCTGAAAACCCTGTGCATGTGTGAGTGTAGCACACACAGACATGTAACACATATATTTACAGATGTAGTTTAAGCCTCTACATGAAGCACCTACCAACATCCATAGAGAGATCACCATGGAGCACAGGGACAGAGAGAAGCCCATTTTCCATCAGGAACAACCTTTGTCACTTAAACATCCTGGCTTGGCTTTAAACTGAGATACCCCTCTAATAAAGGAATGATGTTTTCTGCAGAGAGCCAGAGACAACAGAAATTTCAGCTGCCAACATCCTGAGCAGCATCCTGTTCAAGCCAACCCACTCTCAGGACTGGATAAACACACTGGGAACAAGACATTTCAGAAATGGCAGGTCACAGTTCCTTTACTACTCACAATTCAGACTCACTCTAGGATGTCATATAGCACTTAAAGCCAGAGAAAGCAGGCACTGGGGATTCTCAGTTAATCCACACTCGCTTAAAGTCATCTGCCAGTGCTGCCTGCACCTGGCTTGGAGACATTAGCAGCCAGTTTCAGGGATAAGCAGGGACAGGGGTGAACTAATAAACAGCATGGAACTGCTCCAGGCCTGAATCCATAGGGCCACCACGATGTGTCGAGAAAAATCTGTAAATTCACAAACTTCTTCCTCATTGATAAAATATAACTCTGTTGCCTTCTGCTATGGGTACCATGCTAGACAACCTCCTGAGACAAAAGAGATCAAACCATTTAATTTCAAAGCATTCCTTAAAACCTATTGCATAATCTGAGGGCGGGGGATTGGCATTATCTTCAAAAAGAAGAAATGGCTTGAAGAAAAAAATCAGCTACCAGGAAGTCCATTTTCTCAGACAGTTTTCAAAGGCCACATCCAGGGGTCAGACCTTTTGTATTTACTTTCATAAATAGACCAGATTCTGCTCTGTTTTTTTCTCAGATAATAGAAAACAAACAGTTTTATTCAGCCCATATGAAGAATGAATTAATTTTTAAAAAATTCATTGGCTACTCTTAACCGCAATCATGTAATTCACTAAACAGGCTATGACTATAATCCCTGAAATTCTGCCATAACCACACATCTGGAATTACTTCCTAATAGTTACATTTATCTTTAAAGTAAACATTGTTTTTTCAAGAGTTACTATTCTTCCAGGAAATATGCTAAGCTGTAGCTAGATTTATGTTACTCTAACTAAGGATTGTCAAGAGGTTTTTATGGTGTTGTGATTGAAGAAAATATAGTTTGAACAGCAATCCCCAAATGGTCTCATGGCTTATGTAAATAGACTGTTCCCTGGCTAACACATAGCCCAACCTGTTGCAGCTTTCCTGGCATTAAAGATAAATTGTAAATTCATCTCTAACTCCCACTGATTGTGTGACAGGATTGAAAAGGGGACACAGACACTCTCATCTCCGGGTCACCAGAGCATATGGGTCTGGTGATAAGCATGGACACAACCACTGTGACAAAAAGAATGGCGTCCTGATCCCACAGATCAGATATGTACCTCCAAGAAACCAAAATTACACACTGCCTCCTTTCTGGTAGCCCTCTGAAACCAAAGCTGAATGACACAGAAAGCAATTCCATTACCCTCCTTGCAGGATACTTTCCCTCACAGTCAGTCATTCTCCCCTACTGATGCCTCAAACCATCTCACCAGTCCAGCTCTTCACTTAGAGTAATAATTATTACTAAAAAGAGGGAAATTTAGATAAAATGTAACCAAACTTTGCATTTATTCTGAGCACCATTCAGCTCCCTCCTAACAGCAGCACAACAGACATTTAATTTTTTTAAAAATGTCATTTTAAGCCAATATTTAAACTGGAGAAGGGAAGTTCCTCTGAACTCTCAGGGTCCACCCACATCTTGTCACTCCAACAGCGTGAGATTCTCATTCTAAGCTTCAAAACAGAGGAAAGTGGCCTGGTCAGAGTCAATAGGGGTACCTTGGGAGAGGCTCAGGGCTGGATGCTAAATGAACATACATATCAAACACCCCCACAAGTCAAACTCTGCAAGTATTTACAAAACACTGTGTAGAAACTCAAGAGTTGTACAGAGCCCTTGGATTGAGAAACTGAAGTCCTGAGCATAAAGCTTAGAAAGACTGGAAAATGCATGTCCCAATTCCAGCCATTTCTCAGCCTGAAGCCCAAGGAGGTGTTTCCAGGCTCTCTCCCTGCCCAGCCCCTGTGTTGCTGAACTGCAGCATATTTCCAGCAACAGGAGCTTCCCTGTCCTGGCAGGGCACAGAGGGCAGCACACTCACTTATGTTCTGGCTTGTTGTTTCAGCTGCTGAACCAATCCCAAAATAATAAAGGCAGTAACTCAGCAAGGCTGTAACTCCCTTGACCTTCAATATCCCCTCTCTCCCTCTCCCAATCCCATCTCTCCTTCCACAAACAGAACCATACTGTTTCTGCATTTTCCATCCCAAGAGTTCTCCATGTCTTTGCTTCCCAAGCCAACCCACTTTGTGGTGCTGACTCTTGTAGGATGTGGAGCCCAACAGCCCAAAACACCCTGAAAGGTCATAGCAAAGGGGGGACAGGCTGTGCTACCAAATGCCACAATCAGCATGTGGGGCACTTCAGGAATGCACAAACAAGGCAAGACTGAAGCCTTTTTATTCCCAATACATGCTGAAAAAGCGTGCAAAGGTCACTAAAATCAGGCAGTCTGTCCTTCACAAGGGAGGTCTGCTTCCCACATCTCAGATAACCCATCACTCCCAAGACCAGGCAGTTAAGAGTGGATTCCAGGCTCTTGTTTTCCTTCTGAGGCCCCCAGGATATCACGCTCTAGCTAGGAGATGGGTACAAAATTAAATTAGCACTGAAACAACTTCAGAAAGTGTTTGTGCTGCTCCCTGAAAACAGACACAGCCTCACTGTACTGGAGCCCCCAGTGCTGTCAGCAGGGGTGACTGGTGCACACCCAGCACCACATGCCCCACATGGGACAAGGATTCCAACAACCAAGCACAGCCAAGGGCACCAAGGGCACAGAGAATGCTCTCAGAGAATGCAGTAATTTTCAAAATGACTGAAAATAGGTTATTTAAAAACACAAATTTCTATTTCAAACCCTTCAGTTCCAGCACAGACCATTGAAACCTTCTGGTCCAATTCTCTCTACACTTGGAGCAACAAAGTTTCACCCAGTTTTTCATATATCATCCAGATGATCTGGACTCCAACATTTTATCCTGAATAATTTAATTGATATATGTGGTCCAAAATTGCTCTCTGTAACCTGAGGTAGCTCCATCCAGCTGAGGTTACAACCCAAGATGAGCCAACATTATTTGAAGAGCCTCCTTAAAACACCAAGAGGGTAGAACGAGGCTTCAGATGGATTTCATCCAAGGTCAGACACATAACAGGAGTTGTGGGGTGAGATTCTGTAGGCCTCTACATTTCCCTGTGGTACATCCTAGAACAGATAGTGCCTCTGAACCATCCTCTAAAGAAGGCCATGCCCCACTACCAACTACATACAAATCATGAACAGACTAAACCAGAAAAAACCTGGCCATTTTAGGTAGAAAGTGGCTGTTTTGGAAAGAAGTTAACAAAGAGGAGTGCAAAGATGAAGCAGAACTGAACCTACCACACACAACACTTCAGGGTGGAACAAGCACCAAATTCCTTTAGGGACTGCCCTTCCTTTTCCCCTCATCACTTGAAGAATGTAAAATACATTTTGCCAAGCTGCTGAGGGGAAGTCTCTGTCTCAGCCATCAGCAGATCCTAGGGAATAGCTATTCCTGCATCCCTACCAAAAGGGAAAGTCTATGGGGATCCAGCAGGGGCTGGAGTTACATACAGAGCATGAACACCCATGAGGGCTGTGAGAATAAAACTCCACATACTGGGCCTAGCTCAAAGAATGCCCAAATATCTGAACTCCTGATTTAGTTTTTAAGCACAACACAGAGTACTCAACATCTTTCGTCATGTGTTTGTGGTTTTCCCTAAACAAGCACTGCTGGGCAAGGTCAGTAGTACTTAAGCAGTAAGAGCTTGGTTCAACTCCAATAAGTACATCATAAGATAGTCCATGGCTGCTTCAGTGAGATCCATGAATTAAATACAGTTTTACTCCAACTCACAAAGCACCTTTGCATCCAACACATCCAAGAGAGATGTAACTCAGGATCCAAAAAATCTTATGAACCATCAGCTGGGCATTTTCTAAACCCACCATCCTGTTTTCCACTTCTAAGTAAGGCAGTAAAAAAATTCCCATAGATTTAAATTCATGCAGCTCTTGGTTATTCACTTCTAAAAAACACTTTCATCATCCTCTTAGTCTTCCCTGTGTCAGTGAAAGACAGACCCTGAAATTATTAGGGTATCTGGGAATGTCCTGCCATGCAAATGGCTTAGCTGAAAAAAACCTGGGGGACCAGCTCAGCTCAGCAGTTTCTCTTTCCACCTCCATTCTTGCACTATTTATAACTTCTACATTCCAATTATTAGATTTCCCACCCATTTTCAGACAGAGCTGCATTTTTGAGTAGGGTAACCCATCCAGAAGGTAGGTGCCTTTTCCAAAGCCCAGGCCAAGGGAGGATGTTCCCATGGAGGAAAATTCAAGTGCCAGTTCATGAGTTTTAACTGAATCTGCTCTTCAGACTTCGCAGACTTGTTCTGTTGCAAATGCAGCTGGTCACTTTGAAAAGTAAGAAATGAGCAGCAAACCAGGGATTATGTTCTGCTCAGGACTGGAATAGCATCCTGAATGTTGTGAGGGCTTTACAAGACAGCCAATATGTGCTGGTGCACCTGTGTGCTCTGATCTGTGGGGTCAGCAGCCAGCATGCCACTCCTTTTTCTGGGGAATATGACTGCCAGCAGGACAAGAGCCCTTCAGCTTTTACAGCCCATGCACTCATTTTACTATAAATTCTTAGACAGGAAATTTTGACCATAGAATTGCCTGAACTTTTTGATAAATAAAGTAATAGCAAAAAATGTTCTGATGGTGGTAAATTAATATAAAGTCATTAAAAATCTGAGTAGGATTAACAATATCTTGTCTGTATATACCATAAAGGGTGCTCTAGGTTGAACACAAATTAAATCCACAAGAGGAAATGAACTGGAACTGGAATCAAAAAGGCTCCAGGTCAGCTGAGTCCCTTCTGGAACTACAGGAAGGACTTTTCTGATTAGGCTCTCACACAACATAACCTTTACTCTGATCCACTCCTCAGCTTTAGCACAACTCAACCTTTCACAGCTACCACGGAGGAGACCAGGGCATTGTTTCACCAAACCACCTTGTAAAGGTGTTAGAAGCCTCTGCATTTCACCCTTCACCATCCTGATCACAGAGCAAGGCTAAGATCCACTTTTCAAACACCTCTAAGAAGTAGTTGTGGATGGACACCAGGGACAACTTATCTGGCAGGAAGGAAAACTGATGTATTTCACTACTTACCAACACATTTCCAAAGAAACTACCCAAAAAATGCCTTCCACCACCACTGAGCATTTAAAGGGCAATATTTAGTATCACCCTGTTCTAGAAGCTATCTGTGGGCTGACCTTCACCAAAAGAATGTGAAAATACAGGGCAATTGTCTACAGTGGTATTTACTTCTCTTCAGCAGAACAAAACAAATTCTTCTTTAGTATTTTTCAAGCGCTCACACAGAGCAGAGTTCCAATAAAAACCAGGTGCCCTCGGAAAGGAGTTCCCCATTTTCTGGTCTCCACTCTCTCATGACCCAGCTTATGAGAAACAGAGCTCTGAGCTTTGGGAACCTGCTGTGTGTCAGGGAAGGACCGAAAGTGGAGACGCTCCTGCTGCCTCCAGCCTGCCAGACAGTTGGGTCTCCTTTGGATGAGGGCACTGCTGTTGGTACAGGAAAAGCTTCACATCTTGACCCTCGCCATGACCCTCACTTGGCAGAAGTCCCAGGCAATCTGAAACCCCTCGGTGACATCACTGTTTACTTGGGCAGCAAACTGGCAGTGCCAGGTGGTACCCAGCTGAGGGGCATCATGGAGACAGCACCTTCGTTTGCAACCTACAAGGAAACTTCTCTCAGGGAAAAAAGACAACTTGGACATCACTGGGTCATTCAAGAAATGCTGTGATTGCCTCTGTGTGACCACATAATTTATCAATATCAGTTTACATCTGTTGTATTAATTCAAATGAAGAGAGCTACAGCCAAGTTTCTGGGGGTGGGAGAGGGACCGGAGGCACTGTGCCATGGTTCTGGGACTGGAGTTTGTACCCCAGTTCCCACTCTTCCCACTCCTAGCTAGGGGGTCTCACACAGAAAGGATAGCCCTGGATTACATTTAGAAGGAGAGTATCCCTGAGCCTGCCCTTGTTACAGAGCTGACTCCAGGCACTGACACACTTGCATCCGGAGCACATTCCTGCTCCTGCCGTCTGTCTCTGGAGCCGAGATGCGATAGCTGTGACCTCCTTACAGGAGGAGGGCTGCCAAGTAAACAGTCTTGGCTTACCAGCCAGCCAACTGCTGTATCCCCTGCCCTTCTATTTTCCCTCTCCACTTCCACACCCCACCCTTCTGAAAGGTTCCAGCCCAATCAATGGGCGTTCAACCTGTGGATGAGTGGGAGTGAGCCAGAGCCTCTGCCCATGTTCCTTTCCCGGCATTCCTGCGAGCTCCCGTTTCCTTCCCACAGGGAGGAGGCTGCGACGCCCACCTGGGTCATGCCGCAGTGCTGAGCCGAGGCACAGCCAGAACAAGATGCAGCCGTGGGAGGCTGAGCACACTGACGGCTTGGTAATCGTGGAGTGTCCCTGAGGGAGAGGCACAAAACCAGGGAGTAATGTCAAGCTACTCTGATCTACGCCTAGGCAAAACTCCTCCGTGTTGGAGGGTTTTATGTAAGGGCAGGGAAAGGCTCCTTCACTCCCAGCCAAGGAGGAGAAATTGAGGACAGGCTGTGCACAGGCACCTCCTCCCTGCACGGAGCTGCTGGTCAGGGGAGGCTGCCTGGTGACAACTTCCAAGGGAGGAAGAATGAGACTGAGCTGCTTTGGCTCTGCCCCCAAACTGCAGAGCAGCGGTGGAAACCGCACCCAGGGAGACGCCCAGGGAGAAAAGGATGTTTTGTTGTGGAGGCTTTTGTTCTGGACTCTGTTTATTAGCGATACTTCACAGCTAGGCAGGCAGAGCAGGGAAGCAATTTAAAGGGCCAGCCTGGAGTAAATAACCTGCTAAGCAGTCGGCAGGTTTGGAATCAGCAAACAAGCAAACAAACAAACAATAAACCCCAGATTCTGGGGGCAGGAATGGAGAAGGATTTGTGAACTATCTCCATAAGGCAACAGAGCTGAAGCAACAGCTGGTTTCAGCAGCTCGAGCACCAACCCAGGAAGGAGCAGCCCCGAGTCCAAACACGCAGAGACTCTCATTAAGAGGAGACACAGCACTAATTACCCCACAGCAATGCTGAGATGATCCACCTGCTCCCACAGAGGTACTGGCTTCCAGGTACTAGAGATTCCCGAGATCTCCCTCACTGAGTAATCTCTGCTATAGCCAGAGATGCTCAATCAGCTCCTGGGATCTGGACAAACAGCTGGTCTGGTAAAAAGTAATTTAAAAAAGAACTCTGATTTGGACAGTGTGGTGGTCCCAGAGGAGGCACATCAAAGCCTGCTCCAGAATAAGCACCTCCTTCAGATGCTGGAGCCCAAGTGACAGCCAGGATCATGCGAAGCTTTGTCTCTTGCACTGGAATATGTTACAGGTATTATATGGATTCCAACTGTTCTCTCTTGAATGACAATAAACCCAGACTAATCAACAGAATGGGACAATTTTTGCTTTGGGGAGATGAAGACAGTACTTGACTCTGGGTGAGGGAATGCCAGCACTTCCCTGGATCAGAGCTGGTTGGAAAGTGAACTGGGAAATGGAACAGTTTGATACTAAACACCCACTTGAAAACAGTGGTGTTAATAATTGCCCTGCAAATCAGCACAGCCTGCAGCAGCAGTGTTGCACATGCACATCTTCCACTAGAAAAAATAGAAACGTGGCTGAAAGCAGTCTGGAAAAGGATCCCTCCCCAGGAAGAGGGAAATGTCAGATGTCACACAAGTAAATTGCCAAGTCAGACAGTGTAAGGCACAATTCTATCAGGCCAATAAGATTCCTGGTTCAAGTAACCAAGCTCAGCTTGAGCCACTGCTTCCCAAAGAGCAGGAAATGTGTCTCATCCTCCCCAGGGGACACACAACACACATCATCCACTTCTTGGCAGGGGACTCAAGAGCACCACATCCAAACTGGTCTCCTCTCCTGTAAACTAAAACGTTCAATGGGTTAGTGGGCACTGACCAGAGGAACACAGGTAAAACTAAGCAGGCTGCCTGCATTTGCCCACATGGAAGTTTTAAATGGACACCAGCTGTTAATTCCTTTCTACATTCTTCACATTCTTTTTGGCCAACTCCCGACAAGACTAACAGAAACCTTTCCCCCCCAACTTTCATCTGATGCATAGATAAAATAGTCAGGCAAGGAAAAGAAATCTATCTCATTATTGCCTTCATTTAAATGCATGCTTGTAGGCCCTCAGTGCATCCCTCCCCTTTGAGATGGGTTAAAGAGCCTTAATGCCATCTAAATTAAGTCAATTTGTTATTCAGAACATTGTGAGCAAACAATTTGCATCCTGGGAGGAGAAAGCATGTGGGCCATGTAAAACCCTGGGAAATAAGATGATAGATGGGAAGAAAAAGCCCAAAAAAAGCTATGTCTTAAATAACTCAGGTCAGTATTTTGGTTCTTTGATGTTTCTACTATGGCTGAGTCTTTTTTAATAAGTATTTTAGTGCACATCCTTATGTGCTGATTTATGTGAGAGAAGAGATATTTATCATTTTATATATGATAGAGTGTTGACTCTTTCCAGGTTTTCCATGTCAGTTTGCTAATCCTTGGAGTGTTGTCTTGTCCACCATCCCCAAGATGTTACTCCCAGTGAGTAACAAGTCCAGCCAGGACACAAACCCCAGCCAGTCCTGATCCCTCCAGCTTGGACCTTGGCTGCACAGGCTGCTAAAGGCCTTTTCCAGCAGCCAGGGCCAGGAGAAGGGCTCCTCAATTCCCTGGGGCCAAGAGAGGAGCCCAGAGTCCTCTGAAGCGCGTGTTATTCGCAGTTCTGGATTCTCCAAGTAAAACAGGCAAATAAACACACCAATGACATTGGCTCCTTCAAAGCATCCAACTATTGTTATTGGCACTTAGATCCAAACAGCCTCTGGCCACACATAGACACAGCCTGGCTTGCACAGAACCCACCCTGCACACCCCGGGAAGGGGAACGGGTCTAAAGGCTTGATGGTCCTTTGCATTGACTTCCCAGGGCATTGTCACACCAAGGGCTCCAACCCAACTCCTGGCACAGGAGGAACCCCAAGGAAACACACTGGAACTGTGTGATCACTCCATGAACAAAGCCTAAAACCTGCCCACAGACCCCACCATCACAGCACTGAGGAAGAAGCTGCATAAGGCAGTGATATGTAAAATATCTGATTCTTGTTTCATTCTGATCTGAGGTTTTTGTCTGGGAAATGGATCCTCAGCTGGCACAGCCCCAGCCCAACAGCTGCATTGCTTTTCTACTTCCACAAACACTCGGAAAGTTCGCCAAAGCCCTGTTTGTGCTGGCAGACAGCCAGCACTTTATTATTATGTACTATTAGTTCATAGTGAGAAATGTGCACTACAGGAAAAAAAAGAGCCCCAAGAAGCTCAGTAATTGGGTACAGATGTTGAAGATTTATGAAGCTCTCCCCACTGGACAGGATCTTACAGATTGTTTCTATCACCTGTTTGCTTTTGGAGTTTTTAATAAGATAACTATGTGTGCTATCCTGGAAAAATATTCCAGAATTCCTCGTTCAAAAACCAATGACTTTTGATCTCCATTCGTCTCCTCTCAGTAACAGTCTCTCCTCAGAGTTCCATAAATGCCACTTGATATTCATTTCATATTTAAATATGATCTTGGCTGTTGTTTTCATTACCCGGCAACTTTCAAATGCAATCAGACAATTTCATTCTTACTTCATGGCCCAGAAAATAAACCTGACACGTCATGCCAAGACCCCAGCAGTCAGAATCCATGATTAAATCTCTCAGTATTCAACATACCTGATAATCGTCACCTTTTTTCCTATTTTCTGGTAAACAACATCTGCTCAGCATTTTTGGGGACTGCTGCTTGCCCAGTGCACAGAGACCAAACCTCACTCAGCTTAAGCTGCCTGCAAAAGTATCTCAGTTCCCATCCAGATTTCTTCTGAACCTTGGTCCATTAAATAATTTCAGCAAAATATTTGTAATGTGCAAAGCTCTGCAACTGACAGCAAGCACCATGAAAGTGAAAACACAAGGAAGTCACTGGCATTTTTCGTAACTGACCTGTAATGGTTTTGCCATTTCAAATTACATCAGGAGTGATTTCTTCCCACCAGCACAAAATGGCAAAACAAGGTGTTTTTCCCTCGGAAATTGTTTTCCCAAGCATTTACAAAGGAGGATAAATTATCAAAAAAGGTTGTATCTCTGCAAACCAGAATGTGAGACCACCAAGTTTCTGCTCTGACACCCATCAAGGAACACTCAGGCCCCCTCCCTCCTCGCCCAAGGCACATCTCAGTTTGGCTGGATAGCCTGACATTGCCCTTCACCTTTTCCACAAGTCATAGCTGCTGATAAAACTCTTCCTGAAAAATGATTTCATCCTTTCTGACAATGTGGGATCACAGCACAGATTCTATAAAGGTCAGGACCTTATTACAGATTTAGACACTCCATTCCCATCCAAAAAACAGTTAATCTGGTAAATTTGGAGGGTTGGAAACAAATCTATGGAGATTATGTTTTTCCCACTCTGAAATTGACTTTATCAGTCACAATTGTACTTTTAGCTCAAAAAAAGTTCTATTTTTTTTACTACTGTAAATATTTTACTACTTGTGTTTACATGAGTTCATACCAGATGACTACAGCATCGACACTGAATGTGGGTAAAGAGACACTGAAGAGAGCACACGGGTGGAGTGTGTCCACCTCCCTTTCCTGAAGGGAATTCAGCTGGCAAAAAGCACCATTAGAAAAGGACAAGTAGAGAAGTAGAGAAAAGTAGAGAAAAGCTCTATTTCACACCATATTCTGTCACAGCCACCAAGCCAACATCTGCCACAAAAGACAACTGCCCGTTCTCTCTGGTTTCCTGAGTCACACTCAGGAAACTGCATTCAGGGCTTTCTATGGAAACACACACTGCATTCAGGGCTTTCTATGGAAAGCCTCCACCTTTCCCTGAATTACAGAAGACTAAGGTCTGGAATTATCTTGGGTTATGAAAATATATGAAGTAATTCCCATACAGGAAGAAAGAGACATCCTTCACTTGCCATGATCACTTGCCTTGGATCCTGAACAGATTGGGCCTTATGTCAATATGATCCTATTTCATGTACCTAAATGATTCTTTAATTTAATAAGAATTAAAACATTACCTAGGGAGAATAAGCACAAAAGGGGTGATATGGTTATGAAGGAATGCTTACAAACAAGTGGTAGAACTTTCTTTAGCTTTTACTTTTCAAAAGCTCCGATTCTCATAAATTTCAGATTTACACCTGCAGATATACAGTAAAAAAAAAAAAAAAAAAAAAAAAAACCCAAACAAAAAAACCCAAAACAACAAAACAAAAAAACACACACAAAAAAAAAAAAAAACCAAAACAAAAAAACCAAAACAACAAAACACAAAAACACACACACAAAAAAAAACAAAAACCAAAACAACAAAACCAACCCAACAAAACCCAGAACAGCCCTGGAGCCATTTAGAAAGCGCTAATCCTGATCATTTTCCACCTAATGACTGTTTACTACACAGCCCTTTTAAATGCTTGGCAGCTCTCCATATCTTCCTGCTTTTCCTTTCTCCCACACGTCCCTCCTGACAGCCATCTTGGGCGGGGACAAACCTCCGGAGGAGAAAGCTCTCTGCCGCCTTTTCAGCCTCTAAAAGCTCCACTTCCCGGAGGAAATCCTGAGCCTTGTTTCACTTTCAAGGCAAAACCAAAATCTCCAAGGTTTCAAAGCCTCTCCAAATGAGAGCCTGGAGCAGAAAAATTAAAACCGACCAGAAAACTTGGGTGTTTTCAAGGATTTCAAAATCAACATTGGTTTTAAATGGAGAGGGACTGGTTCTGTGATTCTCCGACCCCCACCAGGAACAGATTTGAGCAGACCCGCCCCACCACTTGTTTCAAATGCCATTCACTGTCACTTGGCATTTCAAGCTGGAACAATTATTTGTGGTCGGATGCTCTCCCTGCTCCTGACCAGCTGTGCTTTGATCTCCCCCTCATAGTTCCAAGGATCTGGAGGAGGCCCAGCTCCCCTCCTTACCAAAAATGCAGCATAGCAGTTCCTTGGGGAAAGTGCAGCCTCACTGCAGCTCCCAGACCTCACACATGCCTGGGATGGGACCAGATGTCTCCTGGAGCCTTGACCACCATTCTCTCCATGGCTTCCACCCACATGCCAGACTTCAGAAGCCCCGATGAAAGTGAGGAATGAGATGTAAAAGCACAATGGGACTTTTAACTAAAAGGATCAGGTTAGCACTGCATCCCTTTATGACGGGAATTGGGATAAGACAGGACCTCAACACACAGATTCCTGCTCCAGGAATAAAGCAAAAACATAACCAATCCATGCGCTACAATCAATATTTTAAATTAAATCAGTCCAGTCCATATTCAAATTAGGTCACCAGTAATTAGAGCATCCTTATTTGGAATGGTAGACCCAGAGAATGCCTGGATCAGAGCATTTCTCAAAGAGAATATACTAATGGGAGTGTTTGGAAATGCGTGATGCACTCGTAAGAGGCTTTAATATAAACCTCAGGATTACACTATGCCAGCTTTTCAATTATTATACTCTCCATGAAAAGCCAGGCGCTGACAGCAAGAGGTTAAAGCAGACCTTAGATAATGGCTTTGCCCTTTCTCTTCCAGAGGAGGATCCCACTGTTGGTTCCTACTTCTGCACCACATGCAGCTGAACAGAAGCACTGAAGGTGGGATTTTAAATAAAACATCTCTGTTAATGATGCCATCAATGCCAACACAATGCATAAGGGAAAGCGTCATAACTTCACCAGGGACAGCAAAATCAGCTCCTCTAATTTCTAGAACGATCTGCTTGGTTGACTCCATCTTAACACTCACCACATTCTAACTCAGCCATTTTAATTCCTGAATGGCTGGAGTTTGCTTTCCCTTCACATGGCACTGCACAGCAGGCTCAGATGTCTGGAGACCAGGGATCTCTCCCTCTAAAGCACATGCAAGTGAAGGATGGAGACAAAAACAACCTGAGTGAGGCTGAGGGGAGGTGGTGAGCAGCAGAGCGAGGTAATGTGACTAAATAAATAAAAAATGCAGAATTTTTAGATTGTTCTTGTTCCAAACAGGCATCTCAGGAAAAGCTCTGCCCTCTGGTTCTCTCCAGAGGGTAATGATGAATGCAGGCTGTGCCTGTGCTGCTTTAATAGCAGCGCCGGATAGAACTCTCCCAATCCCAAGCCATAGGAGTGGGCTGGCACCCACTGGGGCCTGATGTGCAGAAACTCAAAAGCAGGGCAGGAGCAGCAGAGTTGAGCCTTTTCCATCAAAACCTGCGAACCACATGGATGCACGAGCCCAGCTCCCCCTAAGCATCCCTCCTGCAGGCCCACCTTCCTGGGAGCCCCTCTGGGATCTCTGGACCCAGCAAATGTCCCTATTCTCCAAAACCAGGCATCCTCTGTGCAGAAGAGGGAGTAAAACCCAAGTCACCACAACCCAAGCCATACATCCATGCTCACGGTCCCCAGCTCTGCTCCCAAAGCAGCTTCCTTCTCCTCAACAGCAGCTCCCAGCACAACAACCTCTGTAATCCAGAAGGACACAGGGCACTGCACCAGCTTTGGAAAAACATCAAAAGAAAAGGTTACCTGCAAATCCCAGATTTTATATTTGCCCCACTGCAGTGCTGTTCCTTGCAGTCCCTTGGCACTTCCAAATCACACAGACTGACCAAGCAGGAAGGAAACCAAGTCTTTTTCAATATTCCTTTCTGACATTCCACCACGCTAATGCAAGTTCCAGGCAAACAGAACCTTCCCAAAGCAGCAGAAAACAAACAGAAAACAAGCTCTGGGCAATAGATGAACCTACAGGATCCACTTTGGTGCTTGTCCACCTGCAAGTACCTGAATGATGATCCCTTATCTCAGTTCTTCCACAGGAATTGCTGGAAAGGTGCTGGAGCTGTAAAATCCCTCTGGTCAACCATGACAAAAAGATATTTGTGCTGACTACCACATACTTGTTTACCAAATACATTACAAAAACTAGCACCAAATACATGTTTGTTACCCAAGCTAAAAACATGAACACTATTCCCCTGACCAGAAATTTTAATTTAATCTACCCAGAACAGCCTATGGAAGGACAGACCCAAACAAGCCATATTTGACACAGATAGATTAGACAGATGGTACAGTGTGGTATAAAGGGGATTTGTGCTTGCTTGACTTTGGCACGGCTGAATTACTTATTAATTACAGATACACAAGAGTTGCACTGGGTATTTTACAAAGATTTAATGCCTATTAAAACTTCATATCATTCAAAGTTACCATAGGTTCTGTACAACAACAGAGGGGTTGTTTCGCAGCTCAGTTCGGCTGCACACTCTTCAGAGCCTATTGTGATGTATTTTGATATAAAGTAGGTATAAACAGCAAAATTACCAATGCTATGCTATTACAGAAACTTTGAGCTACCTGTGAATTTAGGGAAATTAGCTGAAAGATGAATAGAAACCCTGATTTAGAATAAAACCTCTAAATTCCTAAAGGCTGCTGAAAATCTCAAACATCACAAGGAAGGCACCTTCCTCTGTATTCCTCTGCTCCCTTCCCTAGTGGCTGCTATTGGATTCTTCCAAGATCCTGGTGAAGCACAAGATTTAAAGATGTTGTTACAGGGAACACAGAGGGGGTGAAATTCAAAACTGGGGACCATTCAAGCCTGAGTTAATGCCAGGAGCCCACATATATGGCAGGAACAGCAACACTGATTTAAACCAGTCCATTTTTCCTACAGCTTATTATCCCTTGGGATCAGCATTTCTGGCACCTACTGACACCACCCCAGCCCCATCCAGCACTGGAATTCTACATTCTGGAGCATGCTGAGACCGGGTGGGTTTGTTGTCCTGAGAGCTGTAGCACAGCAAGGCACCTCTCCAAGCTGGCCAAACCCAGAACAAAGCAGGGTGTTGGGTTCCAGGCAGGAGGGGGATCTGGAGAGCAGGAAATTATGGAGAGCTTCAGACATTCTGTGCAGAGCAAGAGCTGCCAGCTCCCGCCTCCCCTCCAAGATGGACCCAGCCAGGCACCAGGCTGGCATTTCACAGGACAAAAATGACTCCTTACTCACAGCCTCCTCCCAGGCCCAAGCAGGCATCCATGACCTCATCTCCCACCGGCACAAGGGGAGGGTCTGGGCTCCTGTGTGGAAGTGTCAGTCAGGAATAACCCAACCACAGACAAATTATCTGCTAAAATAGAACAACCACGCTCAACTGTCCGACAGGAGTGTCGGTGGTGCAGGGGAATAAATAAACCAGCAAGGGGACAGACTGTGGGTTTGGGGAAATGGATACTCACATTTTCACTTTACCTCTCTGATGTTGAACCTTTCCCTACTGATTTGTGACTCTGAGTGAGCATAAACAATACCTTAATTAACCAGTTCTACCAAGGGGTTCAAATTTAGCCTCACCATCACTCCTTTTAGCAACAAAACTGGCAGAAAATATCAAAAGCCCCCAAAGTAACTACTTCTGTAACTATATAGGTCTCATTTGGGACAAAACAGCACAGAGATCCCAACCCAGAGCCACTTCCTTACCTGCAGCAAAATGCTGGAAGCTTCATTTTCACAGGTGTTGGACACCAACAACTCCCATCCAAATTAATTTGGTCTCCAATGCTCCAAGCCGGAGGCAATACTCTGATCTCCCTCCTTTCATTATCCCAAACAGTCAGCCTACAGCAGCTGTGTCTCTAGCACAGAGATTTCAGGATACCTCCCCCTGCCCAAGCTTTGGGAAGGCTCACAAGGTCAGAGCAGGGAAAACAGTCATCATCCGCTCTGCAAGTCCAGGGAAAACTTTCCCACAAAACTTTCAACCAAGAAAAAAATCACACCCATCAGTACATTAAATTCAGTGCAAGTGAAACAGGAAAGTGAACATGCCACAAAACATCCTGGGAGGAGCCCTTAGAGCAGCAGGTGGTCACACGGCTATGCAGGAATTCTCTAGCCCCGGGAATGCTGTTAGAGGGCTTTGTCTGGCCTTTATTTTTCCCCATTTAGGGCTTTTTTCCCCAAATCACAGGGCACTTGAGCACATGTGAGCCCACATCCTACTTCCAGGAAGGCTCTCCCAGTCTGTGTCCTGGGAATTCTGGTCCCTACCTCAGCTCTCACTGCTTTACTCTGACAAATGGAGACATGGATAAATTGGCCTGCAGGTGTCCATGCCAAGATTAGAAGAAAGGAGGTTCTGAATCAGCAAAATTAGGGCCATGTTTGAAGCTCTGCAGCAATTACAGCTTGAATTTGCCAGCTCCTCGGGCAGATTTTCTTTCATCAAGACTAGCATGGCTCCCTCTCTTTCCTTCCACTTGGACCTGCTACTAAATTAATCAAGGATGGTTTATGAGCAAGTTGAGGACAAGAGACCTGCAATTTAGTCCTCCTGAGAACAGCCAGCCATGAGTCTGAACAGCTTCTTTTTCTTTCCCTTCCAGAGCAACACTCAGCATTCTTCTTGACATAACTTTCAATTTTGCTCACCTTTCCAAAGCTGGTCTGGATTTTGTCAATGAAAAGTGAGCACTGAAGCCAAGGTCCCTTAACATATTCCAGGTACTTTTACTTTCATATCCTCCAAAAGTTATCTGAGTTTTCTCAAGACACGGCTGCAGCAACCTGGGCACAGGCTGGCAGGTTCATGAGGACACTGTGATTTGAAAATGAAAATAACTGAATAAAACTGAAGGAGACAAAAGATATGGGGGTGCCAGACAGAAAGGTGAAGGCGATACCTGACAGGAAGCATCAAGATCACTGCCACCAGTAGGCAGTGCCATCACAGCCATGGAAATCCACAACCTGAACACCTGGACTATCCAGAGCTGACACTGCTCACCCATCTTCTTCATCCATAACTCAAATGTAACAGAGGAGAATAAAAATTAACTTATTTTGGAGGCCTGGTAACCTCTGTTATCTCCTGTGAGCCTGCTCGGCCCAGGAAACAATGCCAGTGTGAAGAATTTAATCCCTCCAGGATGTTACTGAATTAAAATAATGCACTTAACTGCTCACCCAAGCACCAATATGGTGTGAGAAGTGCGTCAACATCTCTGTATGTAAAGTGGTTAATAGGACTCAGGTAAAGACATTAGGGGGACACTGGTGGCCTGCAGGGCAGCTTCCTGCACAGCACACACAGACATTTCACCACACCAGCATTGCCTTCCAAAGACAAGCCGCTCAATTCTCCCTGGATTGCTAAAGCAAGGGGAACTAAAACTCATTTCTGTGCAGATCTGAGCTAAGACACCTGCCTTGGGTGTGACAATAGGCACAAGTACCACACCTGAGGGACCTGATACAAATCTAAGCCCAGGAATCCTGGCTCCACTTACAGCAACAGGTGACCTGGACAAGAGAAAAAATCACAAGCTAATTGAGAGACCCTGACCAGCAGCCAGAGGCCAGTGCAAACCAGGACTGAATCCTGGTGTGTGACTAGCCATGTCATGCCCTGTCCACAGCATGTTGTTTTTTTCTGGGTGTTTCATCTGTGACTGAAATCTGCGCCCTTTTGAGTTTCCAAGGTATGGGCTTTGTGACCAGAACAGGGTGGCTGGGTGCCAGGGGAAGTAGGAGAATACACAGGGACCTTCCCTTTCTTGGAGCACCTCCTAAAGGAGGGAAGAGCTCCAAAGACAGCTGCTGGGGCACAGAGGGGGAGTGTTAGGGCACTGAAGTGCTGCAATCCCAAAGTGATTCCAGACACAGCGACGACACGGAGATTTATCAAGCTCTTCCCTCACTGCCAGCCTTCTGGCAGCACATGTCCCCACAGCCAAAATGGCATTCCTGCTGGGGGAAATCCAGGACAAGCCTGTTAGGCTACTGATAATACTGTCAGAGAAAAGTATTCTGGTTTTGCCTTGTAGGATCGACCTGCTCCAGGATTCTTTCCCAAGAAGGCTCCAGCTGTGATGGATGATCATCAGAGGGGTTTCTAGCTGAACACAACTGGTTGAACCCAACTTAAGCTGATAAATGTTAGTGCTGGTCTCCTCCCTACACAAAGGGGAAAAAGGATCTCCTTTCCCTTGGAACTTCTTGGCAAAGAGAGCAGTCCATCACTCACCTGGACCAACAGGATTATATGGTCAAATTAGATTTTCCTTCACCCTTATTTTTGGCTAAACAGTGTTTGCTGAAAGCCTTCCTGGGCTTCATTTCCATGAAAAAAGGTTGTTTGGTTTCTTCCTTGCCTCATAATATCATTAAGATGACTTTCAAGCCACATGATAAATCCATTTTTTCCCCATTAAATCTACAGTGGTCATTTCTGTTTGCTTGTCCTTTATTTCACCCTAGAGGAAATTCTCTTTTCCAATATGTCTTTTGTTGATAGCAAATGGAAGGAAATTATTTTGCTGAAATGGTATTTTATTATTAAATTTTGCATTAGTTAATGCACAAGAGCATTGGAAGGGGGAGAAACATAAACACCTGCCTTTCAATTTGTGCATTCTTGAAGCGTGTAGGCTGAGGATATCAGAACTTGGTGCACACATCCCAACTTGCCAAGCCCTTGATCTTCCCACTGAGTTCAATCCTCAGGATGCTCCCACCCTTGTAAGTGGCCTCCCAAGGGCAATTAGTGGCTTGCTGCAATTTGCAGTGCTCCTGCCACAGACATGGAGAGAGGGCTGTACCCACGGCCCTGAGAAAGAGGCCTCACACCTTCTGCCAGCTGCTCCCCAAATCCCTGTCTGGCAGCCATCAGGATCGGAGCCTCCTTCTGATGAAACACCCTCAAGGCAGTTTTCTACTTAAATCCTGATTTTTCTTCTCGCTTTGCTTCCACCCTTATTTTCTCCATTTCATTTTGGCTACTTCTCGCTTTCTTTTGATCCACTTTTAGCTCACTTCCGGCTCTCCCACTCACTTGTCCTCTGTGTTCAACAACAACACCAGCAGATGAGGGGTGAAGAAACAGGGGTGAAGAAGCCTCAGCTCAACTCCCACACAGCTCCAGCCTCAGGACTGAGCCTTTGACTCATTCAATATTCAGCTCCTCAGCTGAGAATAAGGAAAGGATGTCTGTTCACAGCTATTTTTAACACTGCAGAGAAGGTTTAATATTTGAATATCAGAATTGTAATAGCATTTGCAAGAGGAATGGACTATTTTTAGCAAAGCACTGGCTTTATGGATGCCTCACAACCACAGCACTGTAATAGGGAGAGGTGACCAAAGAGGAGGCTGTGACAAAGCTCTGTGCAAAGGCTTGTGCTTCCCATGCCATTTCGAATTCTGCATGAAAACAGAGCTGGGGAGACTTACCATAGTCTCCAACAGAAACCACCATGCACAAAGCACAAAATTACTAATTATGAAAGCTTTCCAACAACCAGCTGCTAAGCCCAGCCAGGTGTCACAGCTAAAACCAGGAATGGGAGGTCAGCACACACACACACAACACCCTTTCTTCCCCATCCCACAGGAGCCCTTGAAATCAAAAGCCATTAAAAAGCCATCCCAAACTCCCAGCTAAATTTAACCATAGGCTTGTATAAAAATTCCCTCAGCTGTATTTCTTCTGGCCTTTGCAGAGTTTCTGTTTGCTCCAACACTCAGATTACAAAGCCTCCTCCCCCTTGTTGTTGACACCACAAGACAGCCCCTGGCCTCCCTTCTAAACCCAGCAACTCGGGAACAAGCCCATGAATTTGGGTTGTTTGGATTCCCCCACCACAAAATGCAACTTTTAAACAACACACTTCCTAACATATCTAATGCTAATCCCATTCCAATCCATCCCATCCGACCCCATGGAGGATCCCCTGGCTCCCATGGCTACCACCTGCCAACATCAGGAACAGGTAAAGCAAAATAACTCCATCCCAACAGAGCCAGGAAAATTCCTCATTGTCCCTGAGGAGACCTGGGTTCTCTAGCAATAAATCTAGGAAAATGTACCAAGTGCCAGTCACCAAACACAGGGGCACATCATTTCCCCAAACATGTCACTTCTGGGAATTGCCTCATAGGTCCCTGTAGGAGAAACTCAAACCCCAGGTAAAGGTGACATAGTCATTCCACTGATGGAGGAGCTGTTACCAGTAATTCACAGTACTTTATTATTATTATTATTATTATCATTACTATTACTATGATTATTATCCGCAGTTATTTTGGAGCCTCCCATCATAACACCCTGATTCCCAAACCACCACCCCAGGGAACAGGAAGCTCTCTATGGCAAGTCACATCCAAGACTTCTCCAAGGAGCAGCAAAGGGTTTTCCAAGTGATTCTGGGGAACAGATACCTGAGGATCTGTTCAAGGACCAAGTACCAGCACAAAACCCACGAGCACTTAGAGGCAGAATCCAGCATCCATCCAGCCTCTGATTCCGGACACACTCTGAGGTCCAACCATTAAGCCAACAAGGCCACCACTGACCATGTCCCCTAGTGCCACATCCACATAGTTTTTAAATCCCTCCAGGGCAGCTGTGCCAGGGCTGGACAACCCTTACCACAGAGATTTTTCCCCTAATATCCAACCTAAACCTCTCCTGGTACAAACTGAGGCTGTTTCCTCTCTGCAGAGACGTATGCAGGCAGCAGGTGATGTCAGTCAAAACCAGAATAGGCAGATTTTTAAAAGGAACAAAGACTTATTGCTCCTGTTGACAGCCCAAATGAGAAATCTTCTTAAATTTTAACTTAATCAAGGAAGGAAATTATGTACCAAACATTCCAGTCTGGTACTGTACACTGAGACCAATTCAGAGAAAGAGGAATTGAGTGGTATATTCCAATTACTACACAGGTAATTTCAGTGCTTTGTGTTTGGGGAAAACAAGATTGTCATTTGGAATACCTAGACAAGAGATTTGGTCATTTGCAAGGCACAAAGCAAATTCAAAACCTGCTTTGTTGCTCTGGTAATATTTGCATAATAGGTATTTATATGTATGATGAGTGTAAGCACAGTTTCAGGACAGTTAGCCAAGGTGAGTCGCCCTGCTCTTTAATCCTCTAATAACATGCTTGGGATGCAATTTGGGAATTCATTCCCCTCTGATGGAGTAGCTGTGCTGCTGCATAGTGACCATTTCTCAATGCTCATACTCATCAAATTGCACTGTTTTGATCAATCCACAAAGCAGACCATTAAAAATGCATACAAGGATATTTTTGTTCCTTGTTTTATGTATCTGCATTCCCTTCTAGCTCTCCTTTAGATATGATGGCCAACCTACTAAACACCAGCAAGGGGCTGCATTTATCCCAAAATACACATAAAATCGTAGTGGTAAGTCTGCTACGGGCACTGATCTAATCGAGTTGGCTGAAAATTAATTTCAAGCCCAGGGCTCTTTCATGGCTCCCTGGATTCCTGCCACAGCTTATGACAACCAGAAGTTAAAACTGCAAACAGCTGTCCTCCTGTTAGAGGCACCCTGGAATAACATGGATGCTCTGCTCAGAAAACTGCCCTAAAGGTGACGCGGGGGTTCATCGCCCCATGCCAGGAATCTGAGGAACGTTGGGACTCTCTGAATTCTGCAGCAGCTCTGCTGTGCCACTGCAACCCTGAGTGATTCATGTTATTTTCTGCTGGTCAGCAGCAGCTGTAGAAACATCCCTCAGTGCTCTGCCTCACCCTGGAATGTCCATGTGCTCCTCACCTGTCAGCCCTACTGCAGCCAACACATCATTTGTCTTCACTGGGCTTCTTCCCCACTCCTTCAGAGGAAGATCCTACAAAGCCTCCAAAGTTCTGGCTTGCCTCAGTGAATATCCAAGCAGCCATCTCCAGATCCCACTCTAGCCCTGCAGCTGATCTTTGCTGCACTTGCTGCAGCAGCATAATCTCACTCAGGATTTACTACCTGATTAGGATTACTCCGACTAAAAACACAGCTAGATAAGAGCTGCGTGCTCCCTGTCACCTGCCCACAGAGAGGGATCACCATCCCCGACTCTGACATTTTGGGATCTTGTCACTTTTTTTACAATCTTTACATTTCTAAAATGGTTCTGAAACATAACTGAGCAATACAAAATTATCTCAGACATAGGTTGGGCTCAATGATCTCAAGTCTTTTCCAACCTAGTTAACTCTGTGATTCTGAGATGTTCTTACTTCTCTATGAACAGGATATAAAACCTCAAGTTCCAGACTATGATGAAGTAAATGCTGGGATGTAGTTGTGTAACTTGGCACAAGTGAGGATTCAGATACTTCATTCTCAAGCTTCACAGAGCAAGAAGAATCACAGTACTGCAATGAAAATGAGCATGGAAGGTCCCTTTTTTTCTTACTAAACAGTGAAGAAGCAGTTTTGACTCTCATTCCTAAGCTGACAGATAGTACAGACCATTACTGCACCGTGGGGACTTGTCTGGGGAAAATATCTTTACTTTTTTGTGGTATATGTTTAATGCAAAGTCACTTTATTCTTGTTTGTCTAGCATACAATGAGAATAGATCTCTAAAAATAACCTACCTCCCCCCTCTTCCAGCTCCTCATGGCAGTTTCACTTATTATTAGCCATTATTCACATCTCTTACATAAACCGCAATTTCTGGAAATTTTTATGCCTCCTGATACAGAACCTGAAAGTGAGCAAGACTGGAGAAGGCAGAGCTCAGTGAAACTCCACTGGGTTGCCGTTTTTCACCTCTCTTTCCATTTTACCTGGGTTTGATGTCATCACGTCCCTCCTTGGAGCAGCAATAAAGCTCCTTTACACACCCGGGCGCTGGGAAGCTGCAAAGCTGGATCAATGGGGCACCTGGGGTCAGGGAATCCCCCCAGAGGGCACAGGGGTGGGGCTGCTGTGCCACATCCTCCTCCCCAGCCAAGTTCAGAGCACAACCACTTCATCCTGAGGGTCACAGCTTTCCCTTCCTGAGGGACTGTGGAGCAGGGTAACAAAGAGCCTGGCAGCTGTGGTTGTGTGAGTGTCCTCCCCACGGAGAACCTCAGCGGCACAGGGGATATGACACTGCTCTGCTCCAAGCACAATCAATCCCTGTGGATCTGATTCCTGGGGCCAGGGATGTCAGTCCTGGTCCAGGCTTGTTGGGAGTCACATCTTATGGGGCTTGGGAGCTGAACTGATACCAGGCTGGCAGTGCACACCAGAAGCTGAGGGATATTTTCCACAAATGACCTCTAATCCATTTGCCTTTCCAAGAGTGCAGCTCGTCCTCAAATCTGCAGGCACCGAAAGGTCACGACTTACAGCACTCCAGACTTTTTCTTCTCAATCTTCTGATTCCCTGACAATCCCACTTTTATTTTCCCTTTCACAGAGCTCCTTGTGCAGGTCCCTGCAGCAGTGCAAACACACATCCAGGGAATGGTTATTTGGATCCATGCTTTTCTTGGGGAGCCTCTCACCAGGGCTAAACAACCACCTGCTGACTCAGGATCTCCCAACCTTGCTCCCAACCTGTCCGCCCCTGCACTTTCCTCACTCTATCCCATTTAGCAGCCAACTCATCCTCTTTCCGTAAGAAACTAATTCAGGCACCCCAGGTTTAAAGTTTAACTGGCTCATGTTAACCACTAAAGCTGCACAATCAGATTCTTTCCTCGACAAATTTGACATGGGGCTGAAAGTCAAATTTGCTTCTTTTTCCCCTTAAACAAAACCATCTACGGTCTGCAGTGGTAAACCACTGCTCATTTGAATATCCAAACACTGGCTGTTTGCATGCAGGGGCTGGTGCCAAAAGCCTGTCACCCACAGCCAGCCCAGGCACGTCTGAGGCCGCTGAACTGATTCATCTCTGCCTTGATATGTCCAGACTATTTAAGATGAATTTGAAATGGCTCCTACTGACCTACAGTGAGGTAAAACCCATCTCCTTTCTCATTCAGGTGATGATGAGGATGATACAAATGGCTTTTCCTGTGCTGGGGACTTGTGTGGTTTCACCACAGTTTTTTTCCTCTTACCTGCAGCCAAAGACTTAAGAGGGACTTAAGATGACTGCTCTCAAAATGTAAATGGAATATATTACCAGAAAAACCCGCCTGAACCCTCAGTCAATAATCCATTTTTAGGAAAGAATTTGTGCGAAAATGAGGTAAGTGATAACTTTGCAGATCTCCTGTTATCCACAGTGCTATTTTAGGGAGAGTGTGACTGCATCGGGCTTGTCGCAGAGTCCTGCTTCCAATCTCCTGGCAGGTCCCCAGCACATTCCAGTATTTAACGCACAAGGCTCGTTGGGATGCAGTCCCACTTATCTCCCAGACACGTTGACTAAGACTTTCCCACATAAACTGACCCACCCTTTAGTAGCAAGAGGTCACTCAGTACAATCAGCCTTCAAATGAGGAAAACAATCAGGAAAAGCTTCTCTGATGCCAAAAACACCAACAGAATAAAACACAACAGGCTCCAGTGTTTGTTTTATGAAAACTTGAAAACTGCAAGGCAGATTTTTCAACTTGTGATAATCAGTGTAGCCCCACCAAAGTCAACCAGGTTTCTTTCAGAATCTAGCCTCCTAAAAGCATCTAAAATTGCCATAAGAATACATTGCTCTAAAAAAAGGTTAAAAATAAAAAGGCAGCAATTAATCCGTTCATCTTTTACTATGATGAAATTGTAGAGTTATTCATGGCATTATGCTCCAAAAAAAGTCACAATATTTTACATTACGAAAAAGAAGCAACTGTTAAACTAACCAGGTTATCTTTATCCCATGTGGATCCTATACGACAAAGAATACCTGTTAACTTATGGAGAACTCTCCTGACTTCTTCACTGCATGATCCAGGGTCTAGCAAAGGGTGATCTGCTGGATGATCCTCCTGGATCAAACACCCAGACTTAATAAGGCAGATCTGGGCCCAAAGTCCCTTTCCAAAAATGAACTCCAAGCTGCATCCAGAGTTGCTCTAAATGTGTGTGCCACTGGCACCCCAGAGCCATGAGCCATCCACCCCATCTGCAGGGACCGGTGCAGATCACCCTGAAACATTTTCATTAAATATGTGTTCACTAAGAGAAAAGTCAGTGAAAGCCCTTGGCAAGAAAAATCTCACCATTGGTTTAGCTACTGACAAAAGCCAGCGCCTGGAATGCCCAAACCCAAAACCTGTGGGTGTTCAAATAAATGTATCTATGTTAAATTAGTTTACATAAAGCAGGCAGCACCTTTTCCCTTCCAAGCCAAAAACCAAAGGAGCTACTTGCTATAATTAGCTGGAGCATTTGTAGTGTCTAGGCACTGAGCAAAATTGATTTGATGAGTGGGAAAAATCAGCTTTTGGTCCTGGTGCACAATCCCAGAGTGATCAGCTCCACTGTACCTCAAGCTCTGCCCACACTGCCAGAGCTCACCATGCACAGTTTCCTTGCCCTTCCAAACACAAGGCTCCCTTTTATCATGTAAGAACCAAAAGCAGATACCCCATGTCATTCTATAATGAATCAATCCACAGAGCAATAGGATTAATTCAGAACAAAAGGCAGGAACTTACAAAACCAAAAGCTGCAGATCTGGATTACTGCTGGATGGCAGGAAATCCCCACAACTCCTTGAAAAAGATCTCGACCACGTTCTTGGGACACTACTGGGGCTGAATCCCACAGCAAAAACCAAAGACTTCCCAACAATGCCTGTAGTAGGTCTGGCTTGGGAAAAATGTCTGCCTGGGATAAACTGGGTAATCAGTATAACTTTAAAATGTCAGGGCCTGGCTTGGAGAGGAACCTCTGCGTCACCTCGGAGCACCTCCCACCCAGGCCCAGCCACTGACGCCTCCAAGGAAGGGGGAAAATGGAAAATCCAACTCCACCATTTTGGGGTGGGGCATGATCCTCCCTGATCTCTGCAGGCACCACTGCAGCCCTGGCCAGGAGATTTTAGCACAGGCATGACCTCAATGTGATGCTGCTTCACAAAACCTCAAGGCAAGCTGAAAAAACAAAAGCCAGAACTAAAGGTGTCAGAGTCCCCACAGACTGAGAGCAGGAAGGATCACAACAGCCACTCCAGCACTTCCTACAGGGAGACTGAACACATGAAGCACAAATGCTTTATTCATGAAGTTGGTTGCTTCAAACCCATTAACCCCATGCCAGTCGCTCACATGGGCAGTGGGGCATGGCTGGGTGGCTCCAGGTCTGCACCCCTTCCTCCCCAGTCACATCCTAAATGTGGGTCTGCAACTACATCTCTTCCCAGACCCCACATCTCATGCAGGGTAGCAGCTGCCCATTCCAGGAATCATTCCACGTCATACTGAGACATGATTAATGAAACCAAACCCAGTGGTCACACCAATCAAACTGAGCTGTCAGTCAATCCCTATTCCTGTCCTAAAAGTAAAATATAAACATTTAATTTTTCAAGGCAAGGCCACAGCTTCTCTGATGATCTGTATCTGTGTTTCCTATTATCACAGAGAAGGAGAAATTCTTTCCTCTGGTGCACAGCTCTGGACACATGAACAAAACCCAAGACAAAATCCAGGAACGTCATTCCTGAACATGTTTCACAGATCACAGGCAAATTGTTCAGCAGGTCTGGCTACTTCTCCCAAAAAGGGAACAGCCTATGTTTGGAATCCCAGTAAAGAGAAAAACTACTAAATTTGGAACATTTACCTGTGAACAGTTTGGTAGCAGAATATTTTTAGCTCTCAGGACAGAGTGTTAATGGCACACCTCTCCTGTTCCAAGGGCATGGGTATGACCAGCGAGGCTATTCCCAGTATCCAACAGGTGTGGGTCAGCATCTGCTACCACAAGGGCTTCACATGCAGTGCCTCTTTTGTTCCGTCCTCACTGCCCTCTTGACGTGAGGGGCTCCTGGACGAATCAAACTAACTCACCATTTCTTTTTAAAGTTCTAACACTCAGCACACTGTGGAATAAAAGTGGCTGCACAGCAGCATAAATGTGTTTCTCTGGTGGCAGTGGTGACACATCAAAGGGGTTTCTGGTAGGCTAAAACACATTCAGCTTAAAAAACAAATATAAGTTTTTGCAATGTAATAGGAGAGTAAATATGTTAAACAATCAAATATTAAGAGAATAGTAGAAGAGTGAAAAGATATGACAAAGTAAGAATATCCTGAAATTATCACCGTTCAACGAGAAAAAACCTCACAGATAAGATGATGAGAAAAACATTAACAGTGATGAAAATATAGCTCAATATAATAGCTCAATATAATCCTCAACCTTAACCTGTCCTTGGACATAGGGAGATGTACACAATCCCTGAGCACAGCCTTTATACATTGCTGCATACCTTTTGATAATCACATACATTTCACTGCAAGCAGAAATAACAGCCCCCCCAAGCCATAAAACCTGTTATGAACTCAATCCTCATCTAACAATACACATCAAAGCTTTTTCCATGCAAAACTGGCCTCTTTTAATGAGGAACTGACAGTAAAAAATGTGTCTGAGATTAACAATACATGAAAAAGAAATAAAATTGGACAAAATAGAAAAAAAGCTGCCTGTATAAATATATATAGAATTGATCTATGTCACTCTGATCAAGCTGTTGAATAAGTTGGGGTTACTGGGTGTAAGAAGAATTTTTCTTATGTCTTTCTTTTTTTAAAAAAAATAAGCTCTCTGAAACCCTTTTTTCATTACAGGAAAAGCCTCCAAAGGTCCAGCTGTAACTGCTGCAACGCTGTATTGATGTTCATTAGAAAAACAAATTCACAACAGATCATTTTAAGAGTAATAATAAAAGGCAGACAAACAAAAACCACATGTGGATGGGGGGAAAAGAGCCCAGCAGTGGGGGAAGCAGGCTCCAAACCAGGCTCTGCAGGACACAGATCCCAATGGATCACACTCCCCTCGGTGTGGAGCTGCAGCTACAATACTTGCTTCTCCACACAAGTGGTATCTGGTCGGAACAATCCAACATGAGATGGTTTCTCAGGTTTAAAGCAAAAGAAGGCAACTGGATTTTCACATTTCACACCTCTAGGCCAGATTCCTGCTGGTTTCACTTGGGAAAGCTGCCATGAGCCTCAGCAGAAGTAAGGGTCCAAAGTGCTGGCAAACTCCCCAGCTCCATCAGCTGGGAATGGGAGCAGCCCACGGCAGGAGCTGATACGCCAGGAAAGCCCTTATGGCTTCACACAGCTCCTACCACGGAGCATAGGTCTGGTCTCATCAGGAGTTTCCAAGCACCACAGGAAAGAGCCTGCACTGCTCTCCTGCACAACCTCAGCCGAGCCAGAGAGATCCAAGGGCAGCTGGTGGCTCCTTGCCCTGACGTCAGGTCACCTGTCCAGCCCCTGAGGCTCCAACACTTCCAAAGGTATTCCTAGACCCTAGGGAAAGGGCAGTCAGGAAGCCTGTGGCCACAGACAGCAGACTGGGCAGGATTTAGTAGGTGACTCATGGGTAATAAGCAATGATAAACTATTGTACTAGTTGTTCACTTGTGCCCAGACCAGATGACTAAGGAATTTAGGTGCCTATAGAGATTAAGAGTCTAAATAACTTTTGCAGTCTGACCCTGAAACACCTGCATTAACAGACTTTCTCCTCTGTGTTCCATGAAAGATGTCCATGCACTCCTTGCTAATGAAATACAATTATTTTGCAGGCAATCCAACGACAAATATTACATCTCATAACTGACCCACATGAAAAATAAATCCTTAGTCAGGTGACGTAATGCAGACGAGCAATCCAGGCCCATCCAATAAAGGGGGTTTAACTGATTCCATTTTATAGATGATGAAGGAAAAAGAAAACATCTTTCATAAAATGGTTTGTCCTCCTGCTCCCCAGGGGCTCTTGGAGCAGCACACAGAAGTATCCTGGTCTCCATGTATGCAGCAAGAGGGTTTTGCCCCTCTCTGCCCCACTCCTGAGTGCAGGTGAGGTTCAGTGACACACAGCAATTTCAAAAGCCGCAGGATCTGTGCCACCACAGAGATGAAACAGCATCTCTATCGCCTTTTGCCACATGGCTACTGCAAGCTCCTATTTTATCCCAAAATGCTGCATCCTGCTTTAGTGAGTGTCATTTGCTGCACTTAGCCTGCATTACAGAAAAACCCAAAGCGGGTTCTGTTCCAGAACCTGACCTCCTGATTCCACATTCATAATTCCACGCTGATGCTCCTGCATGAAGTAACAAAATATTCCCTATTTTCTTGCCTCTTCAGCACTAGTTGTGACACATGAGCCAGCCCCTCGTCCCCTCCTCACAGCCCTACAACCACTGC
Source organism: Trochalopteron elliotii (assembly GCA_024734555.1). Lineage (NCBI taxonomy): Eukaryota > Metazoa > Chordata > Aves > Passeriformes > Leiothrichidae > Trochalopteron > Trochalopteron elliotii. The sequence goes on from JANPWX010000192.1 coordinate 405,953, forward strand.
TAAGTCATGGAGGCATCACTACAGCCATTTCTGTTCTCCCCAGAAACATGGAGGGCAAAAAAAAGAAAACGCTAAAGGATAAGAACAATTCTTTAAAAATCACATCCCGTTGCCATCACTCACCTTCCCAGCCCTTTATCCCATTACATTTTCACTCCTGTTTCTCTCTCCAGAGCCTTCTGAGCATATGCAAGTCCTTCCTCCAGCGGAGTTTTCCTGCAATGGCCTGAGGAGTCACAGCCTCCCCTGACATTTCTACACGGCTGCTATCTCTCGGAATAAATTCCTCTCCCTGCCCTGCCTCTCTAACCCTGGCTCCGGGGAGCATTGTTCCCCAAGATGCCTGTCAGCACGATGCCGGGCTGCGGGAATTCCAGCCCTTTTCCCGAACTGTTCAATAAGCAGGTTTCATAATGCTGGTATCCTGTCAATAAAGGTCGAAGGATGAGCCGAACGCTACGGATCTTGACAGTTTGTGTTTATTCTCTCTCCCTGCAATCATCATCTTGAACATTTAGCATTTATACCTACGGACAATGCAGAGCACAACGTAGAAACACAGATCACTACTCACCTTTAAACAAGAATGCAATTTCATTCACGATTAAGACATCAACATCACAAATTCAATACTCACTCTAGTTCTGTATCATCACTCCGAAAGGAAAAATATCAGCTACCGAATGAAACGTCAGCCTCGGTGCCATGAACAAGGGTTTTTCAGAGCTGCTGCAGTCTCACAGTCTCTAGCACAAGTCTGCCATATTTTTTTTTGTTAAATCAGGCCTGTACCCACCTAACAGCCAGAGCCAGCCCCGAGACCACCGAACCAAGCCCATGCATTGTGCCGCTCACTGCGGGCACCGCGGCACCCGCGGCGACGGGCGATGGCCGCGCCCGGACCGCAGCCCCGCACCGGAGCGCGGCGGGGTCAGCGCGGCGTTCCCACACACAAAGCCCCGCAGCGCGCCCGGTTGACAGCGCGCCGCGACCCCCACGCCACCCCCACGAAGAAAAATAAAGAAGGAATTACATCCGTCTAGCGAGGAATACCGCAGGAGCAGCAGTCGAGCCGGGCTCTCCGCACCGCACCGCGCGGGGCGTGCGGCTGCGCGGCGGAGGCGGCACCGCGGGCGGGGAAGGAGGGAAGGGGAGGGAGGGAAAGGGGCGGCGGCCGCGGTCCCCGGGGACGGGCCGGGGCCGCC
>JANPWX010000192.1:407532-498389 GCA_024734555.1 Trochalopteron elliotii
GGCGGCCTTGCGGCGCGGGGTCTCGGCACGGCCCGCAGCCCGCCCCGCCCGGGCCGCATCCTCACCTGCCTCCTGCTTCTGCTGCTGCTGCTGCTGCTCGGGCCTGCCCTGTGCTCACGCCAGGTCTTCCCCCTCCGCCGGCCCTCGCTCGCAGCCTCCCCGTGGGTGTTAATCCAGCCGCTCCCGGCTTCCCTTCTCTTACATTTATTTGGTTATTGGGTCTCTCCAGCCTCCTTGCTCCTCCTCCTCTGACACCCTCTCCTATCGCAAAGACAATGTTGGCTCGCCCCCAGCATCCATTTCCTCTAATGCTGCTCTCCCTCCCGCTGCTCTGTCATTCCTAGTGGAAACCCCATACCGGGTTTGACTTCCTCCACTGCAGTCATTCTCTCCTGCTGCTCCAGTCCTACCACCTTCCCACGTAAACAGCCTCCCTTTGCCAGTGCAACCCAACCCCTGGAATCCAGGTCCAGCTGCCCTGGTACCACACTTTCCCTTTTCCTCCTTTCCTGGGCAGGATTTTGCCTATCATTCCAGAGAAAACTGCTGTCCCACAGCCAGTGCGCCTTTCCTCCTTTCCCCTCTTCCACAGCCAAGGTCAGAGGCAGACACTGCTGCTTCAGGTTTTCTTTGCTAATCCTGGTCTCCCTGCTTGCCTCCCTGTCCTCACCCTCCTCATCCCCATGCTCCTTCCCTCCCATCCACCCTCCCTCACCTCTTGCTTGCAGTGCAGCTATGGACCAGTGCTATCCATGTCTTTTTATTAAAAAATCAACAAACCACTCTTGGATTCATTTGCCTCCTTGGTTATCATTCCCTTTTCTTCTGCTCTTCATCCCCACACTCACTGCTATTTAACTGCTGTCCGGAGTTCCTTTCCTCTGCATATCTTAAATTCCCTCTTATCTGGCTCCTGCCCCTTCACACTCAGCTGCTTTGCCAAAATTTCCAATATCCACTTCCTGGCATAATCTCTGGAATATTGCTTCATTTCCAGCCTGTCAAAATTATCTGTCAGGCTCGTTTGGATATTTTGTTCTCCTTTGGTTTCCACGACTGCCTTGCCAGAGACACCTCCTTACAGCTCCTGCAGTGCATCCGCTTCCCAATTTCCAGTGAGACCCCAAAAGCACTAAGTCCCTTAAACTTGGGAAAAGCTCCTCTGGCATTCAGAAAGTCTCTTTAAAATATTCTGTCCTCATGAAGCCTACAAGATTCTTGATAAGATCTAAGAACATGCTTCCATGTTTGTCACTTGTGCTGGTTCATATCCAGACCTTGGCATGCAGTAAAAATGTGTGTATATAAATACAACTTTTTAAAAGTATATTCAAATGCTGGGATGTTAAGAAATATCCTCAAAAAGCACCCTTCACTCAATTATTAATATCCATCAAGCAAGTTGGATGGGACAAAAGTCTGCAATGTCTGGGAGTGAGCAAGAGCACACAGTGTATTTTAGGATTCGTTAGCCCCCATAGCTCAAAAATGGGTGGGCCATGCATTCCCATGCAAATAACTGGGTAGGAATGAATGCCTGGAGAAGCAAGAACCAGAATAGCAGGGGGCACTGTGGGCTCCAGCAAGTTATCCCAGTTACTGACAGTAATTTTCTCCTTTTTAAAGAGCTGGCATTTGGTAAAAAACAGGGCAGGTACAAGTGTTTCACTGCTGATAGTTCACAGCAGCATTTCCAGGTTTGACAGAAAGGATACTCATTTAATTTTAAAAACTACTGCACTAATTTGTTTGTATTTTCAGCATGAACCTTTCACTTGCAGAGTTAGAAAGCCAAAGCCTACAGCCTGGTGACAATTCAGCAGGGAATACTCACAAGGTAAACTAGCAGCACTTCCTAATGTCAGTGAGTAAACCCAGTCAGACAAACAGGTTGTTCCCGCTGACGTCCACATTCCTGCTCCTTTAATCCTATTGAAAGGACTGGAAGGAATGGCCATGACAGAAACTGTTGTTAAATGAAGTGAAAAGGGACAGCAACAATGTTGAACAAAGTCACTCCCCTTCAGCCCCGTTACTTTGTAGTTAGTTTGGCCCTGACGCCCAAGGCTTTTTCCCCTCACACATTTTGCCCAGGCAAACATAGATTTCTTCACAGTTGAAGCAATATTTAATCTTGAGGGTTTTTCCTTTTGAAAATCTACCAAGACACCACACTCAATATTATTGTTCATCCCACAGAAATAGATCCATGTGCATATTGACACCTTCACCAAGGGGAAAACACTGCACAGGTGTATACAGGTAATCATATTCCAGCCTCTCTGAAAGATAATTTAGAAGAAATCCTAGTTTAAATAACCTAATGAATCATTCAAAATAAAATGAATCAAAATGGGAATCACAGAATGGTTTAGGTTGGAAAAATCCTCCAAGATCCTTGAGTCCAACCATTAATCCAGTGCTGCCAAGGCCACTACTAAACCATGTCCCCAGGGCCCACATTTGAATTTGTAAAAGGGTACTTCCAAGCAGATACAAAAGCAGCACGTCTAGATGAGATATTATGCTCCACAATTGTTACAGTAATACTAAAACTCAAAAAAAAAGGTCTACTGAAAGATGACGTCAGTTTCCAAGAACACAATAAAAAAGAAATTGCACACCAAGAAATCCACACTATAATAAGAAACTCCCTCACTGTTCCATTAGGCTTAGAAAAGCCTCCTGTTATGAGACAGTTCCAGTTCCACAGGTTCCAAGCATGACTGAGATCCATTCCCCCCACCAGACACACCTTTCCTCCACCTGTAACTCCTGGTTGCAGACACACAGTGGGGCTCCAAGGCACACTTCAGGGCTCCACAGACTGGAGCTTTTTCTCATGGCAGACTTGGCCAAGCTCTTGAGAGGAAAATCAAAGATGGGCAAGAATCTGCCCAGAGGAAAAACTCAGCTCCCTGACTGTGTGTAGCATGTCTGGAAGCAGGATGGCTCCTCTTCACTAACATTTCCTCACAGAATCCTATTTCTCCTCAACACCTTGGTTACACCCAGCTTGGGGTTACACCCTTAACCTTCAGGAACACGCTGTAGCAATGCATTTCCCAGAATGGATTTACTGGGATATTTCTGTTTCCCAACAGTCACTGAAAACATAAATGCGTCTGATCCTCAATCCTCAGTTTGCCTTTTCTCTGCAACCAACTCAGAAGGTTGACCTGCTCAAAATTCTGCATCAGGGAATAAACACTCTTCCAGGTATATCCCTGCAGTAGCCACAGGGAAAGGTGTGTGTGACACAGGAAGATCTCTACTGGGAGAAACAAAGAGCAGGGACATGCAGACCATTTGTAACTCTATTCTCAGGCAGCACATCAGAGGTCTGGCAATACTTTTTTGTTAAAAAAGTCTTATTTTTCTAAGTGCTCCCCAAGTCTTCGTGCTTACCCTGTCCCCAGAGCATCCATTCTCAGCTGTTTTCTCTCCACCATCAGCTCCTGTGAGCTCCAGATCTATTTCTCCATGTGCCCAACATCCCCAGCCCTGGAAAATTACTCAAGCACAGGGCACTTACAAAAGTTTGGCCTTGGCCTCAGCCAGCTGCTGCCTCCTTCCCACGCCACCAGAGTCAGTGGTGGAAATGCTGACAGTGTGAAGACAAGATGGCTTTCCTGCTCTCCCTGCCAGCATCACGGCAATCTCCAGCAGCCGGGAGGAGTCCTGGCAGGAATCCCTGTGGAAGGACAGGAAGCATTAGTGAGAGCTGGCAGGGGCTCAGGGACAGTGTACCACAACATCCCCTGCAGACATTCCCATTGTGTTCAAGGCAGTACATTAAAAAACTGAAATAAATATCTTGGGACCTGCTCTGGTGTCCTGTGGGCTCCACACAGAAGATATCCAATCACAGAGGATGTCTACAACTGCAAAGGAAGTTTCTTGGCCCTTCAAAGCCACTTTTGTGGTGCACCAGTTCAAAGCTCAATGCCTCAAAGGTGTTGATGCAGCAAGGTTTCCTCACCCAAAGAGAAATGGAGAGGAAAGCTGACCAAAATCCTCAGCATTCATCTGTCCCACAAAAACCTGCACAATTCTCCCCAAAAAGTTTTGCCTCTTGTTGCCAAATGTTATTCTCTTTCCTTGTGTTTCACCATAGTTTTACTCCTCTATTTCTTCTAGATGCATCAGAAATGCACCTAATTAGAAATTTAATGGCTGTAATATGAAAGAGAATAATATTAGATTAGATATTAGAGAGAAATTCTGTGAGGGTGGGGAGGCCCAGGCAGAGGTTGCCCAGAGAAGCTGCCTCATTCCTGAAAGTGTCCAAGACCAGGTTGGATGGGGCTTGGAGCAACCTGGAATAGTGGAAGACATTCCTGCCATGGCAGAGGATGGAATTGGATGGGTTCTAAGGTCCTTTCCAACCCAAACCACTCCATGATTGTATGAAAAATACACATCAGCCCATGTAATTTGACAAAGCTGTTGGGTGCAGCTGGGCCATTAACTACTACGGGAAAAAAGTTAAATTCTTAGCCCTCTCCCAGATTTTATTCATTTTCCTGACAACCTGCTTACTTTTCCTACAGAAACTGAAGTTTTCAGTTCAGGTTAAGACATCAGCACATACTCCAAGAAACCACCAGCATAAACAAAATTTTAAATGCCCTCTGTAGTGATTACCTTGCTCTGGTAATGCTGGGCTTTAACTGCTGAGGCCATGATTCCTTGTTCAGTTCCGTGTGCAGGGATGTGTCTGACTTCAGTAGAGCCTCATCCAGGTGCAGTCATCTGCTCTCCCTGCCTTAATGTTGCCACACAGATGGATGAAATGATCCTCAGAGAGGCACATTAACAGAAATTATTTACCAGGAGGCTGCTCTATCATTCAAAGCTCCAGGGTGGATCTGCTCCCTCCCATGCTCACGACTTCCATGTTGGATCCTGGACATGTTCCACACCAGGGCTGTTGCTCAGCCACAGGTCTGGAAGAAAAAGCTGGTAATTTTTAATTCAGTGGGAAGCTTTAAGAAGATTCCTCGTTCCTCATTTAGCTGAGATCTCTCACCTGCAGCCATGCAGCACTGCTTATTCTAAAAATGTCCTGGCCTGTGACAGTCATTGCCTTAGTGAGGAACTCTCTACGAGAACCCCAGGAATGAGGAATTTGAGTGTGACTCTGCCATGTTCTGGTGGGCAAAGAGCCCCCAGTGTCATGATTCTGCCTTTCAAAGGATCTGGCCAAATTTTAAAAAGTCAAAAGTAGCCAAGCACAGCAGATTTTAAGAGCTTAAGGCATGGCCTGCAGGATTTCCTCAGAAGGCCACACAGTTAGACACCTTTTCACAAAATCTGATTTTCAAACTTCAGTCAGAAGTTCTGCAGTGATTTTGAAGCTTCAAGTTTCATCTTAAAAGTGTATCAGTCTTGTCTGTGTCCAGGCAATAGCACCCAAGTTCCCACATCACTCCCAAAGTAGGATTGGATCCATGCAGGATTTGCTAATGAGAAAGGGGAATCTATTGGTGAATTCAATTTTATCAGCCACCACCACTGCCCAGCCACGATGTCCACAAACCACCAGCAACATTCAGCATGGCAAGGGAAGCATCAAACTGCAGTTGGCAAAATTCTAGCAGAGAAGGGAAATGTAAGCTCAGCTATTTATAAGTGAAGCCTGGAGTCATCTTTAGTGATCACCCTAAAAATAGTGGCTCGCCTGAAATTCAAGGCAGAGGATCTGGTATTTCATACACTCCTGCTCCTTGTTCTAGAGCAGCAGGTTTCTGCAGAATGCCGCTTTCCCCCCCCTTGCTGTGGTTCTATTTTAAAGCTTTGCAAAATTTACTCCTACACACTTCAATTCAAGGTCCAAACATCTTTATTCCACAAGGGAGAAAAAAAAAATCAAGAGCATTATTTAGCCTTTGCAGAAAGGATATGAAGGGAAATCTTCTTCCAAGGCTGTACCTACAACATTTCCTTCATCATTTTCACAACTTCCTTGAAAAGTCCCTTTTGCAGGAGAAAACCCTGAGGCAAACCCTGGAGGGCTGATGGGAGCCTCATTAGCACAGCACCTAAGGTAGGAGGAAGGTTTAAAAGCTTGCAAATATTCGGATAATAACCGTTTCTCCACGCCGAGGATCCCAGCCATCTGTTGGAAATTTCATCACAAAGCAGGATGGCTGAAGGGGGAATGGTGAATTGCAGAATTAAATCTTAATTGTGGGCTAGTTTCCTTGGAAAACTCTCAACTTTTATCTTTATTATAGTTAGCCAGAGGTCACAATGTCTAAATTCTTGTCTTTCAGCATGTATGTTATTCCCAAAACTATCAAAGCATAGATCAAGTTAGAAGACTATTGTTTAACACTCTCCCTCTAGGAAAAAAAACAAAGTAAGAAAAAACAGAGCAAAACTCACACAGCAGGTGATGCTTCTTGCATCCTTCCTCTCCAGGAACCCTGTCTCCTGGAAGGCAGCTTTGTTTCCAGTTAACTGAGTGGTCACCTCTTCTTCAGAGGTTATGACTTTTTATCCAGGGTATTTTCATGAGGAAAAATGTAAGTTTTACAGAGCCAAACAAACTGATTTTTTCCTGTGGGCCATAGAGATGAAGCCAGCACACTTATTCCTACCTGAAAAACACCAGGTAAATATCGTGCTCTGGTCCTGGGGAAGCAGCAGTTCCAAACCCACACGGGATCCTTTGGAACAAAACGGGTTTGGATTTAATGAAAAAAAGTATCCAGAGGCTTCTGTATTTGCAAGCAATCCAGCTTTGTATAAAGGACTGCTACTTGGGGGAAAAAAACCCAACAAAATGGCTACTAGGAAAGTCTGAAAAGTGGGAAGCTGATGGGAGGAGAGGCCCTGTAAAATCAGACTGCTTTGGTGCTTTTCCCAATCTTCAAGTGCTTTTAGAGCTTCTGCATTACCCGTGGAAAATCGCACAAACCCAGGGGACAGCACGATGATTTTCTCAGCCAAGAGATTAACTTTTTGAAGCACCTGACAGACCAGAATTTGATTTTTTTTTTTCCTGCATCCCCGTTCAAGCTACCAGAAAACACTTTCCAACTCAATGCTTTGACCTTGTCTAGCCAATGGAAGCCTAGAATGGAAAAACGGCCTTTAAGAGAGTCTGATGTCGGAATTTCAAGATTAAATACATGTGGAATGGTAAAGATTTGTGATACAACTTTCTCCTCAAGTGCCTGGAACTCAATGTTTTATGTATACAGTTATTCAAAATCCATATGTACAATGTTGAATAAAAACAAATGTGGGTAACATAAAATAGGTTTTGTGGTACAAGGAACCAGAACTTGTGAAACACAGATAAGAAGAATGTCCCCGAAGTTTGTAAAGAAAATAAAGGAGGGATTTTTGGAACAGTACACCCCACACTAGTTGTGGTCCTCCCCAACCTTATAAACACAGCTTCACACTACAGAAACAAAGTGGAGCTGTGTTTATCCAGGAGGAAGTTGTAGCTTGTCAGGATACAGTTGTATAAATAATTTAAAAAATAACCCAGGACATACTGCATGTCCTTTTAAAAAGGAAAATAATAGAATGGAAAATTCTATTTTCCCACTGTGCACAGAAAGTCATTCAAGTGGCTGTGACACACAGGCCAACGCCTGCTGAAAGTTTCCTTCCTTGAGCTTTGGATCAGGTCCATGCTGAAAACAGGGAAAGTCATCGACATCTTTCCAATTAAGGTGGAAGAATTCAGCATGCACTTATCACTCCGAGTAAAAGTTCTGTGTTGATAATGCAAAACAGGGAAGGGAAGCAAGGGTTAAATGTAACAAAAATAACAAAAGCAATACAGCATGAAAATGCAGACTTTTTTTGTGACCTCCAGGTGTTTTTGTTTCATTTTAGAATGAGAAATTCACAGGGAAAAATAACCATCCAATGGTGATAGGGGTAACTTTGGATATCCTTGTTTGCCCTTGGAGTTCTGGTCTCATCTCATCCATTTTTCTCCTGTTTTGCCACTTCTACAGTGGCTGATATTCACCGCCTTAGAACCCTGAGCTGCTGGACATGGGGAACCAGCCTGGAGCTTTCCCTTCAGGCTACAGTTGTCCCTGAAGAGACCAAATGAGATCCAGATTCAGATCCATGCCTAAAAGAATGGCAATTTTTCCTAAATTTCTTTGTCCAGATGAACCCACATGGGCAAACTGCTCTCTGCAGTGTGTTCCCATGGATCAGGGAGTGCCCAGGGAGGGCAGCCTGGAGGGTGCCAAGGCTGCAGCTGTGCAGGGGAAGGGTCATTCCATGAACCCGAGCTCCCAGAGCCGCTGTCCCCACGTTGCTCCACAGGTCATGGTGAGGCACTGCAGGCCCTGTACAAATCCACACTCCAGACGTTGCCAGGTCTTTAGGAGAAGGGTTTCAATGTGGTTTCAAGAGGCCCACTCAAAATCAATCTGGCACTTTCTGTGCTGGCTGAGGGGAAAACTGCGCATGGCAGGAACCTGCCAAGGACATCCCACATCGCCTGGAGCAGGGAGAACACCCGGGCCTGGGATTTGTCATTAACAACATTTCTACTATTTATTGTGACTGATGGGTGTTGGGTCAGGGGACCAGAGAACAATGCCTGAGGCTTTTTCATATTCCAAGAAGTAACACACTGAAAAGTGTGGAATTTGCTTTGTGTTTTTACTTTTGTGTTTTTACTGTGCTTTTATACAAATCATTTCTGTCCTAAGATAGACTAAAATATTTTATCACAGGAGGCCCAACTCACTACTAGCATGAAGATGGCTGAAATGTGTTTCATCAGGGTTTTCCTTATAGATTTTAGAAGAGTAATTTAAAATTTTACACCTTCAGATATCTTCATAACTGACTTTGACATTATGACAAGGGGAGAATCTGGGTCAGCTCCCGATCCCACTCTCCATTGTTTTCCAGGAGAAAAGGATGACATTACTTCTGTTGTTACTGGGAATGCTGCTGGAATGCTGCACCTGCTATTGAGGGCTACTCTTGAAAAAAAAAAAAGAAGTTTAGTACAGGGCAAGGATCAGAAAGAAGTATAAAACTAGTTTCCTCTTAGGAAACATGCAAAAAGTTAATTATTGCTAAAAATTCAAGTGTTGAGTTCAGCCAGGAGCTCCAAAAGTTATTGGGAAAGAAGAAGACACAGATGTGTAATCCTATGTGAAACCAGGCTTAAAATCACTATTAAATAGTCCAGGTTTGTTCTTGCTCTTATTCCCTCTATTTCAGTGGAGTCAAACTAAGAGCTGAAGGAAGGAAACTGGAGAAGCCTTCTCTGCCTCCATGTACCCCTGGATAGTTGTCCAAGTCCTTCCCTGGACGGAAAGGCCACTTTGCATCCCTTAGTCCAGAGACTGAAACGTCAGCACTGCCTCTTTAACTCACAGCTGGAAGTTTGTGATAAGGAAAAGTAGGAAACAATCTCACAAATAAACAAAGACATGCTCAGGGTGGATCCACATCCACCTCAAAAGGGAGACTTTCCATTATGGAATGTACCTAACAATAATCCATATCTGCTTTTCACAGTAAAGCCATATTGACTCAATGTATTTTTGCACTAAAGTTCATCAAAGCTCCCAATCAGATCTTTACTACAGCCAGGAAAGCAAATGATAACCTCTGTTTCCATTCCAGGGCTGTTGTTTGGAAATATCTTATCTCTCCATTCATTAAACTAAAATAAAGGTATGACTAATATACTTTAGTTCTTCACATAATGACAAAAAGAAAAAAGTAAGTTTTTTTTTTTCCTTTTTAGACATTCAAAAATGCTTTAAAATACATATGAGACCTCTGAAAGGCAAATATGAAAATTCACCCACTTTCCTTTTTCCTTCAGTCTCATGAGATTTTAATCTACCACCTCTGCAGGAGGATCTGGTTTGGGATGGAGTGGAAGTGCAATGAGGTGGTGGTGCAAGACAAGAGGAGAATGTTCACTTTCTTCCCTAATTCCACAAATCAACAGCACTTCAGGAAACATGGAGAAACCCACTAGTCTATGTTGCAAAATGCCTGGTGTTATCTGGCTATTTAGGCTTTTGGAATTCAGATCTTCACACAAAGTGGAAAACAGAACAACATGCCAAAGAGGAAACTATTGTTAGGAGAGGGGATATAGAAATGGAGCTCTTCCTCTCTGGGATGAATGCTTCAGGTAGTGGTTGAAGCACAGCAACACAGGAGGGTGGAGAACTATGCAAAGCCAGGCCAGGGGTTGGATCTGCACTGTGCATAAACGTAGAGCTTCACTTTGCTTCCATACTTAGGATTTTCCATAAGGCATCAATTTCATTCTAAAATATGACTTTTACGTAACCAGTACATTCTGTGCAAAATTGGTTAACTCCGTGCCCTCAAAAATATCATGCACTTTCCAGCATATAAATCCCAGGCCTTGACATCTAAAGAATGCTTGGCAGATCCAGCAAGAAGCACAGCCAAGCAAGAAGTCAAAGGTATTTGTTAGGTTTCCAGCCAGCCAAGAATACTAACACCTTGCCCAAACTTAAAAGGAATAAGATTGTTTTGGTGCACATGAAAAAGTGATTTTAAGACAGTTTTATGTGTTCTGCAAAAGATTTGTGTGCTGGGTTGGCTTTGAATGCACTGTCACGGGAAGAACACTCCAAGAGCTGCAAATATTCATTCAGAGCCCTGGCTGGACTTGGTAACCTCATCTCAGGACAGGACCCTTTTCATGTGTGCACATAATGGAATTATCTGGAAGCCAGGAGTGCTGAAAGAGAGAGAGATGCTCCCAGGTGACAGCCTGCCTTATCTCAGCTGCATTTCACTGAGTGTCTCTTCAGAAAACTGTCACTGACAAAAACATTTCCAGTGCCTTGAACTAGAGGAAAATGGGAGTGGAAGGGATGCCAGAGGACTGCTATTCCTAGGGCACACCCAGACCTGTGTTTGAGATCCTTCTTTTGACAGGCCTTCAGTCAGAGCCTCCGCAGTGCTCCCTCCCTTCTCTGTGCACCTCTTCATCTTTTCCAATTCTAAAAGTTTGCCCTAAAATCCAGCCCAAATGGTGGCACATCCTAAAGCAGGACAGTGGGATTTTCGTACTGGATTGATATCCCCCAGATTTTTTGTGGTGTTACTTTGGAGTGGTTTTGCACCAGCTGAGTGGCTCAGCAGTGGGCAAGCAGAATATCCCCCCCCGGCCCTGGCAGAAGTCAGGGCATCTTTTCATACAACTTCAGTAGGGATCTCTCAAAATCCAGGCGAAATCTGAGTGGATTTTGCAGGCAAACACTCAGGGAGCAGTGAGGGAGCAGCGTGTCAGCTGCAGGACTGGGAGGAGCAGAGCCCTCCGTGCCAGGAGATAGCAGAGGCCACGGGGCTGGCCCCGGCCCACTGGCGTCCTTCCCACTCCTCAGAGCCAACAGGTCTCCACCCAGGACACAGCCTGGGACTTCCCACCCTTTTCCAAAAGGCCAGCAAGCTCCGGGGTTTATAGTGAAGCCCCAGAAATGATTCTTGTTTCATCTCTGCCGCTACTCAGAGCCCACAGGACAGCACTGCCTCCACAGCAGATTTTCCAGCGGTTTCCCAAATTATTTCATTGATTCTGGCATATTTCAAGGCATCGATATAGTTCTCGTGTTCGGAGGAAAAATGAGGTTTCCTTCCCTTCCCCCTGCCTCCCTTCCTGTGTTGCATCATTGCTGCCTGTGTCCAGGCTGCAGGACAAATCCCTTGTCTCCAGGGACAAGCAGAGACCTGAAGATCAGGATCAGCTTCCTCTCAGCAGGCAATTCCCACAGGGAAGGCTGGAAATGGGAGCAAGCAGGCAGAGAGTCAAAAGCATCTTCTAGAATCATCCGGTCCCTGACAACCTTGGAACTCCAGGAGAGATCTGGGGCTTCCAAAGATGAACCCTCCTCCAGCTTTTCCAGTGATGCTCACACTGCCAGGCCAGGCTTGTGCAGCAGAGAGGAGCCAGTGGAACTGATTCGGCTGCCATCAAATCAGGGAAAGCCTTTCTGCTCCTTCCTGCAGTTTCCCATACTCATGGAAAGCTGACTCTCCAAGGAACAGCATTCAAGTGGTGGTCAAACAAAGCAAATGTAGAAATGCCAGGACTGAAGGAAGAGGGACTTCACAATTAGGAATAATTGTCTGAATGTCCCTCTTCCATAGGCCACAAGCGTCCCCCATCATAATTTCCTTCCCCAGCTATAAATCCTGGGCAAACTGGATTACATCTTGGTTAGGTTTGTGTTCCTTAGAGATTTGGAGGTTCCAAGGGGAAGAGAATTCATTACTCATCCATTATGCAGCCTATTACATTTTTGCAGTGATTACTTACCCTCCTTGTTGAAAACAAAAATCCCCTCAGAACAAATAAAAAATAACACACCATTCCTCTGACTAATGCAACTTTCCAGTGCTCTCCCACCTCCACAGATGAAGAGCTGCTTGTGCAATTTTAATTCAGCCCTCCCTTTGTTATGAACTATTACACACTATTTTTCCCACTGGGCCCCAGCCTTCTTTCTGTCTCCAGGAAAAATGATCCCTAATAGCAATGAGTAGACACTCTGTTTTCTCCTCATTTTTCTACATGTTACTTGATGCCTGGCTTTCTGCTCTTAACTCTGATTTCTCATCTCTGTGCTGGTTTTGGGTTGGTTTTGTTTTTCCTGATGCTCATGACTAACACCCTGCTGCTTCATAGCCCTCCCTGTCAATCCTCATTATTTGGCTTCCAATCTTTACCTCTGTTTATCTAGTCAGACTCAGGCTCCATGAAACCTGTTTCATTCATGCTGATCTACTAAATTCCACTCCACCAGACCTCACCCTTGCAATGATACATCCCTGACAGTGTTGCCTCCTCCCTCCTCTCTCAGAGTCAGGCTGCCTTGCCTTGCTGGCTGCCCTTCAGGAACATCTGTGGAGCAGCAGCCCCCTGGAAATGCCCCTGTGGTCTCAGTTTGGCTTCCCAGCCATCTGTCACCCCTGGACCAGGCCATTCCTTCCTCAGTGTTCAGCCCAGTTTTACTCAGAGACTCACCCAAGACCTGTTTCACCACATAGACTCTTCCCTGACAAATTCCAACAAGGCTCTTCCTGGTAGAAGGTGTTACTGAGGTTTTATAAGGTTTAAATTTGGGTTACTTTCACAGATGAGGCAAATCACACATCTGTGGTAACCATCTTTCAAAAGAGCAAGTCAATGAAGTGTAACGAATCTATAAAAAAACAAATCATAAATGTGGGACACACTTGGTTATGAGGAAGAGCTGTAGTGCTTTTGTTGACAGTTAAAAATCTGCAGCAAAAGCAAATTCAACCTGAGCCTGACACTGAGGGTGGGATACTTTGGTCTGAAAAGTTCAAATCTGACATTCACAAGCTACTGGAAAAGGGGACTTGGAACTCTCAGCCAATGTGTCTGTGCCATTTATTGGCACAGGCACCTGAATTTTCTAAAATATGTTTTTTCAGCAGCCAAAGCTTTTGGGACACATCAATGTGTTAAGACAGTCTCTGCATGCAGCTTTTCCATTTGAGATGCTCTATCTGATACAGTTTTTGTTGAAAAAACAAAACCTGTCCCCATCCTTCTGATCTCTGTTCTGCTGCAGCCATTCCCATTAAGCTGCAACCTCCAGAAAATTACAGGCAATTAATTTCACCAGATACCCCCCTCTGCTGCAGATCTGTTTAGGAAACACTCAGCCATATCAAGCTCTTTTGGGTATGTTTTCACTGCTCAGAGTAGGCTCTGTGGCTTTTACACCATCCTGCTCTTCTGGTCACCTCCAGTTATGCAAGAAAGAATTTTCCTCAACCAAAAACCAAATCTCCAGATTTTCCTCTTCTGGAGAGAACCAATGTAAATGGATTGCTAAGCCTAAAAGTCCATCACTCATGTTTGCTAGGATAGGAACATTCATTTATCTTCTCCTGAGATCACAGCTTACCTGTAAACAAGGAACACTTTGGACCAAGCTAATGAACATGCAATTAATACCCAGGAATTTTCTAAGGGAGCAGACTCAGTCTTCTTATAGCCAAAAGAGAAAGATAGAAGTGTAAATTATATTTAACCCCCATGCAGCCTGTTGAGCAAAAAACAACTCTGGCTATGCTAAGGAACAGCAAAGCTGAGGGAAGAATGCAATTGAAAATGGGCCTCGTGATCCCAAATTCATGTTGGAACAATGTGTGGGCTCACACAGTGTGGATGTTCTCTGTGGATCTGGATGTTTCTGTGACTCTGACCTGGCATTCAAAGCTCTGAGATCCTCCATCTTCCACTTCAGTTCAGGCACAGTAAATCAGTCGCAGTCATGCACCAAACACTGAGGAAATGGTTAAGAGGTCTCCACACCCTATTTTCTCTGTCTTTTTCCTGACTTTTTGGAGCCTCCCAAGTCCCTCTTAGTCCCGCAAAATAATTGCAATAAGATGTCCAGTCATAACAGAGAAATCTGCATGTTAAGCATCTGTAGAATTTCTGCTCTATGTTCCAGAGGGAGTCCCATGGCAGAACAGGCTCTGAAGTACTTCCAGGGATGAAGTGAGCCCTCACTCATCAGAGACAGCACCACTGGTCCATAGGCTCTGAGGGTTATGGATGTTGGGATGGACAGACAGGTCCTTTAAGCCTAGTAAAGGCCTAGCCAAGTGTTGAAAATAATTTCTTTTAAGCTAGCAGCAAGCCCTAGTGATCAATCCATCATCTCAATTCCATAAAGTTTTGCCAGTCTTAGCATTCTCACTCCTTGCATGGGAATCTTTGCTCATTACTAACTGATATTTATATATATATATATATATATATCCTGATATTATTAAGACTGAGGCTCAGCACAAATCTACCAGGTTACCCACAGTCTGGTCAAGTCAGGTGCTCCTTTGGGGTGGCATCAGAGGCTGGACCACCAAGACACTGCACACACACATTTTACTCCAAGGAATAAAATGCACATGGGAATTGGAGAGCAGGGCAAGGCAGCAAGGCTGGCACCACTCAGGTCCTCTGAAGTTTCACAGCTCTGAAGGGAAGGTTTGCAAGGGTCCCACATCATTCAAAGTGATGTGACTTTTTAGTTGCTGCAGAAAGAGTTCAGCACACAGATATACAACTGCAGATCCCTGCTTTGTTCCCGGTCCCCAGATATCATCAACACTGCCATGAAAGACCTGTGAACTGGAAGAGCAATGCACACATTGAAATGGAAATAAGGAAACAATCATCTCGCCGGGCTCCAGGAGCTATTACTTATCCCCAGTGACTTCTGAACCAGTGAAGGGCTTAACAAAGCAGGGCACAAGCACTCGATTCTTAGGGACATGTGTTTACCCTGCAGATGCATCAGGATGGCTCCAACTGGTGTGGTAGGAAGGATGAGGGATAATTTACAATAACAAAGTCAAGTGTGTGTTGTTCCTCTAATCTCTGCTCATTGGCCTCAGATCCTGCTCTCCTCGATGCTCAAGAGTCCTGCCTTACCACCCCGGATGCTGGAGTGCCTCAAACTCAGGTGGCATTGTGGGAATCTCAAGAGTGGGAACAAGAGCCTTCCTGCAATGAAAAGCACTCCTTGGGCAAGGAGAGATGCTCTCACTGGTGTCCTGAAAAATGCTCATGCTAAATTGGACCAACTCTGCATGAGTCCGAGCAGCTTCACTCCCACCAAATTCCACGTGAGTCAGTCACACCTGTTCCAGGTTTGCGTTTTCTCGGTGTCTCTGCCCCAGCACTCCCAGGAACGTGCTGTCCTCCTCTGCACGTGTCACTCCCACTTGGATTGGCTCCACTGCTGCCCAGAATTCCCGATTCATCACTGCCTGTGGCTGCCCCTGCCCCCCAGCATTGACCTCCCCAGCCTGCCTCCCTGCCGGCTCAGACACACAGCCTGAGGACAGGATTCTGTCCCAGTGTCACTTGCTATGAACAAAAAGACCCTTACTGACTCTGACAGTTACTTCTTTCAGGCCAGGGACAGCTACCTCCCCATTCCACTGGTGTCAGTCTGGTTCAGCTTTTATGTTGAATTCAAACCAGAAGGGCACTCTGCCCAAACATATAAATCCCAGCCATATTCACCTTTGCCTTAACTGATAAGGCTTCACATCATTCTAATCCATAAGAAGCTGCTCCAGACATGGATCCATTCCATACAGGCTTTTCTTTTAATTTACCCAGGTGCCCTTTGATCTTGTGGATCTCTGTATTTAATTACGGGAGCTGAACGAGGTTCATATCCTATCTCTTGGTGCACTTTGCTCAGGTCTGGCTTTTCTTTTTGTGTTTGGGGAAGGAGAGTGGAATTCTTGGAAGCACAGCTCTTTAATTTTAATACACTGCAAGTGCAAGAGTAAGCTCACCTTCAACTGCTTCTCATTGTCGATGCATGAATAAACAACTGGCAGGGGAGGGAGAACATTGCAAAAAGGTACTTCCAGATATGCTCAGCAGCCATGAAAGACCTCAGTGATTTCCTGGGACACAAAGGCCATGGTGGTACTGCTCAGACACTTCCAATCAGTATAAATGAAGTACTCTCTAATTCTCCTTGACTGCTGAAAAATAATAATAAAAAGATTAACACCAAAACAGAACTAGGAGAAAGAGAAGTTTGTATTCCACCCCAAATTTGCAGTCCAGAGCCTGGAAGGAGAACTGTCACTTTGAAGTGAGCAGAACAGGTAAAGAAGTGGGATGCAATAGAAATTAAGCTGGGGAAAGTTCCTCTTCTTGCATTTGTGCCTCTATGTCTGGTCTGACTGAGAGTTTGTCCTGTTCTATTTGTAGTCCAGAACACTGTGGGGTGCACTGACAGCAATGTGATCATGACAGACTTAAATTATCACACAGGCAGGTCAGGACTTGAATCATGGATCTTCAGTGAAATGGAAACACTCCTTGGGACCCCAGACCAGCTTCATGCAACCTTTGTTGCACCAGAACATAAAGAATTGAGGATTTGGCCAAAGAGGTTGGATCCCAATCTGGAGAGCTTCTCATTTCAGCACAGCAGCTGCAATGTGGAGTTTACCTTTGGGCAGGATCTTCCTGATCCTTGTGGGCAGTGCCAGGTACTGGAACAAGGCAGCCAGACGCTGTTATCAGTGCAAAAGTCAGTACTCTGCTCCTTGGCTAATTAGCTGAGCTAGTACCCCTCTCAGATGACTTATTTTTAGCCTTTGCCTGCAGGGAACTGAGCCTTTAAGAGGCTCTGGAATGGGTCAGCTGGAACAGGCTGTTACATTATGTATGTAGCAGCTGTGCTTGGCAACATCCAGGGACTGGGACTGAGGCACCTGCAGGACCATCTTCACCTGTGCCTCTTATCTGATGTTCCAACCCACCATTGAGCAGCACCCTCCTTGTGCCATTCTCACTCACCACAGGGGTTTATAGTGTTCCCCAATGGATAAAAACAAAATCTGTGTCTAAAATTAAGATTCTGCATTAGCTATGCATGGTATAGCTCATTAAAAATGGATCCTTCTTTCAAGCTCTGACACATACGTAGGGAAATATATTGCTCCATATGCACAGTACTGGAATAAAATATCCATTACCTGCATGTCCCTGTTTCAGCACAGGACTACGGAATGTGGTGGTGGTTACAACAGCAGATTTGGCTGTCCTGCCATAGATTGTCCCTGCTGCTGGGTTATGCTTATAAAGCCCTTGGGAAAGTGGAGGAAATGAGGTCAGTGAGTGGCTGAGTGTCCTGTGGACACTGAGTCCCAGGCTATGGGAACGATCTTTTGTCCTGGAACAATCCAACTTGGACTGCTGCTCCTTTGAAGGTCACCCAGAACAGCAGAGCAGCAGTGCTGGAGAGGAGCCAATCTCTGCAAGCAGAAAACAGTCACAGGTATTAAGGAGAATTTTGCTATGGAATAATGAGCCCACAAACTTATTGCTCCAGAGCCAACAAGCAGGTTTGCAAGGTCAGTCACAGCAGAGCCCTGTGCCATGACCCTAAAGGCAGAGGGCTTCTCACTCCAAAAATTGTCCATGCCCAGACATTTCTTGAAAGGCCAGCTGCTTCTTTATTATTACTACTACTATTATTATGTAATATAGTGATACTACTACTATTAATATAACTACAATAATAGTTCTGCCTCATTAACCAAATGAGCGCTGCTACTCTCTTTATGAACACAGTCTCACATGGAGGAGACAATGCACTGGTTTATTCATACCTGCTGCTTCTAATCCAAGTGTTTGCTACAGGTTAAATGTATGAGGGAAAATACACATCCAAATATTTTAGCAAACTATTTGCATGATGGTCTGTGAAAATGGTGATGAACCAAGACACAGGTGAAGTCAACTGGGAGTCCCAGTGACTGCAGAATGTAATGTTCATTTATGTATTGTGGGTCCACGCCTTGTTTTGAGGAGACAGACTTCTTTCAATGTGTTTCTTAATATCTAGGAGTAGTGCATGAACCAGCATTACTGAAAGAAAACCGAAAGAGATAGTGTCTTATGTGCTGTAATAGGATTAAACTGTTTTTCAAGCTCAATTAGCTGACTCACAACTTTAACTTGCTACCAAGACAGCAGCAAAGCAATTCGTGGGATAGATGGCAAATACCTCCTCAAAAGGAAGAATTCAACACCGTGTAAAGTTACAGGCATGTGTGAACAAGCTGTACACAAACCTAATGGTTTTGGCTTCACCAAAAGATTTGGTTTGTACCTTGGTTTGGTCACAGAAAAGACATCGTTTGCCAAGTACACATCATTTGCCGAGTACGGTTCTTACATTAATCCTGCAGCCTGAGGCTCCTCTTCCGAGTAACTCGCTAGACAACAGGTCTGTGTGAACAAGCACAGATGAAATCCCCTGTGTACACGCCCAACATTCGTTCTCACCGAATTCTTTACCAAATCCCTTCAGCTGTAATTGCTGTCTTTCAGCCCCATCGCGTCACCACCGGTGCCGCAGGCTCGGGGACCAATTATTGACACAAGCTTCTGTCACCTAGGAGATCGGGAGGCAGTGTCTTAGCGTTCCCACCTTCAGAGACTCTCCCAGAGATTGGATTTGGGCTCTGCATGACATTTTACCACAGCAGCAGACTCCCAGGACAGCTGATTAAATATTATGGCTGGCCATAATATTGCCACAGTTATCGCGGTGCCCTTAAATGCATGAGAAGCTTTAAGGGTTCCTACAAAGGAGGAAAGCAGCATCCTTACAGAGGAAGCACTGGTGGTCCTAAAAATTGTCTGGCTTCCTGTCTCCCTGTGGCTGGAAGCTGAGAGCCAGGGATCAGAGATCTCCCTGGTCCCACCTGAGTGCCAAAAGCTCATCATTGTGTTCCAGCAAATTCCTTCCTCTACTTCTGATAAGGAGAACTGAAGCTTGAAATCCCTCCGCTTAGAGACACAGGTCATGGTGACACTGCCAGGATGTATTGCCTTTGCAATGCTTATATGAAAGGTTACTATAAAATAATGTAAATCCAGTATATTGACCCATTTCAGTGACAGGAGTAGCAATTGCTCCATGAAATTGGTTCACAGCAGAGCAAGGCACCCCAAGTATGCAAAAAACATTAGAAAATTATTCACTATTAATTATTTAAACACAGTTATTTTTCTGAAATTTTACATGGTTGGGATTTCTCTGATTCTTAGCTTTAAAAATGAAAAAGTCCATAAGTTTCCAATAAAACAGTATGGGTAAAGGTTCCTCTTTTAATTGATTTGGATACTCAGCAGCAGAATAAACACTGCTCGGATTGCCCACAATCTACCTTGGCATTTGAGTAATGTTTAATTGACTTTTGCAGTGAATAAATGATTTAATGTTTTCTCTGTATTGTTCTCCCACAAGAATAATTCTGGAGCAGCTGAGCCCAGTGTCTATGTTGCACATCCCACCTTCAGAGACATTCCACTGTCAGAGCTGCTTCCAGTCAGTCTAGGCCAGGGAGGAAGGAGCAGGGAAAGAGATAGGGAGATTAGTGCTAAACCTGTGTGCAATGATCACCTTCCCCATACACCTCCTTAACTGCTTCTTGGCATCTACAAATTCAGATCAGGGGTTTTTACTGATCTCATTGCTCTCACATCTCCTCTCAAGTACTGGCAAATAGGTTTCACACTTAAAAATGTTCTTTTTGAGGAGAGCTGGAGGGAGACTGGAGGCAGAGAGAAGACTACAGGCACAATTGCGTTGACCTGTGTTATGAAGAGGTTCTAGACCACCTGTACAGCTCCCAGTAAATCTCTGTTTAGTTACTGTTAAATTTAATAAAAACTTGATCAGGACACCAGCACTTACTCTATAGGATGATTTCCTAAAACAAATTTCAAACCTTTTGGTCATTGTGTTTGGGGTTTACTCACTTCATATCAGATATTCCTCACTTTCATCTCTGGTCTGACCACAGTGTTTCACAGACATTCTGTGGTTGCACAAACCACTTCCCCTGCCATGTGCAGTGACAGCAGTTGTATTCACAGAGCAGTTCTAGTAGGAACTTCCATGGGTCACAGCTTAATCCCTGCTGATCTGTGCCAAAGAAGTGCAACGGCGGGGCTGGGGCCTTTTCCAAAGACTGCACTTTTGTCCTGCCCCCACTACTTACTGCAGAGGGGAAATGTGTGTTCAACTGGGGCTCCACTCCTTTTGTTAGGCTGGAGCCACTGACGCTGCAGTTTCATTAACTTGGGGCTCGCTGAAAGCCACGGCCCTCGGAGACAATTGGAACACAAAGTGCCGCCACCCAGCCGGATCCAACTGCTGCTAGCAGCATTTTCATTCACTCCAGCCTCACCCTAGAACTAAAGATTGATGGCAAAAGACTTGGTAGTACCTTACAAGTTATTTTGATTTTCAAGTGTGTTCAGTTCCCCACAGTGGCTGCTGCTTTACTGAAGGTGCTGAGCATCAGCTGCCAGGATGCACAAGGATAATGGCACATGCCACAGGAATGTGAGACTATCCCTGCTCCAGTTGCCATGGAAAATGACAGCACAGTGTGATGCTCCAGTGGGGCCATCTCAGGCTGCTTCATTGCCCTTCACGAGCAGCCCTGAGAGAGGAGAGGTGAAATTCCTCCCTGGGATACAAGGAACAGCCCCCACACCTTGCAACTGTAGCCTCAGCACTGCACTTTGGTGATTCAAGTGCTGGGCAGGACACCATTCTCAGCCTGGGATTGGCTCTGGAAGCTGGTGATAAGCCATAATATCCCATATTGCAGCTATTTTGGCTGAATTCCTGCACTATGGAACAATGGAATTTTTGAACTTGCCACTGGACTGGAAGCAGACATGTCCTCGTGTCTCAGTCAGCTGAGAGCAACACAATATTTTAGGCTGTGCATTGCAATTACAGCTACTGATTAATTGTGAGGGGTTCCAAAAATTCACCTGCTCACCCAGATAGATTAAATCTTACAAGTTCTGTTAAATTGGTGCTATGGAGACGATAGCAAGACTAATCACTTGCTGTCTTCATTCCACAGCAGAAATGCAGCAGCCTTAAATAATGAACCACCTTCAGCTTGTCTAGACTGGGGTTTCCTGTACACTGTGGAATCTTCTCCCAGGTTTCTTTTTACACAATTCTGCCTGCCCAGGTGTGCAAACAGATTGGTAGCTCACATCACAGAGCAACAGATACATGACCAGTACCCCCTGAGCAGCACAGATCCCAAAGGAATTTCTGATGACTGAGCTCTGGACAACATGCACATGTCTGTCCAACTGATCCCTACCCACCATCCTGAATCACTTCTCCAAGGAGAGAAAAAGAAATAAATCTATGTTCCCTGAAGCTACCCTCATATTTATATTCAAAAACCATGGACACCTCAGTGACAAGGGCTGCCTGGGAAGGATGAGTGTGTTACAGAGCAAACAATGAATCCAGAAGCTGCCAGAAGCCTCAGCCACAAGTTTTGCCATTTTATGATCAGCTGAAGAAGCAGCAAACTGAGTTCAGTGCCAGATCCTTGCCTGGGAGGGTAATGAGATTCCCCAGAAAAGCTGTGGGTGCCCCATCACTGGAAGTGTGTAAGGCCAGGTTGGATGGGGTTTGGAGCAACCTGAGATAGGAGAAAATGCCCATGGCAAGGGGTTGGTCCCTTCCAACTCAAATCATTATTTGATTCTGCTGTTTCCCATCACCTAAATCAGGACAGGGCTTCCTAGCTGGAGCAAGGATGATTCCAGGGCAGGATTGTGGAGTCTGCTCCAGTGAAACAGCCTCTCAGAGCTGAAACCTGAGGCACAGCCTGCTCTGGGAAGTTGGTCTCCTCTGATCCACATCAGCAGCCAAGGGCAGCAGGGTCTATCTGGTTGGCACCTCTCCACTGTGCCTGTTTGGGTGGCTGTAGGCTGGGCTGGTGACCTGTGACAATGTAACCAGTGCTTTCATCCTCCTGTTGCTGTCTCACAGGATCTTTTAGCTGGCAGATGAATGAGCCAGACATGATGGGTAGCACAGCTCCTAAACAATGCATCCAAATGTCACGAAAAGTCAGTAAACACACTGAAAACTCAACCTACACATACTGGGAACTTCTGTGTTTAGTATACACTATCAAAAGTCCTAAAATGTTGCCACATTTCAAAGATTTTACCACATGATTTTTAGTCTTGGGCTCACAAAATCTCTGATTAAAAAAGAGAAATGTAAAACAAGACCCATCTCTTCTTTATTGCACTTATTTCCTAAAACTCTTCAGGAAACAGAAATGTATTTTGTAACAAGTTCATATTAAATGGCACAGATTTCTCATTATGTACAGTATTTAATGAATTGATTTTACTGATGCTCAATGAAAATAAAAAGATCTGACAGACAGAAGTCCTAAAAGAGCTTCAAGTACAGGAAATCCTGCTGTGGTGCCTCAGAGCTGGTTGGTGAAGATGGTCCAGGCACTCATGAGGCTGAAAAAGCACCAGATGTGATGGCAGCACACTCTCCATCATGTGAACTTGGTCTCCCATAGATTTTAATTTAGGCATTGTTCTTTTGAGGCATCTTGTCTAAAACCAGACTTTGCAAAATTTCGCAGTAAATTAATGCAGTTTGGGGATCGTGTGTTACATGAATATCTGATTAAACATAACACAACTGCTGCCACTTCATGTTAAAAAACCTACCCAGAGAAAGTGTGCAAGAAGAAATGAAAAATTATCTCAGCATGTTGTACAGGGAAGTGTTTTTGAGTTAAAAAACAAGAATACAGGAGAAAATCTATTGGGAAGACCAGTGAACAGTACAGAATTATACTGGAGATATATTAATAAAACTTGTCCTTCAGCCTCTTGAACAATTGTTTTCTCTTAGTCTGGGGGGGGAAACCCTGAGTAAATTTACTGTTTCCTTGCTTAATGTACCTCAATATGAGAAAAAAAATGTTGACAAATCTTAGGTAAAAGCATTTCCTTCTCCCCCAAAAGGGCTTGCTCCAAGGGTTTGTCTTCATTACCTGTGGAGAGCAGCGACATATTATTTTTGCATTCCTGTGGACTGCAGCAAATTGTCCCTCTTGGCTGTCATTGTTTCCTACGGAAGCAACAATGGCTCCCATTTATCACGAGCTGACACCACCCGGCATATGGAATTACTGTTCACACTGCAGCACCCAAAGGGATGCAGTAAATAAAACCCCCAGAACACCTAGCAACCAGCAAAAACTTGAAAGGAAAAGTACTACTGGTTCAGAAAATGAAGCACCTTTTCATGAATCACAGTGGCTTCCACTTCTAAGCAGCAGCTCTGAAAACATTGATGAATTTAAAAGTCATCTCACAGGCTGCAGGGAAGGAATCAAGGGGCTAATGGCACCAGGGAGGCAATGAAATTTTACCATTAGAGAAGGTTCTGATAAACACAGTTCTGTGGAGACATCAAAGCATGGTGCAGCTGCTGGTACGTCAAAGGAGGATTGTGCTGCCTCCAACAACTCCCTGGTGTCAGCTTGTGGTTGGCGTCACTGACACGCTGGAATAAGTGAAGAGAGCGACTCCAGGCTCTTTTTTTTTGTCACTTGCTGCTGGTGGGATCAGTGTCTCCTTGTTTTCCTGTGCAGGAGATAAAACCCCCTCCTGTACTGATGGAAGGTGTTTCACTGCAGGACGTGAAGGGCTCCTCCCCAGCAGGGCAGCCAACATCCACCTCAGCTGAGAAACGCCTGAACTTTTGTGTCCTCCCGCAGGAATTCTGGGGAATGCCTTGGCTATTTCTCTGAGGTCTGGTTTTGATAAGTTTTTCAGAGCCTAGTGTCTCCTAGGAAATCTGCAGGAAGAAAGTGGGTGAGGTCATTCAGCTTTTCACTGAGTTTCCTTTCTCTGTTTTACGCCATTCTGGTGAACATGACCCTCCAGTGCTTGGGAATATTTCTGTCCCTTTAGGAGCAATCGACCACTCATTGGTTTTATCTGTGCACACACAAAAGTTCCATGTCGCTGGCAGGGGAAACAAGGTTGACATTAAGCAGGGCAACATAAGCAGCTCAGAGATGCAGCTGTGAGCTGAGTTCATTTATGAGCTCAAGTGCTGGCAGAGCCCGCGCTTGTTTCTCGGCCGTTCTGCTGGCCCCTGGCCTGGCTCCGAGTAGTTGAAGGCCATGGAATAATGGCTGGTTTGTCAGCCCCTTTTATTCCCAGCAGAAATACTCAGAACGAAGCAACAAGTAAAAAAAAAATGCATCTTATTTTCTCTGCTTCACCAGCACTCTGCCTCGGCGAGTGTGTGACTCGCATACGGCTCTCCTCGGTGAGACTCTTCATATCAGATTTCATTTCTTGCTCCATGGGTTGCCATGGAGACAATGCTGAACTGCTGCTTTTGTAGGCCAGGAGATTTATGACTGCATCCCCAACCGTTCTGCTCATCAGAGCCACACAGGATTCTCTTCAGTATTATGTTTTTTACATAAACAGAAGGGGAAACAAGCAGGCAGGCCCTGCATTTCTCAAAACATTTTTCACAGTCAAATCCTACATTTTGGATTTCTTGAAGCCTATTAGAGTCTGTTTATATATATATTACAGCCTATTTATGCTAAGTTATTGATTCATAAGGAATGTATAGTCACACATACAAGCTCCTGAGAGCCAAGGCCTGGCAAGAGTTAAGTGCCTGTATCAAAACAGACCCTTCTGCATTAGCCTTGTTCTTATCTTACTCATTCCAGCTTTTTTGCAGGCAGAGACAGTGGGATTCAGTGAAGTCACAGCATAAACACCCTCTTTAGAAATCCAAATCATGTGATTTATGATTAGGTTATTGTTTATCAAGCCCACAGGAAGCCTGGGTGCTACAGCACACACAAATACAAAAGGGAGCATGTCCCAGCAGCACAAAAGAGCACATCGTTAATATTAATTGTTAGCCAATCTAAAGCATCTGACAACAAATCTTCCTACTGCCCAGACAGTCGGAAGCTCTGGGATAAACGTTCTCCTCCGCCTTCCTGGATGCCATTAATCACACCGGATGCACATTGTCCCACCTTCCCTTGGATGGGTTCATTACTAGACTCCCTGGCGTTGCACCAATGGCTAAAGGAGGTCTGTTCCTGGAGCAGCTCCAGGAGACCTTTGGATGCTCTGAGAGCCACAAGTGGAACTGAAAAATATCTTGTTGTAATATTGTCAGGGAGCACTTGTAGGACATGGCCAAGCAAGCCCACAGGTCACAAACACAAGTGGCAGCTGCTTCTCTTGAGCTGCTCGAGTCCCTTTGCCAGACAGAGAGACCACAATGCTTCCCACAAGGCAAAGTGGGTGCCAGGAGTGGGATACTGGGCTGGGCTCACACATGTCACAGCAACACAAGGGTTTGCTGAGGGATAGTGCTCTGAGGTGGCTTCAGAGCAGCACTTTGGCTGGGCTCTGGATGAAAATCATGTCAGAGGGATTATTTTTACAGTGCAGAGCAGAAAAGGCCAGTCAGATCACTCAGCATATGCTTGAATATTCCTTACAGTATTCTTCCTCTTGTTTTCCTGTAGATTTTTTTACCTCTTCATGTTTCCCATCCCCCTGACAGGGCAGCTCAGAACAAGGGTTCAGCACCAGTTGCCGCTACACCTTTACCAGCAGCCTTCCAGGCAATTTTCCATCCATTAGCACAGCTGTATTGCTCTCTAAACAAGCACAAATCATTTTCCCTGTTAATATTTAATGAAACACAGACTGACCCATTACACTGAACCACGACACATCCAGGCACAAGGGGAAGAAAACAAGCGCCAAGCACAAATTATCTGTATCAAATCCTCCAAAAAGGCCAGAAATTCTGAATTTTCAGCTTGAGACACGGCATCAGTCCAGGTCCAGTGGTGGACAAGTGCCCCCAGCTGTCTGGAAGCAGGGTTGGTTAACATGTTTCAAGTGGGTCAGGCTGTCTCACTGATCACCAGGGAAATGTAGGCCACTGCACTTCCATTTGCACAGCAGCAACTCAACAGAGTTGTCAGAGTCACTAGGACACAAACCCCTCAAATAAATCCTGAATGTGGAATCACAGCTGAAATAGAGTAAATCTGTAGTTGGCATCCCTGTGATACAACCAGCAGTCCTTGAACAGATGCTGATTTATTGCTACAACGTTGCTGGACCAAGGCTTGCATTTGCTAAAGGATCCAGTCCTTTTGAAAAATATATGATGCCTCATTAATATGTTGAGAGGCATCTATTATTAACTAAGTAATTAGATAATTATTAACCTCAAAAGATGTTAAAAAAAAAATCCAAATTGGCCTAAATCAAGCTCTCTGCTGCTACAACCGGACTGCTCCCTGTAACTGAACTGGCTAATTTAAGGACATTTATTTTGGGAACATGCACCATCACACAGAAATGGTGGTCCATGAGCCCCAAATAGCAGCAAAGGCCAGATCAGGTACAGGAGTCTGAGTGTGATAACCTGGAGTCCCAGGGAAATGGGCTACACTGTGGAAAGGATCAGAATCCGAGGTCGGCAGCTCCTCTAGGTCACTGTGGCTGCCAGGCAGAGAGGCCAGGAGGGAAGGAGCCCACAGACCACGGAGGGAAATGGATCCCCCACTCTTCCCAAAGTGGTTGGCTCAATGAGGTTGTAATTAACACGGAACAGCTCGTTAGATTAACGTCCATCTAGTATCGACACATATAGCCAAGGCTGCTAATATGCTGGAAGTAGTTAATTAGTGCTAATGTGGCTCTGAAGATAGGGCAGACCTACATTCCAGCAGTGTGGGATGGAGCAGTTTTGTAGGAGAATGTAGCAGTTTTAGGTCAACCATTGCAGAGCAATCCTAGGCTTACCCCTGGCTTTCACCAGTTGCAGGAGGGGAATGGCAATCCCTGCAGCTCAGGAATGCAAACACAGCTCTGGAGTTCCTACAAAAGTGCACACACATGGATTTGTAGCTGTTCAGGAAGCCCTACAAGCTTGAGGTGTCCCTGGAGCTACAACTTTCTGAACAGGAATGAAGCATGTTTAAAATGAGTGCTTTTCTTTTATATAGAGAATTGTTTGGTAGAACTATAAATTGCCTGATTCCTGATGTTTAATAACTAAATCTATACATGCAATTGTAGAAGAACTTAAAAATGAAAAACAAAATTAGATGGAAATTCTAGCTCCCAATTTTCATGCTGGAATCCAAGGATATACATTTATATATATTCACACCAACCATGGCAGTAGCTGCATGAATACTGTTATCAGTTCCAGACTCTGACATTTTTCAGGCACCAAAAGCATTATCTAGAGACAAGGTAGAAGCCACATTGTTCAAAACCACATGTGAATAATTCCATTGTTGACATTTTGAGGGTGCATGTAGCTCCCATAAAAGCACTGAGCACTTTTTCCTCAATATCCAGATATCTCCCAGAAGATCAAAACTCTTTTCTTAATAAATGACTTAAAAAGTTGAATACATTATGTATCCTCATACATTTCAGCTTTGCAACAAATCTTCTATTAAAAGACATTAGTTCATTCCTCTGAGGGGAATTTTAAGCGTCAAAAATCTCTTCGGGTCAAGTAATAGATATTATGTAAATATTCCAGTAGAGGGTCTTAGTAAGTTAATATTTCCAATAAATTAAAAAAAAAACACCCATGCACATGACTGAAAAGAAAAAACAAATCTGTCTCTGCTTTCCTCTCACAACATTGCTAGTCTTCCTGGGAAGAAACTTGCATCCTTGGCTTTCAGCATTCCAGCATCTCTCTCCCTATCTATCCGTCTTGCACAGAGATGATCATCCCGTGGTCAATACTAAACCCCAAGATGCTCAAACAATATCACTGCAAACATTTCCAGAGTTAAAACACCAATCCAGCCTATTTCCCTAAATGAAATGTGTATGTGGAAGAGTGATTTGATGTGTTCTTTATTCCCAGCTGGAGGAGGGAGCACTGCTGCAGTGATTTGAGTGGTTCTGCCCACTGTGTCTCACAGTTGCAAAGGCTTTTGGCTGCAGAATTAAAAGTCTGATGATTGCTCACCATTTAGGGAAGGGAAAAATGCATTTTTTAGAATTTCAGACTGATTTTATCCAAAAGAACTGGCCTGGATATGACACAGAATGAAGTCTCTGATGACCTGACTGTGTTTTTCAAATGGGGTCACACACACACACCATCCACTGCAAGTTTTGTTGGCAATACAGACACTTCAGGAAGGATGTGGTGATCCCTCACTGGCTGCATCACCATCAGGCAACTTTGCTCCAGTGATGGTGATTCAGGGAATTGTGAATAGCTCAGGAACTCACAGAATCTTTTAAATTGGTGGCTTCTCACTATGTTAAAAATACCTTCTTTCAGCAGGCTTTAACTTGGCCCCTCCCTGCTTGATGCAGGGCCTTGGATGAAGGAATTCTACTGATGAAGTTTGAAAATTATATTAACTTATTTGCACAGCAACATGCAACCAGTTTGACACTTTACAAAAATACCCCACACCACCCCAAAATCCCAACATGATGGTTTGGTAGGTGCAGGACATCTCTAAAATCTGTTTCAAGAGCCTGAATTCCAGCTAAGCAACAAAAGCTAGATTTAGTTAACAAAACTAGATGTAGCTGTTAAAATACCTGTAAGGAATTGGATTAACAAGAGGGGGAATCCTTCTGAGCCTCAGCAGGCAGCAGTCCATGCACTCAAGTTAGCAACACAACCCAGCCCCAGCTATTGTTTTATTGGATTCCTTTGGGGGGGAGAGGGAGCCGCAGAGCAGGAAGGAATTTTTATGCATATATGCATAGAGAAAAGGCCCGTTTTTTCATCTATGTAAAGTCAAAACATACTGGAACCATAAATTACATCCTGGAGAAGTGTTCAGAGTTTGTATCCTTTTAAGGAATACAACCTAAAGTTAGCACCCCTCTTTCAAGGTATAATCTTCCATCACTGAGAGATGCTGCTGCCTGATCGCAGCCAGACAACTGGCTCGGCACCAAGAACCCCAACGTGCCAACATATGGAAACAATTGCTTCCCTTCAGATTGGAAATGACATACCCTGGGTGAGTGCACAACATCCCCCATCAATCACCACAAATGGTTCAGTATTTGGACTCTAACTTATATCCAGTGGAAATCCCCAGAGACTGGTGTGAAGGACAGCAAAGGTATTTACACAGAGCAGAAAGCAAAAGAGCTGCTGCCCCAGTCTGAGCCTCTCTGGACAAGGCTGGGTTTCACACACCAGCACAGATCTTGCTCCAGTTTCATAGAAAAGCAGCTAAATCTTGAAATTAGACCTCTTCTTGCCTTTTCCCCTTTTCCTTGAAATAGAGCCACATTTGCCATTTAAAGGTACCCGTGACACAAAAAGTTCATGAGAAAAGAAAGTCTTTGGAACAAAATCTCAGCTACTCTAAATAAGAACAGCCTACAGAAGCCAGAAACCACCCCCAGGACTCCAGAAAACCCCCACACCGTGGCAGCCTCAGCAAGAGAAGTGAGGGGAGACGTTTAAAGGTGACTGTGTCCATAGGTTACATGCTTTGACACCAGTGACAACCTCCCTGTCTCAATGAAGCTGCCATGGGCCTGCAACACAAGGCAAAAATTAAAGAGGATTTTTGTTGAATGATCTGGAGATCAGGAAGACAAATTCCTGTTGAGAATGCAAGGAAAGCCTTTGTTCAAGGAGTTCTCTGGGCTCATACAGCAAAGGATGGTGAAGGGAAACAAGCGACTTCCTAAAGAACTGCTTGGACAAGTGAAAAGCCAGGAGGGCTCTGTGTTTTAAATCCATAAACGCCAGTGATGGTGGCACTTTTGGAGCCATTCCTTAGGCTTCCCAGGAAATTGAAATTGTGGCTCAGGAGAGGTGAACATGTATTTTTCCATTGCTTTCACCAGAGCCAGGGGTTCACAGCAATGTTGGAATTTTATGGGTGATGCAACTGATTATTTCATGCTAATGTAACCTCTGGAATTAGCTCTTCTGATCCTGATCCTAGTTTCAAAAATTAGTGGATTATAGGAAAAGCAAGGTTTTCACATGGAGGACAACAGGCAGAAGCATACCCAGCTGTATTGTACAGGAGTATAAACCATCACCAGGGCTGTTTGACAGGAGTGGGGCTGTTGTGATAGTTAAGGTCCTGTCTGGGCCACCAAGACAAACAGACTGAACCCTCACTTCTGTTCCTGCAGCAACTCCAGGTTTTCTCCAAGTCTCCCCAACGCAGATTTTCCAAAAGCACGGTGGAGGATTTACAAACACCTCTCTGCAGGCTGGATGCTTATTAGCACCTGTTGGTGTCTTTTGGGGCCTGTCTGAGGGAATATTACAGATGCCATTATTCGGATCCAGCCGAATTCTGCCTTCAGGCACAGAACGTTTCCATGTAAGTGAAAGAGCAGTGAGCTCATATCCAAGGGTGGGACTGAGCCCCAAGTAGAGTAGGAAAAAGGATTTGTTGTGTGACAAAAATAGGCCAAGTGCATCGTCACATCTGACAAATGCCTCAGATGGCAGGGCACAGCTTTGGGGGGCTATTAAAAGAGTTCTTGTTCCTATGGATCAACTGATTCCTTGTCACAGGTAAGCTGGTGGCCTCCTTCTCACTGGCAATGTAAATGGGTGTCAGCATCAGTGGGCAACAGGAAATTAACCATTATTATTTCCTCATTCCTAATGTTTCCCTCACTGTCATTTGTTGATGAGCATTTCCAGGCTGGATTCTGCAGATCACAGAGCTTTTTATCCTCATTTACTCACAGGAGCTGCTCAAATTTTAGGGAGAAAAAATTGCAGCCATTTACAACACAGGCTGCCAAATCAGGCGCTTTCCTGCTGAAAGTGGAATGTGATGATCTGCCTGGGTTTGGATGTTTCCAAACATAAAATAAAATCAGGTCAGACCTGATACACATTCCTAAAGTCAAGGGCCCTGCTGCAGACAAGGATTTAGGCAATAGTAGTGATCTGCTACTAACGAGCAGTTAATTTGTGTTCCTTTCTTGTGTTTATCATTTGTAAATAGAAAGACCATATTAACAACTAACACTTGAGGAACCCTTTCAGTTGTGGGTTTTGTGTGACTCATCACAGTTTATGTTCACTAAACAGCTGAGGAGAAACCAGCTTGGTTTTGCTGCAAGGAAAGCAGAGTGCCCAGATGAAAAAACCACAGTCTCTAACTCATTTCAGTTTCAAAAAACAGAAGTGGGCAATTACATTTCTCAGCAGATACTGCTTTGGTGCAGGAGAAATATTTGTTGGTCTGCCCCTGGCTGGCAGACAGGCAGTTGTTGGGTGTGTACCGCACAAAGAATACTTTCATTTTTTGGCATGGTGCAGCATTGCTGAAATACCAAAGGCCATGGCTAATTAAGTGGAGTGATGGAACAGAATGATTTGATGATAAGATTTAATTGGTATGAACGTTTCCATAGAGGAGTTACTGTGCCTGTTTGGGAGGACCAGACGCCCAGCTCAGGGGGGCATTGCTCAACTGCAGCTGAGGGGTAAAGGGCACAAGGGGTGCCCTGTGCTTGCTCCCAGTACTGGCACTCCAGCAGCAATTTAGGGAACACTGGACCAGTCTTTTGCTGTCAGAGTGGCTGAGAATCACCAGGATCAAGTATAGCTGTTTTCCCCCATGGTGACTGCTGGGGGATGGAGTCACAAGGGAGCTCCTACAGAACCTGAGTAGAGATGGGACTGCTCCAGATGCGTCACAGGAGCACAGACCCGGAGCCAGCCATTAACTCCCTAAGTGCTGGTGCTTTCAGCTGATCATTCTGATTTTTCAATAATAAAAGATTATTATTTTAACTCTCTAAACAGGAAATCATCCTTGGATAAGCCACTCATTAGACTGATCCTTGCTCTACAGCTTGGCTGACATCACTGGAACAGGTTCCTTCAGTATTCCCCATCTGTACCTGCATCGAAGCTTTCCCCAGTTCCCCCACTTTGGCCTCCAGACTGGACTAAACTGACAGTGCTGCAGTGTCCAGGGATACAAAGTTCCACAAGGCAAAAAAAATCACTGATCAAAGCACAGGGCAATAACCACAGCCATATTAGGAGCAGTAAACTGGTATTGCCAAGGGGAAGGGTTGGCCCTTCAGAGCATTCTCCTTCCTTGGACATGGACAGATGATCCAGCATTCTGTTACAGACCACTTCCATCTGCTTTGACACAAGGCCAACACCAAACAGCCAGGAGAGCAGAGCCAAGATCTTTCCTAGAAGAGCCCAAAACATTTCCCCCAAGGAAACAAGAGATTTGTCACAAGGGAACATAGATTTTGTCTTCAGCACATGTTTAGGTCACCAAGTTAGGCAACAGCACCCATGAAAGGGTCACAGGCTTCAGGATCCTCCAGGTAAAGGTAAATACAATCACCACACTCCAAATTTCAGTATTATCTCTGCAATGACTTTTGCTGCAGAAAAAATCAGAAAAAAGAAAATAATTCCCTGGTTATATCTCTCACCCTTCTCAGTGTTCTGCAAAACCTGTCATGGTTCTAAATTCGGCCTTGTATTGTTTGCTACACAAGCTTGACTATACAGACTAAATGTTAAAACATGGTTTCATAACTCCCATTTGGCTGTGAATTCACTGCCAGAGGGTCTGCACAATTATAAGCCTTGCAGCAGCTGGGCTGTAACAGCAGCCACCTGAGCACCAGGTGACACTGGATAGAACATACACCTATGAGTTAAGATAGTCTCTGATTGTCACCCCTTTCTGCTAACAGTTGGCCGGGATCCCCTGACGAGCCAAGAGCACTGATTTACAAAGCATGGCCTGTCTGTATCGTGACATTCGTGTCCGTGCTCCTCTCCTTCACTAGCAGGGAAAAAGAGCCAACAACTGTTATTCTTTCCCCTCCCACCCTAGAGGAAAGAAAGCCAGCACAAGATAGTTCTTGCTGCAACATAAATGATTTTCTTCTGATGCTATTTCCTCCCTTTGCTGCCAGAGACCTGGAGAGCTCCAAGATCTGCCCAGTCAGCATCACCTTGGCTTCTGTGTCTTGCAGAGTGAATCTGCTTCATCAGTTACTCAAGAGAAAGAGCCCTGAGCAAGCAGCCCTTCCCCTCCTTAAACCAGGGCAGAAAAGAAATTGTCCCTCTGTTCAAGGAAACACCTCCCTTTCTTCCTTCTCTCTCTCTTAATTACCATAATTGTCAAAGGCTTTTCCCTCCACGTCTCAGATTGCTTGGAAATTGCCAAGTAGGGAGCCCCTCTCTCCCAACTTGAAAATCTGTTTCTATTAGTCTACAGAAACAGAGAGGCTCAAAACATTAGAGGAGAATTATACTTATTTCAAATGTATCAGGCTCTGGTAGTTGGGAAGACACATTGGGTTGTTAGAGTATAATCTACTGTGTTTCCAAGTGTTTTTTGGTATTAAATAAGTGATCCATAGGACAGGGTTTTTTCTTTGAAGACAATGCAGTTCAGCCATAACAAGGCTGCTGCTGCCCCGCTGCTCTCCTGTAACACCCTTTGGTGACAGCAGCAGGCTCAGCTGATTCTCTTGGCATAGTCAGCAAGGGTGTTGGCTTCCAAACCAGTTGCCTCAGAGTAAGTACACACGGAGTGAAGAAATGTAGGATTGCAGCTGCTCTCCAGCAACTGCCTGCAGAAACAAGCTGTGATGAAAGTCACAGCAGCAGCAGCTGAGGGCAAGTGGCTGATTAGACAGTGCTCCCAGGCCCCCCAAGAGGACACCTGCTCTGCCAGCCAGGCAGCTCACCTGCTACTGACATGCTTTTAGATGAGGCTTTCCTGCTCACCCAAGTCTGATTTTATGGAGCACTTAGTTCCCCAAATGCCCTACTTGCAGGGAATAAAAGGTCAGTCAGCCATTATGCTGACAAAACACCAGCAAGAGGGAGAGAGCCTGTCTGAGCAGTTGGTTAAAAATTGGTCTAGACTCGTCATTAATTTGCTTCAGAGACGGCTGGGAAAAAGCACAGGAGACTGAATTTTACGTGCCTTGAGACAGTCCCTGTGGCTCTGTGCTATCTACACTGCTCAGCCAGGGGACACTGCAAACACTTTGCCTCCCATGGCCCAACTCAGTCAAACCCTCTCAAAACCAGTAACTCTACCTTCAAATAGCTGAAGGGAGGCTCTTCCAACCACACAGCCTCCAGATGTGGAGCTTTGAAATAGAAGTATTTCCTCATGTGGTAACTCCCAAAGATTTCGCTTATCCATGCCAGAAGAAGGCATGTTACTGATACAGGGTTATATAGCAGGTGAACTCTTAATTTTTATAGCTGTTTACTCAGGATGGGGGAGGAAGACAGGAGGAAACGCCTCGAGTGACATCAGCAGGGTAATTTTTAACATGCACTGCCATACAGAGACAAAAATCATCTCTGTGCATAGATGCTCCCCCTAAAGTATAGTTTGAAAAATGTACCTTTTTTCCATTCATGAACATAGGCAAAAATGAACAATGCAGCTGCTAAACCTGTTAGCAGAGAGTAACTGCTTGACAGTGGCCATAGTGGAATCAAGTAAAGTGACATCCAGTACTGGAGAAAAGTTCAAGGGTTTTCACCTGCTGCTGACTGATCTCAGCTGGTGCCAACTCAGGCTGGTGCCTGGATCAGTTCTTTGGGACTCTACACCACAGTGGAGTTTGATGACGCACATGGGACATTAAAATCCATCCAGTCCCACCCCCTGCATGGGTAGGGACACCTCCCCCTATCCCAAGGCTGCTCCAAGTCCCATCCAACCTGGCCTAGAACACTTCCAGGGATCCAGAGGCCGCCACAGCTTCTCTGGGCAACCTGTGCCAGGGCCTCAGTACCCTCCCAGGGAACAATTTTCCCTAATGTTCAATCTAACCCTGTTGTCTGTCATTTAAAGCCATTCTCTGTCATACTGAAAGAGGAAGTGCAAATGGTTTATACCTAGTTTGTTTTGGTGAGTTTTGCTCCTCAACAGTATAACTGCTCCTTTAGCAGCCTTACACTGGAGCTAATTAATCCTGCACAATGTAATTGGGATTATCATGCCACTGGTGAACATGAGCAGCATTTATTTGGGAGAGATATAAAGTCTCTGTAGGCAATTCTTGTGCCAATATTAAACATTCCATCACTATTCAGGCTAAAAGACAAAAGAATATGAGGAAGAATTTTTTACACCAACTCTACTCATTGATAATATTCAAATATGTTTATACCATTGTGTACTGGTTCAGAAGTCAGCATGCCCTAGATGATACTACTGATTGCTCTAAAACCAGAACAAGGTATAATCTGGGCTTAAGTTTCTGCAAATACTAAAAATTAAATTTTGTTCTCATTCACACTGATTTTCTCCTGCTTATTCCTGATTCATATGAGGGCAATGAAGGTCAGGTTGTACAGAAAGCTGCAGTGAAAATCACTCCTTGGTTCTCCTAAACTAAGATTATGACTCACTCACATCTACCCCTGGATCCTGAAGGCACAAAATGGATTCTCGGACCAGGCAGCCCATTTTGAGACTTTGTTTGGTGTTTAATTCCTGATTTAGTTCTGTGATTTCTTTCCCTGATCAGACCATGGTGCCAGCTCTCCCAAGTGCTACTGACTTGCTGATTTCAATGGTTTTGACTGCTCTTATCAGCTGCTTAGGACACTGATTAGGTGAGGACTCTGTGCCTCATCAAATACTGTTTTCCTGTTTTGCTCGCCAGCACTAATCTTTAGCGATCTTTCCCAGAATCCCCATTCGCCTCTCTGTGCACATTCCCAGATGCTCCGTAGTCTCCTCCTCCTTTTCCTTTGTCCTGGCCCACAATGACACCTCTGACACCTTCATAATGCTGTTACCACTGGTTACCCCATCCTCTCCTCTCTGCTCTGTCCTTTGGATCCGAATATCCTCTGCAATAGAAACCAATCAGAAGCAATTAAGTGCTTAAGTTACAAAAGGAAATGGTTCTCAGTTACAAAACGTTCACCAGTCAGTTCAGTCATTTCTAGACAACGGTGAACTGAACTTTTATCACAGTGATAAACCAGAACTGATACTGTGATCTACAGTTAATGTTTAAAAAAGAAATGCTCTCCATCAGGGCCAAAGGTTGTTTTCTGATAATTTTCTCACGGTGGAGACTTCTCCCATTGCCTCCTAGAGGAGGAGGAATCACATCTCTTAAAATTTCCAGTTATTCTACATTCCAATTCCACTTACAAATTAATGCCTTTTATTAAAATATTTTCTTAGACTCGACAAAGATGTGTTTCCTGTCTAGGAAATCAGGTACATTAACAAAATCTTTAGAGAGTTCAGGTTAACTGTTACTCTCCTTTCCACTTGTTCAAGGGCTCTAAATGAAGTTATAATGAAATCTTGTCACTGGGTCAAATCTCATTAAAGGAGACTTCTAAGAACATTAGACACTGCCTAGCATTTTTTAAGATAGGGACTGTAAGACGAATGACCTTTTTTCACTGGAATTCAGA
Source organism: Trochalopteron elliotii (assembly GCA_024734555.1). NCBI lineage: Eukaryota > Metazoa > Chordata > Aves > Passeriformes > Leiothrichidae > Trochalopteron > Trochalopteron elliotii. The sequence goes on from JANPWX010000192.1 coordinate 444,447, forward strand.
CATTTTTATATCAGAAATGTTACACTTCCAGTTGTGGCACAACCCTTTTTTCTTTTCCTGTGCATGTTTTGTCACTGCTGAGAGTGTGCCCTTGGATCCCAAATGCTAATTTCTGTGCATTTCTCAGGCTGCTACACCTTATGCATTCCATCTTTTATACATATTTCTTCTGGCTGGCAGTTAATTGTTGTCCATTGTTCTGCACTTCCCCTAAAATTCTGGATTTGCACAGAAGAACAAGCACTTCCATAACAGTAGCCACAGCTTCAAGAGCTCAGGAAAGGGAAAGGTTTTCCCTGTATGGAGTTACTGGATGCTTGATGCTTTCCAGGATCCTTCCCTGGCCTCACACAGAAAGCCCATAAGAGCATCTCCAGAGGATCCAGGGTTCGCCTGTGGACACCACTTGCCAGATTTGGGGAATTAAGAGGCCCAATTTTCCCCTACAAAGCTAAATCCCCTCTAAAATACCAATATTAGAAGTAGACCTGACTTCAGAAAGCCAAAACGGGGTTATTGTGCAAAATCTAGACTGCATAAAAGTCAATGACATCCATCTACCATGTGGCCCTGGATATTTCCCACTACACTTAAAATACCACATCAAAAAAATGCAAAAAGAGGGATTCCTATATTTTTCCTAGCCAAGGATCCCAAAAGTAGTTTATTAGCATGAAGTAATTAATGTTATTAACATTTATGCTTCTGCCAGAAGAGGCAAGACCTGGGGTACTTAGAAAAACACATAAAAGGTCTTATGAAAACCTAATGTGTGGAAGAAATGAGGGAGGAAGGAGCTTAGCTTTTAATCCTGTAATGAGGGACTCACTAACGAAAAAAAATTACTTTAGAAGTCTTTCCCAGGAAATATCTCACTTCATAAGATTAACTTGTATAACATCCCCATATTTTGGATTTGGAAAACTCTTTGAAACTCTGTTTATCCAGCATGTGAGTGGCTAAGTTGAAAAAAACAAAGGGAGAAAAAGAAGTACCAAAGATGCAGTTTGATAGAGGAAGTCACTTCAATAAAGGTACCTGTACATAGGTTAGAGACATCCCTGCTCATTCCTGGGCCTGAAACACCTGGAATTGCACAGAGCTGGAGCTTGGCTCCACATGCAGCCCTGGACAGAGCCTTCCTCCTTGGCTGTGAGGAAACAGCTCCTGAAAAGGGATGCTCCAGCAGGAAGAGAGGAGGAACAGAGATGGATGGAGACAAACCGCCTAAGTAGAGGCCATTTCTCCTCCTTCAGCAGTTTGGGATGGAGCCTAGGATAATCCATCTTGGATTGTTTGACTTTCCCGTTTCCAGCTGGTCAGCTGCAATATTACTCCATAAGGAAGTCAGGGAAGTTTTACCTTCCTGCATCCTGCTCAGCATCTCCATTACCAGACATACCTCATGCAGCCTTTGGGTGCTCACAGCTTTGGAAAAACAACATATCCAGAGTATTTTTTCTGTAATTCCAGTTTACACCAAAAAACTGTTTGTTTCTGTTTCAGCTCCAAGCAGAAATGAGCTGCAAAGGAAAAACACAGCCTCCAGGGTGATGTTTCTGCACCCAGACCCAGCTTCCAGAGCCTGGGATGACATTTCACTGTGGCAGGAACCATGACACTCACCACATCTAGTTTAAATTACCCTTTTAGAGCCTCCTTCTCTAGGGTTGAACAGTTTTAGTCCCCACTTCGTTCAGAAACCTCATTTAGTCCTAAGAAATAACTTACCTGAAAAGGAGGAGGGTTTGGGGTTTACATTTACAGCCAGCATCTGAAGGAAATAACGCTTAATGTATCACTGGAGCCATTTAACCTGATCACAGGTGGATTTAAGTTCTGTCAATGACAGATTTGTCTCCCCCATGCAGAATCCCAAGTGAAATATGCCTGTAAATGTAAGTGGATACACTGCAGAGATTGAGGAAGGCACAGAGAAAACTGTCTACTGTACCTACAGCAAGAGTTAAAAATAAAGGAATTTGCTAAGTTTGGTACCTTGCAGAAGTATTTAGGCACCCTGGGTTGCCAAGGAGAGCAATGAGGTGCCAAACTGGGCTTCCACTTGTTTGCCATAAGCCAATTGCCTCTGAAAGGATTGTAGGATGCAGTCACAGAGGGATTTAGTGGGGGCTCCAGGGAAGGAGCTAGAGGGAGGTGAGGGAGGGATAAACTAAGTTTCAGGATCCTAATAACACTGTTTACTGTAAAGCAGGATGAAGAAGAAAAAAGATTGGTTCACGTAATTTTGTTTTCTTGGATTAAACTTACTTGACTCAGGGCTAAACTGATGGCTCAGTGATTGAACTTCCCTAAGCCTGCACATGCATGACTTCACTTTTTAATACTAACATTTACTCCATAATGAAAGAAGAGCAGATGAAATTTGAACAGATGAAAGAAAACTCACTGGATACCTACTGTAAAAAAAAAACCCCAAAATTTATGGAAAAGCTTAAAGTTTTGAGGGAATCAGAGGGTGTATTACTATACCTACGCAGGGAGGGTTTTTGAAGAACACTGGAAGCCCCAGCTCTACCCCTGGCTGGCAATTTTTCCTCTCATGTGTTTATTTTATTACACTAGACAGGCACTTTCTCTTTTCTGCATGCCTGGCTAATGCAATCCCCAGTGGGGTTACGCTGTCAGGAAGGATCACCCCCAAAGATCCAATGGAGTGTGGTTGGTGAGGCTGGACTTTCGAGGGAGACTGAGTCCAGCACAAAGAGGAGCCATTAGTGATCACTATCAGCTAAAATGGAATAGACGGAGGAGAGCAATGAGCAGGGGGAATATAAGGTTGTTCCTGGCTTAGCTTTATGCAGGGAGATGGATCAGTGGCAAAATCCTGAAATAAAACGGAAAGGCAAAATCCCAAAGGGACAGAGCATAGCAACAGAGGTTTCTGGGAGTTCGTAGGCTATAAAACTCCAGCTGGCCTCAGACTCCAGGGGACTAAAAAAGACTGGAGAGAAGGGAGTGCCTTGGAATTGACCAGTGGGATATGACAACTCTAATATGAAGCAAAGGACTGCAAAATAAAATGGAAGCAGCTCAGTGTGGAAAAGCCTGTGGATGGTCCCTACACTCCACACTGCAGCTTTCAGAGGACACTGAGAGCTCTTTGAAGTGCTTCAATTTTTTAGGCTGCTCCACTTGAAATTTTGGGTTGTCAATATCCTACATCCAGATCTGCAGCTCTTGGGTAAAGGAAAATGGTAACCAGGAAACAGGAGTCTGAGATTCCACCCTGGACTAAGAATAAACATCTCTGTCACAGACAGATGGATCGCAGCTCAGCTGTGCAAAACATGAGAAAAGATGTTTGAGGAAAAATAAATTAGTGGGGAAGTGTAAAGCATGGAATTAGAAGAATTTATCTCACCAAAAAGAATATTTTCTGTAACAATTGTGATATACAGAAGCAGAACCAAATAGTCCTCAGCTACTAAGCAGCAGGTATTACAGGTTACTAATCCAGCCAAAAAATACAGTACCAAGGAGGTAAAGATCCCCATTTCCCCCTAATTTTCTAGGTAGCAGATTTATTTTCTTTCCTGAATCCTTGTTTCAAGTGCATTAGTTTAGTAGTTGCTTTGGGTCACTGTGAACAGGTTGTCCTCTCCAGTATTTTTCTCATGGCTGCAAGTCTTTGATTTGTGATTATTTGGTTTGCTGCCTCAGTTAGCTATTTAAAATTCCAAGAGTATTTTCCCTTGCTTCTCTTATTAGATGCATCAGTTGTTTGATACTAAATAATGTAGAGCTGCCATCTAATCTTTTATTTCAGAGAATACAAGCATCTAAGGTGAAACCTGCCTCCTACTCCTCTCCAGGAGGAGTTTTTTCCTCCTGGCTTAGAGCAGCACAGAGGAGAATCCATTTTTTCTCTTTTGTTTTGTAGTGAGGGCAGCAAAGCTACCACATTGTTGCTAAGGCTCTTCAGAATTGATAATTCTGGGGCATTTTTAGCTGGTTGGCTGCAAACTGTCTTCTTTACACCACTTGAAAAACCCAAAGGGCTTTCCTATAAAGCAGTTTAATGTATCTCAGCCTTTCCCCTAGGACCCAGCATCAGGAATTCTGTAGTGATTTGCTTCAAGGCATTGAGCACATCAAACCATGTTAATTATCACAGCCTCATCACAGCCACTCCAGCTTGTAGTGGCTCCATTCCCCCACAGACAGGTTTTAAAAAATGCAAATAAATCCTGTCTGTGACTTAAAAAAAAAAAAAAAGGACATTAAACAAAATAAATCTCCCAGCTTTCCTGTGTGCTTCCATTCCTTACACTTCCTGAATGCTATCTGAAAATTCAAAAAAAGCAACCAGCAACTGTTATCTCAGTACCTCCAGAACAATTCACTTATTTCATTCAGAACATTGAGGGATTTTTAAACATACCTTAACTAAGCCAAAAATTTCAGAAGTTGCAGCTATTTCTGTCCCTTCCTTCTTCCAAAATATTACAGAATTCCCATTGAAGGGCAGCTCAGGAGTGCCCCATTTCCTACCACCCAAAGAGTAAATTTCTGGGTTCTGGGTCAGAACAAAGCTGTTATTTCACACATGATAATTTCTACAAATAATTGTGTGCAGAGCTGTGAGGCTGCTCTTGGGAACTTCAGGGGTATTAACACCAGAAAAAATAATCATTATTTATTCCACAGGACAAATCCCAGTCACATAAATAGAAGCTGGAAGCACCCACACACTGCCAACTTTAAACAGGGATGCTGAAAGCATCACCAACACTTCTTACATGTATCAGATAAATACACCATGATTACTACTTTAAACAACAAAATGTAAGAATTCAGTGGGTTTAACACTTTGCTTCACAGAAAAGTTACAAACATTGGTGTGGTATCTTAAAAATAAGACAAAGCACAATCTTAGCAATCACTCTGTGCCTACAGTTCAGTTTAAAACAATGGAAATAGTTTCTTCCTTCTCACAGGCACATTGCTGCCTGCTAGATTATACTGGCTGCATAATGAATTTAAGGAATCAGCATTATGGTATTCAGGCTATGGCTTAACTGTGATAAATAGTGCCTAAATCCTATTCATCTTGGTATACCACTCGTTCTTTGGAGCACACATTACTATTTAGTCATCATTTTGTTTCCAAAGTGTCAGCAAACTTAGATAACTGCACAGGGTTTTTTTTCCTCCCCGAGTTATATTGTGGGTCATTAATGAGTTCTAACTTGGTCTGCAAATTTTTTGTCTGCCTGTTTCCTGACAGCCAACAACTATTTCTGGGAAGAGATGTTACTGTTAGAGCCCCTCACACAGGTTTTCCTGTCTGGTACTGAGATTTCTCTCCCAAGTGAGCTGAACTACTCATAGCAGTACAACACTTGCAGATTTCAGAAGTGGATGTTTAAGGAAAGCTTGAGGCTGGTTAGTTTTAAACGGGGGAAATACAAAACATCAACAGCTGAACAAGACTCACTGTGAGTCTCAAATCCCTACTGTGACCTGCCCAGATCAGCCAGGTGCTGCCATCTAAACTGAGCATTCTGTTATCAGCTGATTAGCCTCTCTTCTCATGCTCCAATCATCTCCTGAGCTTTTGCTTCTGAGCACTTTTTCAGACCCTCTTCTGCCAAGACCCTCTTTCCCATCCACCCCTTTTCTCTATGCTGCTCACATAGGACTCATTTCCAGTGGTGCAGCTGCCAGTAAACAACTGGTGGTAAATTTCTCCACATTGATCTTAAAACTCCTGTCCCTGCTCCCTTCCTGTTCTATTTACCATCTCTATGCCTGCAGTAGAATTTTATTTTAAATTTTATTATTATATAAGGCTTTGAAGAGTTGCATGTATCCACTCGCTCCTACCACCCTTTGCAGGACAACTCTCTAACTACAAATTGGGAATTACTGGCTTGCTTGGGCTGGTGAGTATCTGGCATGGCTTCAAGTGCTGAACTCCATGCAAGAAAGTTCCGGCTTTTCTAATGCTCCTGAAACCACAGTGATTCCTCTGTAACTAGGAAAAAAACCAAACCCAAAACCAAGTAAGTGGCTAAGTCTTTATCTTATCTCCCCCTACTCAAATACTGTTCCATTAATAATGCATTTCCTTGGTTGCATGACCAATTACTGTTCCCACTAAAGTCCGTGGCAGCATTCCAATGGAACATAAGTTGGTGCCTGCAGCACTGAACTTGTGTCTCTCCATTGTTTGTTTTGTTACCTCCCTGTCAAATCCAAGAGAATGCCAGGTCACCTTCCAGCTAGTGGAGAAACCCTGGGATGCTGGGTGTTCCTCTAATTCAGCCTGTCAGACCCAGAAAAGAATTGTTCCCAAAAATCCACAAGGGCATTGCCCCCTTTTTTCTGAAACACACACCATGGTTATGATGGACAAAATTTGCTTCTTGGTGCTGATCAATTGCCTATGAAACAAAAACATGGCTTAGAGCTTATTGCCCACTTTTAGAACAACACAAATGCAGGAAGAAATGTTAACGACTTTCCTATTTCCAAACTGCAGGAATCACAGGTGTTAATTCCTAACACCAAGGAATTATTACAGCTGTGGGAGAGCCCACAGTGCCTTTCATCAGAAGCAGAGATGCTTGCTGAATTTTGAGCCAAAAACTTCTCCTACTCCCCCATTAATGTTGTTCAGAGTGTAATTCTTCACTTCTGGGGTAAAGACAACTTCATCTCACAACTGATTTACAGTGTTATTAATCAGAAACTACTTTTAAATATTTATATTTGCACTTACGTATATTAAGTTTTACAGTAACATCATCTAATTGTGGAAGACAACTGATGTCCTCCTAATTACTCAAACCATTCTGGAATTTTGATTGGTAAAACCTTCCAAACCACTCCTGCAGCCCTTTTAACCAAAAGTAAGGTTGTTCCTCCTTTGATTTTCCATGTCAGGATTTTTTATTCAATTATCCCAGTATTAATATCAAATGAATTGGGGCAAGTTTAGTTAAGTCCCTACAGTGTTTTTTGAGGCAAAAATAACCTCTCTTTAATCCTAATGCTTCTACCCACTACACAACAGACTTTGAGGAGCCTTGAAGAAAGAACGATACTACAGAAATCCCAATTTACAGGATTACTTTTGTATAAACAGACTCTAAAAAATAAATGATAGCACAGAGCAGTGTTTGCCTTCATCCCTCACTGCAGCATTCCCTTCACATCAGAGTGCTTGCAGCAGTACAGAGCCATGCATTAATCAGGAAGCTCGAGTGACTAATCCAGTTCACTCTGTCTAGTAAGAGGATTCCAGCAGCAAACATGCCCAGTTTTCTAAGAAGAAAGCAGGCCAAGCAAGGCAGCTCCAGAGGACATCAAGAAAATAAGAAGTGACAGATTGGTGTCAGCTAAGAGAAAGTATGGCAGGAGATGCCACCACGCTTTTCTTCACACAGAAACCAAGAAAGAGCAGGTCCAGCAGAACCTCCCTGTTCTGCAAGGTTACATCATTCCTGATGAGGCACAAAGCTCTCCTTCTGCTCATGGGTTTGGCAATGTTTTATTTTTTTTGTTCTTTAATCAAATACAAACGAACCCATACATTTCTGAAATGCCTGTCATTTAGGACTTAAACTGATTTTAATTAACATTTCTAGCCTTTAGGCTTAATGAAGTGAATTTTCTTAAATTCTAGTGGAACACAAGTCAGGCACAACATTTTTCTCCTCAAGAAAGTCATTGTTGTCCAAAATTCACAAATAACTTGTGGAAGTCTGTTCCCACTATTTATTTCCAAGTGTCAATCCTTTTTAGATAGAAGCTATTAGGAGAACAGAATAGAAACTATAGATAGAAACTACTATTTAAATAGAAACTATTTAGTGGAAAGTATTTTCACTTACAGCAAGAATGAAGCTGGCCTACACATCATACATTCTTGCTGCATTGCATTTTGAAAAAATAAAATTCAGGGGTATATACAGTCATAACTGAGTGATATTAGTATGGAGTAGAAAAGGAAATACGTCTCAACTCAGTTTTGATGTCTAGTTATCCAACTGTTCTTGCTTTTTTTTCTATCTTACCACTGGGGTTCTTTGGCTCCTCAAAACCAATGATGTTCTCATTAAATCTAGAGACACTGCTCTGCTGTTCTGCTCACACTGTATTTCCACAAATGGGATGGCTTTGGACTCAGGATACTTTACCAGAATATGAGGATTAAATAAAATGAGGAGATTAATGCCCACAATGCCAGCCAAGGCTCCATTAGTTTCAGGAACACACCAACACATTACTTGCAGCACAGAAAAATACTCTCTCTTCATGTTTCCTCCCCAAAAACGTGAGCACTTTAAGTGGCTCCTTCCCTCTCCTCAAGCCTTGCCTTTCTAGGGGAGTTGGGGTAAAATTCCCAGGTCCTTGTGAGCACCCAGTTCCACCTCTGAAACAAATTAAAACAATTTTTGGCTGTTCTTTCTCTGTATCCAATGACCCCTTTGTTTTTTGCCTTCCTTTCTCCTTGTTCCTTAAAATATGAGCAAAGCACGTGGCTGGAAAATCTTTGACTAAGGGGGTATTTTCTGCCAGGTAGCTCCAAGGAAAATGTAAACTACTTATTAGGCAGGATACAGTTTTCTACAAGGACGGAACAGTTATTGAGCTTCTGCTACACTTAAACTTTGCCATTTACCATCAGCTGAACAAGAGCTATTGACCACAACTTCAACAATGGGGGCTTGTGTATAATCACAGAACAATTCATAAGCAGCTCTAGCAAATTCTAGAAAGGAGATTTTACTGCTTAACACAAAGATCCAAAGAAAATCAATCTAGTGGAGAGCAGAAATACCTTTCTAGGCACCCCTTGCACTGATGTAGAAGTGCAGTGCTTAAGTTGTGAAATGGCCTTCCTGAAATACAAACCAGGGGCTGTAAATGTGGTGCAGCTGCCCAAACTGGCACCACTTACCCCAGGAAGGGGGACAGGGCAGCCAGTAGGAACACCAGCTTTAGCATCCTCATGAAGTCTCCTGGTAAGTCCTAATCCTGACCCACAAGCACTGCAGGAGTGAGGATCTAGGTCTGACCCAGTTCTGACTGACTCCAGGGTGCCTGTGGAGATAGCACTGGATATGGGAACTGGATCCACAGTGGATCAGACTTATCCAGGATTTACAGCAAGCCGATGGCTCAGGACTTCCGTGGACTTCAGATAATGGATGTGGGTGCAGGTTCTACCACACAGTCTTAACTCAGGAGCAAATACAGATCCATAAGGAAAACCACTTAAATCTTCAATTTTATAAAGAACATCAAAAAAAGCAAAGAGATTAAAACATCCTTTATAGTCAGCATGGATGTAAGCTACAGGTAGACAAGGAAAAAACAGGGTGAGAGGCCACACATTTCATCACCTTGGAACAAGATTTATCTGAATTATTAGGGAGAATTTTAAACCAGAGCTGATTAGATAATCCTAGTTTGAAACAACATATTTATTTTAAATTACCACTATAACCTTATTATTTATCACAAAGAGCCTGGTCTATAACAGACTTGTTACACAGAACTCTGAAGTGTTCCAGTTCTGTAGTTATGTATTTTTGGTGAGATTACAAACAGTAGAACAAAAATTTATTATTATTTTTCATCTAAAATATGACTCACAGTGTAAAGATTAGGTACCATCTGGTTGTATGTAACAAGTCTCATTGTGCACAAATAACCAGCAGCACTTCTAAGCTTTTATCTGTCTTTCAAAGCTGCAATGAATTACTGGCATTTTAGACACAAAATGTTGACATTCATGGTGGAGGATGCCTAACACAGCAAAAGGAATTCTTACTTGATGGGAACAGGGAGCATTTATGTTTATCCCTAGTACAGAAAAGCATCCCAATGCTCTAGTGATATTTGATGGAGGCACAGAAAATATCATGCAGCAGAAATGTCAGTTTTGTGCATAGTGAGGTTCCCTCCTGTTAGTATCTAGTGTTGAAATCCGAGAAGTCAAGCTTGGAAATCTCCTTTTCATTGGAAAAATTTGTTTTATCAATACGGGAACTTGGGCTTCCAACTTTGCTCAGCCAGGATTTCCTGCAGGAAAAATAAGAGAAGGTCAGCAGATAAGGAACTGAACATGGGGGGGTTATTCTCTGTCATGCCTTCACTCACTTTTACTTTTGTAAGAGCCATAAAAAGCATCTTTCAATAAGGAAATTACCCCAAATCTGCTCTTTCCTGTTTTCCCTCTCTTTTCCCTTTAAAAGCAATCCACGCTCTTTAAAGGTATCAGTGTTTCCAGGGGATTTACACAATATTACATAAAAACACAGCTGACAAAAAGGCTAAAGAAGATTTACTGCAATGATGCCTTCTAAACACTATTAATAGCATTCCAATAGGCATAATTACCTTTGAAGATTCAATACTGTGCTTTTAGCAAGGACCTACAAACCACTGATAACTGAAAAATGACAGGAAAACAGAATCCCAACAGCCAGTTTGCTCCTTGCTGGCAACTAAAAGAATGGGAACTGGAAAGGAATGAGCTCAAAACCAGCAAAAAGACATCAATTATGTCAGAGCAATACTGATTTGTAATAAATACTGAATGTTATACTGGATACCCAACACTGGAAAGGCAGCAGGTGAGTACTTACACAGAGGTCTATTTACAAAAAATACTTGGCCAGTATTTTTGGTTGTACTAAACTCCCAGAAGTAGAAAAGAGAGTATTTTATTGTACCATATTAAAGGAGAAATATATTCCCCCACAAATATTTTTTGAAGTTAGTATAGATATTTAACCGATTACTATTAAAAAGAAATATTCACCAAAATTCTGATTTGAAAACAATAGGAGCTGTCTTATTAAGAGTTATACTAATTAATCCTTTGCAGAATCACACTGAGCATTGTAAACTGCAGTATTCTAGTAGTGAGACCTAATTTTGACGTCTTTATAATGAGAATCACGCACAGAAATTACTTACCTTGAGCCAGTAAATCAGTATATCACATCTGAGATGCAGAAATACACCTTGCTAGAGATCCTACATGCAAGATTTTTTTAAAAAGCTGTTCTTGACACCAGAAAACACTGCAAAACATCTCAAGGGGCTTCACTGGTTACCAGAGACAAATAATTTCCCCACAAATCATGTTAGCCCCTCACAGATGGGTCTCATCACTGGCACAGACAGTTCTAAACTTGTATTTAATGTGACTTTAACAATAAAACAGAGCCTCTGTATGGAAAAACTTCCCACAAAACAACAACCAGACCCAGGTATGTCATCTTCCAAGTGTGACTTGCTTTATTTTAGCATAGAGAAATTAAAGTATCTGTCAGATGTTTTCACTTCTTCGCACCTCTAGTTCTTTGCTGCACTTTGTGAACAACCTCCCTTCCTGCCTTAGATGAAGCCTTTCCAGTAAGGAATATAACACAGGAAAAGGAGTCCAGGAGTAAAACAAGAGAACACAATTTCCCAATTCTGCTGGAAGCCTCAAGGCAGAGGGGATATTTTAACAGAAGGAAACAAGCCTAAGGACAAACCAGTTCCTTTTGTTTCATATTCAGAAAAAAAACTGACAATGGTTCTTGTTTATTTACCAGGAAAGTCTCTAATAGTTGGATGTCCTTGAGTGAGAAGAATGAACACGTACTTGAAATACCAAATTAATCTCATAAAAATAGTAGAAATTGCTTTTTAAGTAATGTGATAGTTTGTTCACTATTTCTTTTTCGTCCCATTTTGAAGGTGAGCTTATCCTGGACAAAAACAAAAGAAACATATTCCTTGTCCAGCCTTCACATCAAAAATTCATCCCTGGGTGCTTCCATCTCCCAAGTTCTGCTGGGTGAAGAATAACTACAAACTCTGACCAGAGCAAACAGCAAACAATCCGTTCTCAGCTCCACATACTCTCTTTCACATGAATAAGGATGAAGCACAAATTATGAAAATCCAATTAGAGCAACCCAGCTCCATGGAAACTCTTTACAGGATGGGTGTGCTATTCCTTATTTAATGCAGCAGGAAGGGGAGGGGGCAGTAGCTGGGAGCTGCACAACTTTGGAGAGCAGCTCTGCATCGAGGAGACTTTCCTCAGCCATCTCCCTCTCTGCTCAAGTGACAGCCCAGTCACCAGCACTATGAAGAAGCACATTTTTTATAAGCTCAGAAAGCACAAAATCAGTATTTCCTAGAAGTTAAATGTCATCTCCAATCTCATCACTACCAGGGGTATTTTTAAAAATGGTTTTAACTTATGAGTATCCAGATCAATAGTGAAGAAAAGGTGTGCACCCTCCTCTTGCTTCACTCAGCCTTCTCAATTCCCATTCACCTCAGATTTCTTCATGTGTGCAGAGATGAGCTACAATTACTTGCATTTGAAGTCTTAGTTTGTCATTTATAGCATCCATGTTAAAATTTACTGCTCCTTCCCACTTCTCCTCAGGAGTGCAAAAACTCCCTCCCCCTCGCTCATCTGAAGCAAATGAGGACATTGCTGAGAGGACACCACACAGCATACTCTTGTTTTAAAGGATTTATTCCCTAAGTGACTGCTCCAATGAATCCAGAAAAAGAACTAACCTCTAAATAGTCATTTCTGACCATGTTTAATTTCATGGAACAGTTTGGGTTGAGAGAGACCTTAAAACCCACCCAATGCCACCCCTGCCATGGGCAGGGACACCTTCCACGTGGTTGCTCTAAGCCCCATCCAACTTGGCCTTGGACACTTCCAGGGATGGGGCTGCCACAGCTTCTCTGGGGAAACCTGTGCCAGGGCTTCACCACCCTCACAGTGAAATATTCCACCCTAATATCCCACCCAACCCTGCCCTCTGTCAGTTTGAAGCCATTCCCTTGAAAACAGTTCCTCCCCAATGCAAGCACAACATGCCCATGAAATCACTCTTGGCCATGCTCTGACCCCACTGAAGTGTGGACAACCATTGATTTCTGAATTACACAACCTCCCTGTCCAGGGGAGAAGCCAGTGCTCCTGAAACAGCTTCCCAACCAAACCACACAGCCTCCCTATCCCCATGTTCATGGGGGATACTCCTTGGAGTTTAAAACAATCAGATCTGTCACTCCTTCCCTTCTCTCCTTTCATTAAATAAAACAAACCTTGCTAAGAGACACTGCCCTGACACCCAGGCAACAGAGCCCTTTTTACTCCACACACTCTTGGAAAACAACATCCAAAGAGCTGGGTTTGCACCATCCCAGTTTATATCTTTGTGAAAACAGCCTAGCTGTGCACAGTATTCCAAGAAGGAAAACACTCCTACCTGTTAACTTGGTATAATGGAGCCTGGCCAGGTATCTGGAGAGCTCCCTGGAAAAGCTATTTAAGGAGTTACATCTCTGTAATACAGAATAATCACAGAATCCAAGGTTGGGAAAGAACTCCCAGATAGATTCCAACCTTTGACCAAACACCATCTTATCAACTAAACCACAGAACTAAATGCCATCATTAATAATAATAACAATAATTAATAACACTGGCACAGCCCTAAAACCCACAGTGCTTGAAATACTGCAATAACAGAGTAACTTTCTGATTTTCTGAAGAGTATTTATTTTTTAACTCCTATCTCTGCTATAAAACAGATTTCTCTAAAATAAACAGCTTGCTTGGCATTATTCTCTGAAGTATTTCTTTACAATATGAAAACTACTCCTGCAATAGTTCATTTTTGTATGCAAAAAGACAAACTTTTATACTGATATTGGAGAAATTTACAGTCTGTGGTGCTAGGAAAGGACCTGGAAATGCCCTCCAGCATTAATACATGAGAAACTAGGCACAGGGTATGCTCCTCTCTTCACCTCAAGCACAGTGTCACTGAAGTGGAACAGGAGAAACCTGTGCTTTTATTTAGAGGATGAGAAAATAATGGCACTGGCTTGTTTACACTTTATTTCCCTTTGTTTAGAATAAAATACTGCAGAGAATGTTAATTTCTGAGATTATATTTACATCTGTGACAGCATATAGACAAAGGTTTGCAAATATTTATAAAATCCCTCCAAAAATATTGTTGCCTTCTGCAACAGCACTGTCCAATTTTCATAAATCCTGGTATTTCCACATTTGCAGAAGAAATGTGGAATTCTCTCTCCTGGCTGTCTGGCTTCTGAGCTTTTGGGAAGAACTTTAGCCATGGTTTTCGAGCTTTGCTCTGTAATCCTTAGGGCCAGGAACATTTACTCCATAACCTTTGTGTTTTTATAAACCCCAATTCCTCTGCACAGACACCTCCCACCTTTCTCTCCTCAGCTTACTGCAGAGCCATTCCTATTGTCCCTATACCTCTGCTCCTCCTACCAGGAAAATAAGTAATTGTAAAGAAAATTTATAGGGTTTCTTGTGAAAAAGTAGCAGGAAGAATAAAAACCCTGACAAAAAAAAAAGTATGTTAGGAATACTGGGATTTGAGAACAAGGAAAAATGCAAGGGAGGGGAATTTTAACCCCATTATTAGGATGGCCCCACCAGAGCCCACCACGTCCAAGCCAAATGAGGGGTTACTCCAGAGGATTTAAAGCAAGGAAGCAAAAGCAGCAGGACTGAAGGATACAGACCAGCCAGTGGGTGGCTAGAACTGAAGCGACCTGCTGAGGCACAGGCATGGTGGCCCAGAACAGAGCTGCAGCCTGGAGGTGTGTGGGAGCCTGGCTGCTCTGCATCCCAACAGCAGAAATGCCTCAGCCCATGGGCTATTTAACACAAGGTCTGGAAGTGTTTTGGAAGGAGAGAAAGGTAGTTAATCAAAACTGGTGTTTGACTCTGTTTTTAAACACAGCTGTCACATGAATGTTGTTAATTTGTTCATATTTCTTCCTTCCCACTGCACTCAGGGGCAGCATTTCCCTTGGGAATCCACAATGAGCTTTTCCACAAAGTATATTGGAAAGGATGTCAACAGCAAGGGCAGATTAACAGGATCTGAGATTTTACAGATATCATAGGATACAGCCCTGAGTAAGCCTCAAATACACATTTTGGTGGTGAATTTCTATTTATAAACTTGAGAAAAGTGACTTATGTGTTTATCATCACATTCTGTATGGTATTGGCAAAGCTTTTTTAATGCCAAAGTGATCCTAGCCAGTTTGCATCAGGAGAGAATTTGGCTCTGTGTACCTCAAATTTACTCTGACACTGGTATCTGATCTATGTTAAATGTCCTCATCTATTACTTTGAAGAGAAGGAATTATCCCACAACGATAGAAACCAAGCCTGGAGTTGTTTTGGTTTTGTCATATAAAATGATCAAAAAAATCAAATCTTTTGCCAAAGATCTGTTGTGCATTTTCCTGCTAATCATCGTGGTAATCTTCAAGGAGGATTTAATCATTTCAACATGAGATCATAAGTATATTTTTATTAAAACTTATCAGTACACCTCTTTGTTTAGGCCTTGTCAGGCAAGTCACTTTTGGCTTCTTTCAGAGATCTTATCAGAAAAATCTCAGCAACACTGCAGTCATTTGTTCCAAAGTAAAGAATTGAGTGAAAAGTAAACCCAAATTCAGCCATTCCAGTAACTCAAACAAAGCTTTTATGTCCACACTGACCTAGAGAAAAGTAGGAGACAGAGGGAACTTCCAGTTAAGCTTGTGTCCTGTCTCCCAGTGCAGTAAACATCCCAGGAAGTCAGCAGTAGCAAAAAGGCCCATTGTGTTTTCTCCTCTGTCTGCCCCTACAGGGACGCTTGGCTCCCCAGGCTGACTGGGAATTTTGGCTAACTCTACCCCACTGCATGGAATGCCACTCAAGATTCTCTGCCATTCCACATTTATTAAACCCAAGGCCACAAGAAGCTTAAATGAGGAGTTACTGTTGTTGTTGGGGCACCAACAAAAGAAAAGCTTTCTAAAGCTCAGCACCCATCACCCACATAAGACTGAACAAGGACTAAAGGACTTCAGCCTCTGACCAACTTTACCCATCAAAATGTTAATTAAACCCTTGCACTTGCCATTGCAGGGCCATAATGAATCATCACACTTGACCAGCTCAGCTTTACTTGAAACCCATGTCCTTACACAGCCTGGCAGAAATCCAAGAGCCACAAGTCCAGCTGACCAACACAGTCAGGAATTTGAAAGACAACACTTCCCTGTTCTGCAGTCCCAGGGCTCAGCCAGACATAAAAGCCACGAGGAACAACACCCACATTTCCACACTTGCTGCATCTCCTCAGAGGAGACACTTACACTGAAGAATAATTTATTATTTTGCAAGAACTAAAAATAATGCCAGGCCAAACCAGAGTGAATTCCTTCAAGCACCACTGGGATTCTATTTGCCTCAAAAGGTTCCCTTACTTTACAAATGGCTGCAGAGTTAAAGGACTGGGGAAAAAAAGTTAGAAGGTTCACTGAGAAGTTGGCATTTCCAATTATAAAAGTCTTAAAGGAAAGCATCAACACTTTAAAAGCATCCTTTTGTAGAGCTCTGAGCAAGTCTGAGGGCCAATATTTGACGTTTCCAGTGTTGCAGTGACTGCACATAAATTTAGCTTTTCCTAGAATGCCTCTGTTGGAATATTTCACAAGTTAACAAGGTTGGCCTACAACTAAGAACTTTGGGTTTCTTTTTATCCTTAGTTTGCAAAAGAGTTTTGAATTTTTTTTTTGTCAAGCATTCAGCCAGCTCAGCTCTATTTTTCCCCAATTTTGTACTATGTGATCTAATTTGTTAATTTAAATTGCATGCTTTCCAAGGAAGAAGTTACACCCCCCTTTTTAACCTCCCATCTCCAACTGCTTTTTTTAAAGCAACTGTGATATAACACAGTAGACATTTCAGAATATAAGAGCAACAAGAAATGTTTTAAATACGTAATATTAGAGAGCACAAGTGCTCAGGAAAACACCAAGTGGATTCCACTAGTTAATAGTCTACTTAAATTTTACAAGCTGAGAAAATTTGAGTTTCATTAAGACTTATTTTCATAATGCTCTATTTTTTTGGTATTACAGATATAACTCCAACAAGCAGAAAGCAAAAAATTAACATAAGGATGTTGCAGGGATTCTGCTCTTGATTTGGCAAGAGCTCCTTGTGGTTTCCAGCACATCAGAGCACGGAGGTGTATCCAGCAGGGTATATTTACAAGGCAGGGAACACTGCACCTGTCATCCACAGGATGCAAACACAATATTCCCTGAAAAGCAGAGCAAGGACTAGGATATGTATTATTTATTGTTTCCATCATATACCCCCCCAAGACCCTCTGTCCACTCTGCCTTGAGGTAAAGCTCCAGACACAACAGCCTGAGGCAGGAGGGGTTCCAGGATGGGATGTGCCAGGCTGTCCCCTTAGAGACCATATGGAAGCAAACACCCGTTTCCACATTGTCACATCCCAAGGAATTGTATTCCACTTACAGTAAGAAAATAATTTTCATTCTTCAACACATTGTTTCTTTATCATGTTTTTCTTATGACTTCATCTGTATTCAAAATACCATTTCTGGCAGACCTTATCTCAATTTAATTTTCCCCTGGCTTTCAAAGTTCCATGCAGTTATCCTTTCACTCTGTGCAGGCAGATATTAAATACCTCACCCTAATTAAGTCATTCAAGCCCTGATCCCAAACCACTCCAACAGGAGGGATGCTGGATAGATCAGCTGAGATATCAAAAAAAGCCAAATATAACTCAACCAAAGTTACTTGATTTCCTCAAAGTCTACATTGCAACATCTCTAATTGTTGGACTTTATACTTCCTATTAATATTAGAAAATAGACAGAAAAGACTTTTTCAGCACAGCCACGGACTGTCATTATGGATATAATCACTGAGGAGAAACAAACACACTTAAAGCTCCCAGCTATTTAAGGAAGCCATCAGAGCATGAAGAAGTATCCCAGTTCAATGTTTCTTTGTGTAAAAAAATTGTTAAACAAGGCTTTTAATACGTACTGAAATGAGATCTGATATGTGTTCTTGCTGTTCAGTGTTGTACTACTTCATGCTTTTATTAAACCTCATTTTCAGCGTATTTACCTAAAAACATTCTCCTGTTTATCTGGAACAGTGATAAAATGAATGAATCAAGAAAGATTTCTTTGAATAATTTTTCCTATAAAATGAACCCAGACTGGAAAACCCAAAATCTCACCTTCTCAAGGAAGCTCTGGAACTTCCTACTTTAAGTTACCACTGACAGAAAACAAAACAGATTCATTTTATTATTATTGAGGGTAACTGGCTTCATCTTCCCACCTTAACTTCCCATGGGTTTGAACATTTTCCTGCTCATGCCAAATCTGCCCATTAACAGTATATGATTTTGGCAGTGAGAGCTTCAGACTTCAAAAAAATCAGAATAAAACCAGAATTCTACTAAAGGTAGTATCTTGTTTCTACCAAAGTCAACACTTACTAGGGACAGGGAGGCAGACCTGATGTCTGCTTCTACAAAATTTAAACAAAGAACTACAACTACAGAAGAAGAAATATCAAAATCAAAAGAAACCATCTTTGGAAGACTATTTCATACTATTTAAGTATTCCCAAGTAGGTTTTGTTAACTATTTATAATTACCTTAACCTGCAAAAATTTTTAGTTTTGTTGTTTATGCCTCATAATTCCTTAATATACAGCAGGTTTTGATATTTTGTGAGATGCTTGGTAAGAAGAGAATTATTGGCAAAGCACAAATATGTTCCGAAACTTCATCTTTCTGGTTTTTTCTATTTTTCCTTCAAGCTTCGGGGGTGGTCAAGAAGTATCAAACATCTCATTTGTTTTCTGCAATTTATGCCATTTTCTTTTCTTCCCTTCCCCCTTTTTTGAAGTTTCCCTCTGCTTGGACAGATCTGCTCCTGATGGCTTTCCCATGGAGTCTGGCTTCTGCAGGAGCCACATGGGTTGGGATGTGAATTGAGAACTACAAAAAAAATCTTAGAAAACCACAAATCTAACTAGTGGCTCATTTTTCTGAAATTTATGCACAAGTATTTCAGAAAAACCCTCAACTCATTTCACAGTCAGCTTGGAGTTCCTTGGTGCTTCCAGTGACAAAGATTTCCAAAGGCAGGGAGCTGAAACCCTCGCACTGAAGACACAGGCACTCCTAGAACAAAACCTCTCAAAAGACAAGCTCAGATTCTTTGATTTTGCTCATGGTTTATTTGAGCATTTCTAAGTATACAGAGAATAAATGATGTCTTCATTTTTTGGCACACCAAGACTTTCAAAGCAAAGCAACAAAAGTAATAATTTATAGGAGGAATTACACAAACTTCCAAACATTAGCAGTGTATGACTGGGGGAGCTGCTGCAAAATAATAATTTCATAAAATTCATGTCAGAACAGTTCATGTCATCATGCTTTTTATAAAAACAACTTGCCTGGCTGTCCAGAAAAAACAGCTCAAATACTATATAAATCATATCAGTTAAATACAAACTTCCCAGCAGCTGCACTGAAATTCAGGACAGAGCACGTGTGAGATGAAGAGAGTGGCTAGACCATAGATGTGCCTCCAGATAAAGGCATCAAAAACCTCCAGGAATTCCCACTTCCAGATAAGGAGTTTTACGAATATATGTTTTATGATGATATGACAGATTTTACCACCAAACAGATGTAACAGAGATGACAAAGGAGCTCAAGAGCACATCACCTCTGTAAGTCACATTCCAGGCTCTCAGACTGGGTACCAGTAAAAGGAGGAATCACTGGAAGTCTTTCCAAAGGCACATAAACATAATTTCATCCTTTATAATCACAACAAGCAGGAGTAATTGCCATTTCATTCAGCACAGCACTAAGACATGAGTGCAAAGTCAGTCCCATTTCTTACATCATGCTGAATCCTTGTCTGGTATTTGAAGAAATGAGTGGTTGCTTATTCCGGTGGAATTTTCATCACAAGCACACATGCAAAGACATCTGAAGCAGCATAACTGCTGCTACTGTGTAAATAGATCCTACTGAGGACAAAACTGCATTTATACCTAGAGTAAAAAATATATAAAAAGCTGATCTTGACTGTGACAACTCCACACAGAATATATTCTCAACCACATATAGGTTTCCAATTCCAAAGACATTAGTTTTAAAACAAGCCATCCCTCAAACTCTTGGATACCAATCACCGGAGCACAATTCTCTTGGACAGACATACTCAATTATTTAGGCAAACCAAACTCCGCCGGGAGACTGGAAATCCTGGCACTGGGAAGTCAACAGATGTCAGAAACTAGTCAGGAAGGACTTCTAGGAATTCATTAGCCAGTGAACACCTGTAATGCTCATCCCAAGCATTAAACACACAATGCCATAACCAACCTAATACAGAGCTGCTGCATCAGTTTTCTTTGCAGTCAAGGACATTTGGCTATAGAACTTGACAAATTATTAAATAAATATTTCAAATCACATCAATCACTTTCCTGACCTTGTATGAAATTCTGTGTGTGGACTGTGGAGTCCAAATAAAGAATCTTACATTACGAGTTCAGAATTCCCACAGGGAACTTGGCACCCCAGCTCCTTTGCCACAGGACAAACAACACAAGAGATAATAGCAAGGTTCCTGCGAGTCAAGAAATGCATCTGTACTAGAGCACAACTTTCCCCCATAATATAAAGCAGCAAAAGGGATTTTTATTTAATTAAAACATCAGTTTTGGCTTTAAACTTAGTACAGGACATTACAGGCTTGCCTACATATTTGTTAACTGAAACAATGAAAACAAGTTCAGGATTCAAATACTGACAGATCTACTATTGTGATGTAAATCTTTCTGTTCCTTCATTCTCCTTTGACTTCATGATAGAAACAAACAACCTTCTCCCCTTTATGTCATATTGCTTATTTATCCCTATATATTAATACAGTATGTAGAAAAATACTATGACATTTCCTTAATTTTTAACCCTATCAAATAAATAAAACTCCACATTTCAGCTTTAAATCATTATTTTCACCCCATTTTCAACTGCTGGACTTTTTTAATGACTTACCTTTCCCAATACTGGAAGACAAAGCCCCAAAATTCATAAATATTGATAGGTCCATTTCTTAAGGGTCTTTTATCTTCAAGCTGTATGTTAAGAACCACTTCAGTGACCACCTAGGAAACCTAACCACTACAATAATTTTCTACTCTGGATATTAATTTATAAATACTTTTAAGCCAAGAGTCTGATCCCCTACAAATACACACAAACAATTGATAATATAACTAACTCAAGGATTAAGTCTACTAGCTTGAGAAATCTGCACTGAGCTTCTCAGACAAAGAAATCCAGCAGGAACTTCAAGGGGCAACACCTCCAGCTAAAAACCAACACAATTACGGTTGAGGTCCAGAACATTTCATTAAATATTAATATCTCCTGCTTTGCCTTGCTCGTGCAGCAGCAAAAGGATAAACACAGACAGAAAAACCTGCCCAGCTAATCAAGTTGTAGGTGCTAGTTAAATGAAACTTTGACTCTTCCACCTGTGTTTAGAGATACAGAACAAGCTGTATGCTGTATTCTGAATTGCTGGAGCAGATTTTCTCCAAACCCCACAGCACTCACAGAACCAAAATGCTGGATGGCTCCCAGGAATTGGTAATGGGATGACAGTTCCCTACCTTTCACAAAACACAGATCACTGATTTTATTAGGAAAAGACACATTTTTCCCAGATATACAACTGGTACATGGCTGGGGTGACCAGCAAACACCAACTTGACCAAACCCTGAAGCAACATGGCAGAAAATAAAACCCCTTTATGCCACCTAAACACATTTACAAGACTAATTAGAAAACAAACAGGGAGAACTCTAAGGAGAACAAATTACCAGAACAGAAAACTATGCATAAACAATTCAGGCCTTTATCTGCATGTATAATTTTAACACAATTACATTTACCACGAGCACATAGGACAAAAACAGTTGTGTGGCTGCAGCTTTAATGTGAACCATAAGCAGCTCAAAGCTGCCACAATTAAACAGAGCAGCCACAGAACTCTGACGGAAACCTGGCTGAACAGCAGATCCAAGTAGAGACACTGAACGGGGTGCAGGGAACACTTTATTCAGAATAAGGAGCAGATTTCCCATTTAGTTTTATGCGGATTAATCTTTTTGTCTCTCTCATTTTTGTCTCTTTAACACTCTTACAAATCAAGGCTACCTTGCCATATCTACAGTCCATTGCACATCTTAGGTGCCAGCTGTATGTTCCCAGCACTCAGCTGCTTGGTTGGCACAATGTTGACTTAGGAACTCAGCAAAATGGACAGATAAAACCTACTGAATTGGTTTAGAGCAGAATTAAATGTGGCAAAGAGTAAGTATGAATAAGACCAGTGTGCCTAAATCTGCACAGATCAAGGCAGAGCAACAGCTCTCCACAACATCTGAGCTCCACATCCTCTGCTTTTATGCTTGAAACAGCCACAACGTGCATCGACATTGGCAGAATTGGAATCCCAGGGTGGGTCAAGTGAAAAGGGACTACAGTGGCTCAGTCCCACCATCCCAGAGCACACAACACAAGATTTTGTCCAGCTGGTTCTGGAACATCTCCAGAGAGGGAAACTCCACAGCCTCTCTGGGCAAACTGTTTCAAGTTCTTCCTCCTGTCCAGGTGGAATCAGTTCCTGTCTGTTTGTCTTGTGCCATGCCTGGGCCCCCTGGAAAAGAGCCTGGTCCATGCACACAGGGACACCCAGGGCTGAGGGCCCCTCTCAGCTGGGCCCCCTCTGGAGGCTGAACAGACCCAGCTCCCTCAGCCTTTCCTGGGCAGGGAGACGCTCCAGGCCCTTCCTCATCTCCACAGCCATTGCCAGCCCCACCCTAGGTGCTTCCTGGGCCTCCAGTCCTGATGATCCCAGGGCTGGGCAGAGGGGCAGGACTCCCTCCCTGACCTTCTGGGAATGCTCTTCCAGGGCATCCCAGGTCCCATCAGCTTTCCCAGCCCCCACAGCACTGCTGATCAAGGATACCTTGGTGTCCACTAGAATCCCCAGGTCCTTCTCCACAGAGCTGATTTCCAGCAGGTTGGCAGGAAAAGTCTATGGAGAATGAGGGCACCACCCCACACCTCCTGAGGCGGTTCCTTGGCTGCTGAGGAGTCTGTAGGAGGCAGAGACAGAACAGCTCCAATATGTGAGGGGACACCAAGTGACAGGTGACAAGGACCAAGCTTTCCTTTTGATCCCCATCCTCACACATGGATGAGAATCAAAGAACTGGGTACACTTTCCACTCCTGTGCTTCTATAAAAATCATTTTGTAGGCTGCTCCAAAGCAACAGAGCTCAAAGCTGGGGAATTTTATGTAAAATGTGATAAAGAGGACCTAAATCTGTTCCATGATGTTACTATGCAACATTCAAACTGCACCCTTTCCTGATATATTTTTAAAATAAATTCATTTTCAAAGAAAACTCCAGGTCCCAAGCAATCACTTATTACTTACAGTTCTTCAGGGCACTTCAGTGAATCCTGGGAGAGATTGTGTTTGCTAAGGAATGCAAAACACTTCCCTTATGGCAAAATTCTTTCAGACAAAGAAACTATTGCTGGCTAGAGAATACAAATCATCCCAGCTCATCAAGGGGATTTTTTGTAAAGCAAATTATTCTTCATTAATTATGACTTTATATGCATTCACTTTTAGCAGCTGTTTCACACAAATTTATGTCCCTTGAACTGATATTCAGCCCTATGGAATAACACAAAATAAATGAGGCACAACTGTGAAGGTCACCTTCTCCCATACACCTTTCAGGAACCTCCAGTCAAAAGACCAGGACTTCAGTAAATCTTTAAAAAATCCCAAATTAGAAATTTTTCTTTTTCTGGAAGTTCAAAAGTATTTTGAGCTACCAAGTGGGATTGGGCACCAAAAAGCCTTTTAATATTTTAGAATCAACAAAACTCCCAATAATTAAAAAGTTAAAGTTGATTGAGGTAAAGAAATTCAGGTCTGTCTGACTCTCCATCAACAATCAACTTCATAATGAAGAAGCACAAACTCTTCAAGTCTGCATATTTAAAATTCTTATATAACTTTCTTTTAACAAGTCATGATGCTCTGTCTGGCTTCTTTGTTTTACTGTCACGTAGAATACATTCTTTCCCTTTTTAACTGATTTCTAAATAACATAGTTCTCCAAATGACTAGGAGTTCCAGCCAGTTTGGTTCTTCAATGATGTTTGGAATTTTTAATCTATTAAAGGAAATCCTGGAAAACTGTATTAATAAGGCACTCCAAAAAATAAAAAATTATTAAGTATAGGATTAGAGCATAACATAAGACATCATCTTGGTTCATCTTCCACAAAGACAAATTAAAACATGTTTAAAAAACACTGCTTGACTAGAAAAAAAAAAGGCTCTTATCCTCTGGGGCCTCTCAGAAGAGATCACAGAAATGGAGTTGTAACACAAAGGAAGAGGTTAATTTAATGAGGAGTTATATATTACAAAGCAGTTAATAATGATGATTAGTTGCTCTGTGACAAGAAACTTCCATGTAACTCACTGAATTCTGTATTCCTAGCAGAAATTAGTTCCATTTATTCCTAAACAATTCATTGGAGCACTGGTTCTCCAACGGCAAGGTGGGAAACGCTTTTGTAAACTCAAAGATCTCATTTCAACCAAATCCTGCAAGAATGGTGTTTGAAAAGAGGGAAAGATTAAGAAATAAGCAGTGGAACAAGTTTTTCTACATTGGCTGAATTTCATTTTCCATTAAAGCTGTCAACCAGCTTTACTAAGTTATTTTAATTACACTTGAAAACCCCAAAACTGCTGTCTTATTTGCAAAAAGTCCTGTTCAACATCAGCCACCAAAAGAAAATCAATATTTCAACTCATCCATTTTCTCCTGGCATTGATTCCCCTGCAAAGCAGATGGAAAGCAGCACTTTAGTAGGGGAGTTGCTGAGAGAAATATCTAGAAGGCACAAAATAGTAACTTCCACATATGCAAGTAGATTGACATCTAGCGTAAAAACACTGAACTGCAAAGCCACATCAACAACGAATAATTTAATTTTTTTTTTTAAATGACAAGAGAATCAAATCCTCCACATACAAGCACCTTAATTTTTTTTTTTTTTTTATTGCTACACAGAGCCAAAAACATTGTACCAGTGACAGGAAATGCAGCTTCCAGCACAGGAGAAACGAGATGTCAGCAGTGAATCACAACAGCAAATGTGAAAAATCAGAAACAAGGTGTGTCAGGGAGAACAAGGAAGAGGAACACAGGGCAGTTGGTCAAGGAGATTTTCCATCTCTAGATAAGGTGAAGTGAAGAGCTAGAGACAAAGGCAAAATGCTTGCATGACTTAATTTTAGAATTTATGACTGAAAGAGATCTAGGATACTCCCATTTCTGTGTTGCAGGCCCAGAGACTGATGAGGAGAGGTGTAATTAGTCTCTAATCAACCGTTCTTTAACACAATAAATAGGGAAATAAAGTTTATATGTTGTAGAAAAGATAAATAAAATGCATTTCAAAGTCATTCCACTGAAGATTGACCCCTTGCATCAGCATCATGATCCTAGAATTTAGCCTATAAAATATCCTTGGACAAAGATGTTTTCATTCCTTTCAAAGGAATATATTTCAAAGAAATCTCAAGAATTTGTCACCTTTTTAGTCTGTCCAGTATTGGTAGCATTGGCAGAGATTTTGGACCTCACCACATTTTCCTGGCTGTTTCAGCCCTATTTTCAGGTTCCTGCCTGTAATAATTTCACAAAAGCAATGTCTAAAAAATAGTATCTTAAAAGCTGAGAGAAGATCATCCAAACAATTCCCAACTCATTCACAACTCATTTTCCATAACAAAATTAGGACATCTCTGTTTTAAACCCAATGATTCATTGTGTCCTGTTACTCTGACCTGAGTGATGGTGAAGGCCAAATTTTTTTTGTTGTTTTCTAAAGTAAATACAATTCTTCAGCTTGCCATTGACCCAATGTGTTAATCATTACACAACTGACAGTTTGTGCTGTTGCAGATATGACCCAAGGATTGTTTTGACTCAAGAAAACTCAGGACTCCAAGGAACCTCTGCATGGTGAGTCTGAGGTGAGCCATGACTTCAGGATAAGCTCTGGAAATGGCAAATACAGCTGGAAAAATGAAACAAGGGCTGCTCCCAGGGCCATTTTTGCAAGGGCACAGGAGAGAGCTCCACTCTGAACCAAACTTTCCTGACAGTAACAACACTGTACAGGCCAAGTCAGCTGGAAAATGGTTCCTTGGCACCACTTAAACCCTACAGAGTTCTGAAGGGAAAGCTAAGGAGAATTTGCTCCATCTCCAAGACCCTGACAATCTCAAATGCATCCAGCTTTGCTCCTCAAGCTAAGGATTTTCAGAAACTGCAAACAGGCAGAACCCAAGGGAAAAAAATCCAAATGTTGTCCAGTTTTTGTTTTGGGCTTGAAACCAAACAACACAAAATTAACTGGAGAAATGTCCAATACAGCTCTGTGACTACCCCCAAGTACCTACTGCAGAAGTACACTGAAAACAAGGGTAAGTTACATGGTTTTGGAACAAAATGCTCTTCTGCTTTCCTTGAGCATCTGAATTACATTTTACATCCCTACCTGCTAAGATACAAAACCTCCACAGCCCAAAGACAGACTGGAAAAAATGATCCATCACTGATTTAGGATCAGGATTTTTTTCATTTGTCATCAGTATCACACTGGGTCTGATTAAAAAAAGGTAAAACTTAAATATATCATGGCCTTACTTACTAACATGAATTATTCCATAATTAATATGAACTATGAATTACATAATTCTTTTATTTTTACCTTTTTTGGTTAAATTAGGAGAGTTAGATGCCAGAGCAGCAAAGCGTGCAATGAACCTGAACAGAGTAATAAATGCCTGAAAATTATTTATAATACTCTTACTATTTCCTTTTCACTAAGGATTAATAATAATCCCTCATGTTCAGATTTATTAATCAACTGTCAAAAATAATGAGATCAGCTGAAATCTGAAATCATTAAACCAAAATTCAGATGTTTGCCCACCTCTGGGTTTTGGCATTATCTTGACAATGCAATATGGAATGCTACAAATCTTTATTTACAACAGAATTTCAATTCCTATACAGTAGTTTCATACCAAGCATTGGGACCTCAAGCAAAAAACATCAAGTATTGTCACAAATGTTTAATCAGCAATGCAGTCAATCAAGATGCTATCACTGAGTCATTAGTGAATTAAATATTATCAGTGAGCCCAAAAAACGGGTTTAAAACCCACGCTCCCTATAATTAGCTAAAACTAACCTCCCTTTCTAGAGTTTTCTTTATTCAGCAACTAAAACACACCAGGAGTTATTTGCTAGAACAACAGCCCTCTTGACATAATTTCTTAAGTTATGAACCTTTCTCCCAGAGGTATTTAATTTTTAACTTTTCTTAAAAAAAAAAAAAATCTTTTCATCAAGACTCATAGGCTTTGCAAACCTCCTTCCTGAGGCTTGCTTTATTTTTTAATCATCACCTTAAATGTCATCAAGGCAGAATTTCTTTGTCATCCAGTCACTCTGCCACATTA
The DNA here is from genome assembly GCA_024734555.1 of Trochalopteron elliotii. Taxonomy (NCBI): domain Eukaryota; kingdom Metazoa; phylum Chordata; class Aves; order Passeriformes; family Leiothrichidae; genus Trochalopteron; species Trochalopteron elliotii. Next base: position 472,024 of record JANPWX010000192.1, read on the forward strand.
CAGTGGTATAAAATAACCAAAACTTCAACTTAAGTTGCCTCCAGAGGATCTTGCCGCCTGTCAAGGTGGAATGGAGCCAGGACACAAAAGTGCTCATCGATTTCAGTATCTGTTGGTGTCAAAACAGCTGCTTTTCCCTCTCTTGCAGAGGGACAGAATCACCAACAAAAATAGAAGTAACTAGTTGTCCTGCCCATCTTATTTTCTGCTTTTTTGAGCTGGTTACAGAGCCAGAACTAATATTTTCTTTTATCCAGCATTTTGAGTACTTCACCTTATTCATTCCTCTTCAGGAAATCCCAGGATCACTGTATAAAAGCTATACAGAGGACACTCTGCTCTTGCCTAGACTAGGGGAGAAATGTATCACAGTCCTTCCCTTTTGTTCTGTATTTAGATGTGACCTTGAGATGAATTCCAAAAACCACTGGCACGTTCCCCACTGATCCACTAAGAGCAGGGAGGCAGGCTGAGAACAGGGTTACCAACCCGAGAGCTCCAAACAAGTGGCATCAACACTCCCTGGAAATGGACTGTGTGTTCCAGCCCTGGGCAGCCCGTGGCACCCGTGTCCTTTTCTACACCAGCTTCCATTGAAGGATCTGCCCAATCTTGTGACCAGCACAACACGCCCATTCTGTATTTTGAGAGTGAGGATCACAGAACTTATTTCTACCTAAAGACACCTGTTCAAAATTAACACTCGCTACATACCAGGTATAACTTCACTGGCATCAACACATTATTGACAGGACTACACATTCTCTTGTCCTTTCCCACTTTGACCTCTGAGGTCCTCTCTAACAACACCCACAATAAGCAGCTGCCTGCCAGGAAAACCACCCTGCAAACAAACACTTGGCTGCCCTGGACACTGCCCCATATGACCCAACAGGCTGCACAGTCCTCGCCTTCAGTGCTCCGGCACATCCATTCCTGCTATTCACTGGAAACACTGGGATAGGCAGCACAGATCACCTGGCCCAGAACAAAGAGTATTCTATTTCTGTCCAGTCCCTCACATCTCAAAGGACACACTGTGATTTAAACAAGCCAGAGAAGTGAGGGAAATGTTTCCCATAACAAGTCAGGGAGATATGCACAAGCATAATCCCACTGAAGGCACCTGAGCTCTGCACTCAGCCATCCACCTCAAGGTGAAGGTCATCCTCCTGGGAAGCCACATCAGCTGGAAAAACACTTCGATAATTTCAGGAAGTTCTATTTTCAAACCCCATGGTAACACAGACATTTTAGGCCTTTCTATAGGAGTCACATTCCCAGTGACTTGATCCCCTAGGGAGAAGACAAATTTCCATGCAGGACTCCAGCTAAAGCCATTAAGTTCATTTTTTATCTCCACTTGGGAGGATAATTAGGAAAAGGAGAGCTAATAACACAGAGTGGTTTCCTCAGGGCAAAGCCATTGGGCAGGTCTCCAGCAGGAAGGATTTTTAGCACAGGTCCCAGCACCATCCCAGAGCTCCAGCATCCCCTCCCACAGCAATTCCACACAGCCAGGGGAGATTTTAAGTCCCAGGCACCTCTACCACCACCACACTGTTTCATGCCTGAGGTCCATGTGCTCCAGACTTGGCAATTCCCAGGTCTCCAGCAGTCATGGCTTGCATGTCTGACAACTACAAAACTCAAGATGATTTTTAGTTCTATAAACAACACCAAGAAAAATATTTAGGATTTTTCAGAACATGTGACTCAGTAAATACTGAGGTTAGCCTTCCACGTGCTCCTATTATTCCCAACCAGAAACATCCCATTTGATATTAGCTAAAATACTAAACCAGACACCAAGCTGAATAGGTTTTTGTTTGCCTGCGTAACTGTGACTCAACTCAGGCAAAACAGCAGCTTTCAAAGATGAGAATAATACACAGCTCTAATAAAGTACTGCAGGTCTGGAGTTTTTTTAATGTTCATCTCTGTGTCTACCAGCCCTCAAAGATTTGCTGTGTGTAGTCAGAGAGCATTGCAGAGAAATCCTGCTGCTGTTCTGGTCCTACACCAACACCCTCTAAAAGGATAATGAAGACAGCATCACATTTCAGAAGAGATTTCCTGGATACCTGCTGAGCTGACCTTGTTTACAAGTACTCACTGAAACGATTAATTGCTCATATGTTTCACTCCACACTGCATTTTCTGCCCCTACTATCCATATGGACATGAGCCAGAATGAAAATTTCTATGTAGTTATCCAATGAATTATTATTAATGCTAGCATTTAACAATAACAACAACAAAAAAAAAGCCAGCTGGTGTATAACAATTGCTTTATTTCTGGTATGTGAGAACTATAAAGGGCACGTTTGTATTTTACAGCTACTAACAAGGAAAGTTGAACAGTTTTGTTTTAAACTACAGGACTAGAAGAGCAAAGAGGAGAGTGGGTGAAGAGAACAGGGAACAACTTGAATCCAGAGTCAGCACCATAATTTCTGTGCAATTGAGCCAATCAGCTCCTCTCACTACTAATTTACAAATGGAAACCTATAGCATTTTCTCATTTTCTGGCTCTATTCCTTAATTTTACTATCTGTTTCTTGGTAGTAGGAATTTTATGTTGATATGGCAAAATGAGATCCTGACTGATTCCAGCTTATCAGGTTTTTTTCTTTGTAGTCTTCAACATTTTGAGATTAGAAAGATGGATTTCTTCTGGACCTGGCAGAAAGCAACAGCTCCATCTGGGCCAGAGGAATCAGCTGATACAATGATGTAGCTGTAGGGCTTGAAGCAGTCCAAAAGCAGTTACTGGAAACTAAATAAGCACATAATACACCCTGAAATTCTGGGCAGTACTTCACTGACATTAGTTAACCAATGCACAGAGCCCAACCAATTTAGAGGAAGAAACTCTGTTCCAAGGATTAGCATAGGACTGGATATCAACACTCCCACACTTCCCCTCAGCTCCATCACAAATTTGCCATAAGGGACTGTACTGATTCTGCTCTGTGCCCCAGTTCCTCCACATGCAGCATGGGAATAATTTATGTGTAACTACTCACCAAAATTATCTTCAATTTTAATTCACATTTGCACTAGGAATTTAAAAAACAAGTGACTACCAAATTTTGTCTAAGCCCTCATTCCAAATTTAGATAGTCCCTTTATGGCTCTCAATTTCAGCTCCACTACAATGCCAAAAATAAAACATGAACTCTGGTTTTTGAAGCTGCACTGCATTACTGCTGATTTGGGATTTAGGACATCACAGACTGCAGTAAGAGCATCAACACCCCCAGGCTGGGTAACAGCAGGTCCTGGCAGCTGAACTTGACACAAAAACCACTCATGTATTGTGTGAGCTGGATAAGACAGAAGTCTGGAAAACACAGAAATCCATTAGAACTTGATCACATCCCAGCCAAGGCTTTTTAAAGCACAGGTAGACACAAGGAGTGATATTGGTGATGAAGAGCAAAGGTGTTTTCCCATCCTTCCCTGGAGTGACACTACTCAAGCACTTTTCCAGCAAAGCAGGGAGCAGCACAGGCAACAGAAATCTGCAGCAGCAGCAAAATTCCATCTCTGCACGTACTCCCACCCAGAAACAGGTTACAGGCGTTATTCCCTGGAAAACTGAATTGCTGGAGGCTGAACAGATTCACCTCCAAAAGGAACTGAATTTGCAGTTTGCTGGGAGTCTTCACTCCAACAAAGGAGCCCTGCAGCCCTCTGACTGCCAAGGAAGACCTCAGTTTCCAGGCTCCAGCTCCTGGATTCACAGCCTGGAAAAGCAGGGCAGGGCAGAGAGATCTGAGACAGGTAACAGGCAGCTCCTTTTTCTCTGCCCCTCCTAGAACACCCAGCCAAACCTTTTCCTAAACTCTTGAAAATCTCCCCTGCAAACCACCAGCCATAAGAAATTAAAGATTATTTTAACCCTATCCAGACCAACAGGGGGTAGAATTGTGCTGCCTGAAAAGTTCCTAGCACTGACATTAAAATCTAATTTCAAGGAACAGTTTTTATCATACAGTAGATAGGGACAGAGGCTCAGGAACAGCATTTGTAGAGTGTGATGGTTTCAGGTGAGCTTCTCTATGATGCACCAAACCTGCTCAGATGAATGAAACACCAAACAATTGCTGGGAGATTTGCAAAATGGAATGGATTGGGATTTCGCTCCAAATGAGTTTATTCTCTAGCAGGTATTAAAATTCTACAGCTCTAGAGAGTCAAAGAGGGAAGGAAAACTCCTTGCCCAGGATCCTTTCCCACCAGAATGCCCATTGGGAGTTCAAGGAAACTGCCCAAACTGAGTATCAGCTGACCAGTTTTAAATTGGGCATTAATTAAATTTAATGACTAATTTTTTTTCCTAAGTTAAAAACTCTGCCTTTCCCCAGCCCATCTCTCCCCATGAAGTTTTGAACACTTTCCAGACTGATATCCTTTGTTCCTTTAGTAGCAGGAAGAGTCCAGAGCATCACAAGAGCAGAGCACAAATGTGAACACCAGTGGAAAGCACTGAAGGTACACAAGCAGAGCATTCATTACAGATGAGCCCAGACAGCTGTTTCACCCCAGCTACGGAAAAAGCATCTCCAAGAAAACCAGCTTTGAAAAGAAAGCCTCTAATCCAGTCACAGATTGACTACAGTAAATCAGCTGGAAAGCAAAAGGCTGGCAGGCCAAACCCAGGGACTTCTCCAAGTGATTCGCCCAAGAGAGACTTCAGGATCCCCCTTCAGAGGGGCCACATAAAGATAAAGACAACAAAAGTAATATTAACTTGGCAGGACAGCTGGTAACATCCAGCACAGTTCAAGGGAAACATCTCAGGGCACTATCTTAAACAAATAAACATTGCATTTCCATGGCAAGTCAGACCAGGGAATACAGGAAGAGAGGAGCTGGGGAAAAAGAACAAGGTAAAATTGAGTTATATAATGAAGTTACACAGAGGGACTTTTTTCTACTGCTGCAATGCTCCAACAACGGCTGAGGGAAAAGCAGGATCAGATGTAATTTTGATTTTTCTGCTGTTGGCAAATGGCGTATCTCAAGTACATGAGTGTGAAGCATACTCATTTTTGATAAAAACATGGTAAATAAACTGAACACAGCTTGCCAATGAACCAAAGCAGAACAACAGTAATTTAAGGAATAAAACAAAACAGTAACATCAACAGGCTCAGAGCTCTTTCCCCATAAAAGTTGGAAGTAGCTTCCTCTGCTTTTCTGGCTAACATGGCATAAGGAATAGAGATTCTTCTTCCAGTCCTAGATTCACCTGGCTAAGGAAGTGCTGAAATCCCAGAGAAGACGCTTTTCACTACCACAACGTTGATAAGATCAGTAGCAGCAAGACCCATGATTTGTGCTTAATTACACCAGCAAATTCAGAACTGAACCGACCTCCTCAGCCTAAGGCTCCTGGTTAAGTCTGCCAAACATTTTCCATTTGGGATACACCTTGGCATTCCTATGGGAGAGCTCCTGCTATACTACACATATGATTTAATACACCTGGAAAACACTCCTTCCTTGATTTCCCACCAGGAGCAGCTTCACCAGAATGTCTGCCCAGTTGCAACACCCCTTCTGGGGACAGTAGCAGCATCCCCAGAGAGGTCTTCTCATCCTCACATTATGCAACTCTAATATTAGTTTAATGTTGCTTTCTCCTGTGGATTACAAACACAAATCTCCAGACCCAGAATAATACCCTTCAGATAGAAAAATGGTTGTTAATAGGCTTGTTCCCTGCTCAGTAATTTTCAAATATCAGCACACCAAAAGGAAAGCAAAAAAATTGCAGTTCTGAAGTTGTTTTTTAAGAGTCACATGAGTTGGTCTGTATTTTCAGAACTTGTTTGAAACATCACATCCAGAATAGGTTTCCAGGAAACCTACACTAAGTACATGTTTTTATTGATAATTTCCAGTTTGTTGCCAAAGACCTATTTTTGTCTGTATGCACAGTTACCCACCCTGATAAATAACAAATGCCATTTTAGTTTAAGCTGAATTTTACTCATTAGTATCTCTAAGTGTTGTGGTGGAGCACTAAGGACACATTAAACATTTTATTCAGCATGAAAAGCCAAATCAATGGCACTGAACTGCACTACATCCTACTGCATCAGCAACAACAGAACACCTTCACTTTGGAAATAACCATTACATGTGGGTAATAATAAAGTATCAGCATTAAAGAATGCATAAATGCTCAGATGAAGAAAAAGCTCCCATTAGAAACCAGGCATTACATCAGAAATTTTATTTTGAAATCAGTCTCCCACAAAGCTCAGCCAATCTTTCATAGAACAGTTATTGTGGTTTAGTTAAGGTTAATTTTGAGCCAAAAGAAGCCTGACTTCCCAGTGTGGAAGAAAGGCACATGACTCCTAATTAGGCAATAAAATGTCTAAATTGATTGTTCAAACAACAGCTCAACTTGCCTGTGTTTACAATACAGTCCAATACAGCCTTGCAATTCTGCTTCTAACTGTGCAGCTGGGATGTTGGAATTAAGTGTTCCCACAGATACCCATCAGCGAAGCCAATAAAAGTCTGGAATCCCATAGGAAACTCAGCCTTGGTTCCTAGCACTGCTAAAGGACTTGGGAGCATTAATGCAGCATCCACCAGAGACAGGAGAAAAACGAATCTTGCCCAACATCACATTCTGAGCTTTCCAAGACAATGCAAACACTAACACTGCTTATTCCAGAGCCAAAATCCTATAAATTCAGACCTGTTTATATGCAGGAATATCTGGTAAATACTCTATGAACAAAAAATACTTCAGCGATAAGAAGAGATGGAACCAGATACTTGATAAAGAATTCCAATTCCACAGAGCTACTGTAAAAAAAAATCTACAAGGTCATGCAAGACAGCTATTTTTATACTCAAGCAGAAAAAACAGGGGTGTGGAAAACTTTTCTTGCACTATTCTATATCCAGAAAGACCCAAGAATGGGTAAAAGCTTTTGTGGTTTAAGGCATTGCAGGAACAGGCACATCCAGTGCAGTGGAAAGCAGAAGAGCTGTGCTAGGAGGCCACTGCTATTTCTGGCTGTCACTGGTGGGCTGGGTGACCTTCAGGGTATAGAGACACTGCTTCCTTCAGCCCCTGTGGGCACACTGGGAAAACAGCCTTTTCCTGGGCCCCAGAGGGACAGAGGAGTTCCCTTGAGACACTGCACAAGAAGAGCCACTGGGCCTCTGGCTTTGTACTGGAAGCACATGCAGCCCTCCTTCAGCTAAACAGCTCACTCACTTTATCCTCAGTAACCAAAAATTCCATGTTTTGACTTACCTGACCCATTCCTTGACTTTTAAACAGTACAGTTGCTACAACAAATTAATTAGTTCATTCATCCAAATTTATAAGGCTAAAACCCCCAAAGAACAAGGTTTACTCCTGTTTCTCCCAGGCCATCATCAGTAACAGTTCAGTAAATTTCATTTGTAAGACCAATAACTACAATAATTTACAATTTAGACTGTCACTTTAAAGCAATAAATAATTATAGAGAAGAAATTAATACCTCAAACATTTAATGTGAAGAGAATCACATTTACCATTTTATTACCCACAGAAGTTATAGGCTAATTTATTTTTCCAGTACACATTAGTCTTGCCTTTAAGCAAAAAATATAATCAAACATTAAAAACTTAATCTTACTATATTTGGAGCCACATTGAATTATGATATTCCCATCATATGTTCCTGTCATTTGCTATTGAAACACTGTAAATCACCTTCAGCAGTGATTAATGTAAAAACTGTTCTTCATTACCATCATAAATGAGAACAAATCTAACACCTTCCACTGGTTTGCATTTAAAAAAAGTTTAAAAAAGACCAAAGAATGTGATTTTCATTTCCCTCTGCCCTTTTCTCCAAAATCTGTCACTGTCAGCTTCCCCAGAACAGCACATCCCAGGAATATTTCAGCCATCCTACTGGGGCACATCTCTGCCTCAATGACAAGTTCACATGCAAATCAATGTTAAGGATGCTTCTCCTAAACAGCACTTCTAGCTTGAGCAAAATACTTTAAAAATATCATTTTAAAATGGAGAAAAATCTCAAAACACTGACTAAAATCTGTTTATTTTATAACTAGACTTTTTCTATGCATTTATACACTACAGTAATTTCAGTCTTGTGCCAGTTAAATAATATTAATTTTAACTGACATCGGTAATAAAAAATACAACATTCAAATGAAATTAGCATTAGTTTCCTAATTATAACCCATTTCCAAGACAAGCCATCTATATCTAGAGCTCTGCCTTTCTCTAGAGACAGTAAGAACACTCACTGTGCTGTTATATGCTTGTGCCTAAAAAATATCCTAAGATTTCACATTTTCAAGTGTCAGCCTGATTTGAAACCTTGGCTTTTTGGAGTAAATTCTGAATTTGGCACTTTACCAAGACTCTTATCTTCCCTTTTTAATAGGTAACTAAGCCATTTATCATCGAAGTTCAAAAATTTCTCCCAGGAAACCAACTTTCAGCCTGTCAATGCAGGTTGCTATGGCAACCACCACCATGACTACACAGGCTCCAACTTTATTTAATGGGTAAAGTGGAAGAAATAGCACATGGTACTATAATGAAAACCCCTGTGCTGTGAGTATTCCTGGAAAAAAAAATTAAATAAAACAAAGTACTACACTCCTCTACCCCATTTTTTTGTCAGAAACCACCTACACATTACCATAAAACCGTATCATGTTACGGTTGGTACAGCTCTGCTTCTCTTGGGATTTGATAGGTAAAACTCTGAAAATTAGCTTTTTTATCTAAGGATAAGGGGTGTGATCTGTGTGGTGCAGAAGCAGCAAAGGGAACAGGATTATAAAACAGAGTGAGGAAAAAGATGGATTCTACCATAACAGCCTAAAAATAGATTTCCTGCAAACAGAGCACATGGTCGAGGATCTTCAGAACTAACAGCTCCATCTAGAGTTAAAAACCAAGGGATACCAAAGCAAGCTGAATGGTAAAATGTTCTCAAGACTTCTTAAAAACACCCTCTAAAACATTCTCCAAGATCTCCCAACTTAAAAATTTGCTTTAAAATACTTTACATAAAAGTCACCTGATAACTGAGAACCTAAAAAGTTTTCATTAAAACCAAACAATGCAGAATTGAAAGGAAAATATCTTAAAGTGTTCATCTATCCCTTGGGCTTCCTGCAGCTCAGTGACATTCCTGCTGCAATCTGAGGCTTGGGGAAGTTGGTACATTTTGCCAGTTTTCAGTGGGACCAAGATTTTAGCACTACAGAATATCAAGGAATTAGCCTCCCAGCACTTCCAAAAAAATTCATACCCATGTTCAACACTAAAAGAATGGTCCAATCATGGATACAACTTCCTGCATATGGAGCACTTTCCAGACCCCAGTTGTTCACACTCATTTAAAATTTAGCACTGATTTCTGCAGAGCCAGGAGGCCCCTGCTCAGCTGTTTGCCCATTTTGCATGGCAACTCTCAAAGCAACTCAGCATGACTACATTTTATACCTGCTCATCCTCTTGTTCCTCCTAAGTTATATCCTACCTTGCAACCTGCACAAAAAAAAAACATATAAAGCCATTGTTCCTTGATGTTGAGCCTGTACTGGATACATTGTGGCTGTGCCTCCCACTATAATTACTGATACAAAAATAGAATAAAAAGGGGCAGACAATGGGGAGCTACTGGAAAAGCATTGGGTTAGAGGCCTCCTGCATTCCTGCTCCACAACAAGGCAGGCTATGTTAGTCACTCCATGCTTCTGGCAACACTGGGGAACCTCGGCCTTTTTCCCACATTTTTTACACCTTCCCTATCTTTATTGCCCTCCCAATCCCTTCTTGCTCTCTTCCTCCCTCTTATTTTGCTTTGGCTATTTACCTGTAGGACTCCTGTACTTTCCAATGGCATCCCTATACTTTTTAGTCCACGTTCTTGATTCTATTTAGCATCATAAAAAGATAAATATTGTTTAGGATAGGCCAAAACACCTTTACTACTTCCCCCTGTAGTGCATTAACATTAAAAACCCCAGAACCAGCAAAACAACTGACAAATTTTATTACCATCACCATGTGATTTTTAAGCTGTTCTGTGCTCCATGTTTAATTGAAAAGCTGGAGTAAGCGTGAAAATATTGATCTAAATGATTCCCACATGGTAACAAACACCACCAGGAAGCTTTCTAGAAATATCTGACTATTGGCTCATGCACTTCTTCCTCTGCAAAGTGTTCAGCTGCCTTGAACATGCAGGAGCTACAATTTTTTAAAAAGTGTCACAGTGTCTTAAAGTCCTGAAAAGCTAAAACACAAACCAAAATGTGCATAGGCAGTTGGTGATGAAATTTCTTCCTGGTGATTTATCACATCTGGAATACAAACACTGTTTAGGGTTACTGGTTTGTATCTGTTTCCCACAGCAGAAGCAAGCCTCATTTTTTTGTTTTGTTTTTCAAATGTAGCATCTTAAATAACATTTAAATCTGAGAACACAGTATTACGAATTCATAGCATTATTTAAAAATGCTGAAAAAAACCTTCCAGAACCTGAAAACCATCACTAGTACCAGAAGAGAGAAACAAGGGTCTTTCAAATGACCAGTTCACACACAAGAGTTCCCTTTTCCCATGCAACTTTACCAAGTTAATGACAAAAATAAACTCACTGCTTTTTCCATACATTGGAGAACACAGGGGGTGCAAGGAAAAATCTTCCTACTTCAGAATTTTACTCCAAGACCCCAAATTTAATAATCCATGCATCAAAAACCACACTTTGACTTCAGCATTGCCACATTACTCCCACATCAGATGAACACATTGCCAACATGAAATAGAGGAGCAGCAACTGGAAACGACTTTATTTCTTCTGGATTTATGTTTTTAAACGACAAAGTAGGACAATAAATAGAAAACAAACCCTGGTTTCTCACATGATCAGTTTCATGTTCTGAGTCAAATAAAAAGTGGCACCAACACAAATTTACAAAACATGAAGAGATCTGGACATCGACAAAATTCTTTCTGAAAGTAAGTGTAAGCTTGATATAAGAAAAAACCTGATATTACTCTAGCTTTGTAAATATTTTGCAGTCCAAGATAAGTAACCTCACATTAAGCCCAAAACCAAGGAAAGTTACTGGAAATCATTTAAATCTCCTGACTAGAATGTGCAACACTTTTCTATGCACAAAGCAAACTCCTCTTCATTCAAGTTCAGTTTTGAAGCAATTCCTGTATGGGAAAGCATTGGCAGAATACGCACTGTTAATTCCCCATCCAGAAAAGGAAAGTTCTGCTCTCACTCATTCTTTGTTGGAAACTTTAAAAGACCATTCAGCGGTTTGTTCTTTTAACAATCTCCCTGTATACACTTGCAAAAAAATGATAGTTGGAAGGAACTCAATTGGGCTTGTGTTTTTTCAGGCATCATTTCCTCAGTGATAGCTCTAAGCTCCTGGAAACTGGCAATTTCATAATGAAAATTATAACCCATTCTTTAAAAGACACCAAAATACTTCAAAACTGTTTTTCAAATGGCAGAGACTGCAGGCCTTGGCCAAAATGTGTATTTATGTATTAGCTTTTGGGGTTTTTTTACCAGAAAAAAACCCATATTTAAACTCAGTTCCTTTAAACTGCTTTTTGAGCAGAGACTGAGAAAGTACATCAAGAAGTTCTTCAATCTTTTCTTAACAAGAGAAGTTTTGATGAATTAAAAACCAGATCTTTAGTCACACGAATAAAGGTTTTCTTTTCATTTCACAAGAAATGAGGCTGTTAAGGAAATACATTAAACTGTGACACTAGAAATGAAAACACAGTATTTGTCAAGCTTAAAAACTTGTTCACAGCTTAAAGAATGCACCTTCTTACCACCAAAACTGAATGAAAACACTGTTACATTACTAACACATGGATCTACTTGTCACTTTGTATTAAAAGCACTCTTGTAAATTACTGTAATGAGAGTAAGAAAAAAAAAAACCAAAATGAACACAGAAATACTTACATTTCATTCACTTTCTCTTCTGGGCCCTGAACTTGGCCTGTCACGGTTCCTTGGCTGGTATTTTTAACCCAGCCAACCACTCCTAATTTCTTGGCTTCCTGTTCTGTGTACTGGTTTGGGAAATAAAGAGAGAGGACAATCAATGCCAGCACAGACACACAGACAGAACACTTCATCCCCCACTTGCATTTGCCCAGCTGTAATAGCCACACTTCAAAAATAAAAATCCTAAATCCAATCAGGCATTCAGATGTTCCTGGCATCTCTGGTCTTGCAGCAGGCACAGCTCATTTTTCAAAAAGAAAAAGATTTTGATTACAAAGGACTTCACTAATCCCACACCATTCCCTTGTACTTCTTTTATTCCTTTCTATAGCTCCTACCACTGCTCATTTTACCCTTCAATCAACACAGTTTTTAAACTCATTAAATCTGCCACATGTACAAATTTCTCAGTTCCCTCCCAAATCCTTTCCTCCTGACTTTCACCTTTTAAATCCTACCCCCAGCTGCTGCATCTCTACTGACAAACAACAGCAAAGGTCATAATCTAATTACTAGAAAAAACCAAGCATACTTCTGCAATACCGAAAAGTTATGACCAGTTGTGATGAAATTCACAAATAGCAAGAGCCAGACTTCAGGTCTCTAAGACCCATGCCAAAAGATAAAACATGCTTTTGGGTAATGTGGCCAATGAAAAAGTTGTGCTAACTATGAAGATTGTTTTCCAAGGTGATTGTGAGCAGCTTCTCCATACTAATTTGCCCAAAAGCATAGGGATGCAGCTGCAAACCCTTTCCTCAGTAGTGCAGAGCAGCTCAGGACTGGCGCCAAGCTGTGTGTTCACATGGCCCTGGGTCAGCTCAAAACAAGGCACAGCAAGCTTGGACTTCCCCTTTCTTCTTGACAGAATAACTAAATTCAAGGCAAACTCCACTGCAGTCCCCTGTTCATTTCTACTTGGCACTATTCCACAATACATGTAAACTATACATAAAATCTCTCAGGTTTAATATTAAGCATAGGGCGCTATTTTAAGACAAAAACATTATTCTTACTTTGATTGTGTCCTTGTGTTTCACAGGTTTCTGTGAAATGCAAAACCAGGGGCTGCACTTCAGAGCTGCTGGAGTCACTTTTTTAGGGTATGGGCCACAATGTAGTTATCTGTAGCACTTTTTTCCCCAGATTTTTCCACAGTAACCTTCCTTAAACACAGGTACTGAGTTGCCATTTGAAGAGTTAAACTGAAACACCTTGTTTCAGATTTAACCTTTCTAAAGATTAAGGTGCTACAACATTCTTGTGGCTGTTACATCACAAGTAACCCAAACCACAATCTACACAAGCAACATATTAGTAAGGTTCTAAAAATCAATTTTAATACAAAATCATTTTGAGTCTACTCACAGTACTTAATCATCCACCCAAAGTTCAGGCTGGATAAGTTTACAGTCCACAGACCTGCTGCCTTATTTTTAGCACTGGAAATATTATACCATAAAGTAGCTAGCAAATCCAGCATATCCTTACCATCCTGAAGCAAACACCTAAAAAGAAAAAAAAGAAAAAAAAAAAGAAAAAAAAGACATTAAAGTCCTGTGAAAGCATAACACCTGTAGGAATTTCAGTTAATATATAGGAGCAATGATGTGCATACAAGCTACCCGCAGTGTTTTACTATAGAAACTCCAGTGACGTTAATACTGGGGAAACTGAACAGAGCTTGTGTTTGAGCCTTCCCTTCGTCACACGACGATTATCATTCACGTATTTAAGTGGCAGTGAAAACGCTGCAGCGTGTGAATGGGAAGGGCGGGAGGGGCGTTTCCACATACCCGCGCTGACAGAAACCACGAGCTCTAGTGCGCGCAATGGGAGCTACTTTGGACAGAGCAGCCTGCGCTCCAGGAGGAGCCGAGCCTTAAGGTGGGAAAATATTCACAACTATTAAAAACAAAACAAAAAAACCCCAAACAATCCAAACACACAACTCTCCCGTCCAGCCCGGAACGCGGCGGCGCCTCCCGCCCCCCCTCGGGCCGCTCCCGCCCCGCGCACGCGCAGTGCCGCCGCCGCCTCAGCGCGGTGCCCCTCGCCCGCCCGCCCCCCTCAGCCCGCCATTACCTTGCACCCGCCCGAACACTTCGTAATCCACGGATTTGAGTGCGCCGGAGGCTTTGGCCAGGGCTGACATGGCAGCAGCGGAGGAAGAGCCGCAGTGGCGGCCGCCAGTGCTCCGCGGACCAGCGGTGCCCGGACGGGAACGCGAGAGGCTCAAGCTTACCGCGTAAGCGGCCGCCTCACGTGTGGATGGGGCGGGCCACGGCACCCCGAATAGAGCCCTGAGTGTGAGAGGAGAATACACGACAGCCGCGGGCGGAAACATCGCTCTTCCTGTGAGGGGAAACACACCTGACAGCGAGGGGTGACACAGCTCTTCCTGTGAGGGGAGAGCGCCCGACCCCGAGGGCGGGAAATGCCCCATGGACCCGAGGGCGAGAAAACGTTCCCGCCGTGAGGAACGCGGCCCCGCATCCCTGAGGGGTGGCCCTAGAGAGCCCTCACAAGATGTCATTCCCAGCTCTTAGATTAGACATTTGTTCAGAGAGCAGTCTCCGAACGGCACCATCTCCTCCTCCAGGACTGATACATACACACCTCGAGTCTCCAGCATCCACGGCACAGGTGAGCATTAGTATTTCCCAAGCATTCACAGGAATCATTGAAAATAAAGTGTGTTCCATACATTGCTGAACTGAGGTATTTTTGCCTCATAAGGTGGAAAATTAGGTAGCTGACAATAAAAGTATAAGGAAAAACCCTCAAATTTGTTTTGGGCATCCCTCCCTGAATGAAGCTGAGTGACCAACTTACATCTCCAATCGCCACACCATTTAAAAAACTTCACACAATTTTAACAGCCCATTTCTCCCCCCTGTGCTGAAGCAAGTGCCAGACTCAGCTGGAGCAGCAGACCCCAGAGAAAGCAAGGTCATTGCATGCAAACTATTCAGCCAGTTTTCAATGGTATCCAGAAGTGCTCATGTTCCCATTAGAAAACCTTTCCAAAACTGTCATCATGACATTTCTTTTCTCTATATGCTGCATATACAAAAACAACTCAACAATTGATTATTTAGTAGGTTGAGTCTCCAAGAACACACCACAAAGGTTTTTCTCTGTTGTGTTCTATGTCTGCTTGAAGTTTAGCTTTCTTCCCACCATATTTGCCTTTTTTTTTTTTTAAAGACAACTTTTCAGGCAAAATTCTACATTATAAACAGCCTTTATCCAGCCTTAGAAGATGAACTCTCACTGCTCTCACTCACCAACAGATAAAGGTAACTTAACAGCAACTTTACAATAAAAATCAAAATAATTTTATTTGCTCTCTTCATTAAGCAATTTCCATCCACATGCACCTTGTGTTCTACAGTAATGCAGCATAACTTAAGTTGTTCACAGGTTTGGAACCTCAAGGCTAGAGGAGGTTCAAAATAAAGTCCTATAAAAATAACAAAATTACTTTTCCCAGACACACGAGTCAACTAGAGAAACAACCACTCAATTCAGCACAGAACACAAATATTCACATAGAAACAAAAAGCTTCCAGTATGACAGGTAATAGGAACATAATGGACATATATAGCACATTAAATAAAATCTTTGCCTTTCATAGAGGTCATACATTTTTCTAATGTGGAATCAGCACCATTTTGTTTTGAAAGAGGAGGATTCCACAGAAAGAGGAGCAGAACACAAAATTTTTGGTAATTTGCTGCCATCTGGCAGCAGTGAAGAGCAAGACCAGTAAAAAAAAAAATGATTTAAAGTAGCAGTTTATTGCACTAGAAAGCCACACAAACCTTGAAAGCAGAGCTTATCCTGGTGCTGAGGACACTTTGCTCCCTACAGATTGCAGCACTGGCAACAACAATGTTTTTTTATCACTACAGTCTTTGACATTTCATTTATTTGTCATAACATCTTGCCCATCCTTCCTTAGACAGGTCCAACTTTCTCCTTATTTCGTGACAAGTAGCAGAAAACTACAGAAGATGATACTGCGAAACATTTAACATTTTCCTGCCTAAGTAATCAATATTAGAAACCAAAGGTAACTCTGACACACTAATTAGCATAAGAGCTTTAGCACACACTACCAAGAAATGCAGGCAGCCTGCATGGGGTTCTGAATTTCCCTGCCACTTCCAGCTGTTTATTCCAGGGTGGTGGCATTAGTCTAAGGGGAACCTGTTGGCTGCACTTCCCAAAGCTACAGCCAGTTATAAAAATAACAATAACACATTTCACCACCAGGCCCTCTGCCCTTGATCTGGGCAAAAAGCTTTTAAAAACTCCCAGTATTCACTCCAAGCACAGTAAAACTTTCCAACAACACTGGCTTTTGGCTGTGGCATGAAAAAGGGCATAGTAAAAATTATTATTACTGGCAAACAAAACCCAACAATAGTGCCTTTGCAGCCAAATGCCAAGGACCAGCACAAACATGGCTCTGCAAAGAGCAACCTTGGCACATTAGTGACAACAGTTCCACAGTATCTAGGCAGGTAGAGCCAGCAGAGTCCCTCCAGGAGCAGGAAGTTGGGCTGGAACCACAGCTACAACATAGAGATAAAACCAGGACTGAGCACACCCATGATTCAAAGACAAGAGCCCTGCCCAGCCCTCAGCTTAAGTAGAGATCCTGCACCAAAGAGCAGAGGGGGTGTGGGTGGGTCCCAGGTGAGGGTGGTTGAGAGGGTCAGACCTATTGGTGCCCTTGACTCTGCCACTACCAATAAAGAGCAATTTGATTAAAGCATCTCAATTAGTAAGCTTTTGGGTTGGTCATTTGAAAGTTGTAGGTTCCTAATTTAGGCTGGTTTTTTTATCTCTGGTACAGAATAGCTGGAAAACCAGCTTTCTGGTTCTTTCATTACTCACTACTCCTGCCATCTCTGTGTGGCTGTCACCTCACAGCACTGCGCACACTTGATGTTTCCCACTCCCAAAATGACTGCCTTTGGCATTCCCATGGATACTCACCAGGCACATAACCTCTCCCCTTGCTGTATTGATTCATCCTTCACCTTGTAACAACACTGCTATTTTTCTGCACCGTTTTTAGGTAACCTGGCTCTTCCTCAAACCTGCTGTGATTGCATTTCTCTCTCCTGCTACTTTTTTATCATAAAAGTTTCTTGATGTATCTTCAGCTGTGCAGCTCTGTTTATGTGAACCAAACTCTAGACCTGATTCACTTGCAAACTGTCCCCAGATGATTTTGAAGAGTGTTTCCCAAAGGACACTAAAGCCTCCAGATAATAATAAGGGTACTGCTTCTGTTGCCAGGTTATTGCTGTTACCTAGGGAGCATGGAATAGCAGGGAAGAAGACTGGAAGCCATGTAAGCTTAGTTTGACCTTTCCAGCATTTTTTCCCTTATTTTCTGTAAACAGTAATGCACATCAAATTTTTTTCTATCCTTTAAGATAATGCACTGCTATTCCTTTATGTTTTCTTCTTCAGGCAAAATTATAAATTTCTAGCCTTTTTCAATAGTCTTCCTCTTTTCCTCATTCCCATATAATGTTTTTTTTTTCCTAAATTGCATTTACTCCTCATTTCTAAATGAAAATTAATGTGATTGCTACTTCTACTTCAAAGCTGTACGAGGGTCTTTTTTGCAGTTCTTACTTACTTACATAATATCTAAATATACTGAAACCTTTTGCAGGGCTTAGTCTCCCAGTTTTTCGTCTTTACTAGCTATCAGGAACTTTCTTCTTTTTAGCACTACAGATTATATTTGGAAGTCTAAAGGGCAAGACAGGCAAAAAGGGGGATTCTTCAAGAGCTTTATTGTGGCAGTTGAGTGATCAATGACAATGATAGATGAATCCACAGTGCGCCCATAGCACAGGGAGGTGACCTGGTTACAACACTTGTCTCCTGATCCATTTATATTCCAGAATCCAAATCCAGGGACGTGATCTGTGTGGGAAGGACCCCCCACCTGTGCAGCAGCCCCTGAGCAAGGGGAGTGTTGTGCAGGGCATGAGTCACACCCACACAGATCAGATTTCAGGAGTGCAGCCAAACTTTGTGTGGATGGGGCCTAAATTTATCCCTCGTGCTCCAAAATCCCGGACTGCTTACATAAGGTAACACAAGTGATACATACAAAATTGTGAGCCTGTTATTTTCCTCTAGCTAGACTATATTGTTTATATTTTGTGTTATTTTTTATTTTTGTGTCATAGCCTGATTCTGCAGGGCATGAAGACCTATTGACTGTTTCTCTAAAAGGAGCTTTTATTTTTTAAGTTGGGCAATAAACCAATAAACCTCCACTAATTCAACCACATGAAAACAATGTTCCAAATTTTTCAGTCTAAATTAAGCTTTTAAAAGTATTTTCACTAAAAGATACTTTAAAAAAAGACATTTAAAAAATAAAGAATTTTCAGGTAAATCATTCCTGGTTGTAGTAGGTAGTAGTGGAGTTTTAATCTAAAATGATAATAAGGAACTAAACCACTGGGTAAATATAAATACTTGTTATGAGGAAATCAGCCTTGGAAACTTACATCATCACTGCAAAGTTCTTTTAAAGTACAAAATGTTGGGAATTAAAACACAAACATGTGAACTGATGTGTCCTATGGCAAAAAAAAAAAATCTCAAACAAAAATGTGATGGATAAACTATTCAGTACCGAAGCACAGGAATCAGGTGGAATTTGGGGTTAAGTCTGTCAGTCCTCTGCTGGCATGAAGGCTCAAGTCAGTCTTGACTTGATGACTAAATCCAAACACAAACCCACCTACTATAATGCCTACATTTAAAATTGTTTTGATAGGAAAGCAGATTGATCCAACATTTGATTTATGAAATATCCATTCACAGGAAACTCATTAACACTTGAGAGAAAACATTGAGATTCTACTGTTATGTTTTCTCCTATTGCACATTCTGAGGAGGAGGAGATGTGGTCATTTAAGGCCGTAAGTTTTTATTCCCATTGAAACACAGAAAAGTTTAAGCATCACCCTTCCCACGGCTGCCAGAACAATGCTGTCAAATTTAGGGAGGATTCAGGGCTCTACAAAAGATCTAAGAACACACAAAAGGGCGTGGGTTGCTAAAGGAATGGTTTCTTGGGGAGGTGGGTTGACAGCATTACATTTTGCAGCTCAGTGAAACTATTTAATTCATTCTCCTTAATTGTATTAGACCTTTATTTCTTATCAAAAGCAACAAAGAGAAAACAGTGAGTATTTCAGAATCTTGCCCTGTTATTAGTGCAGCCTGTGCCATCAGAGAAAGTCCCACCAAATTGATTACTGCTTCGCTACTTGGAATTGGATAACTTCTGGATTTCATTCTCCAAGTTTGAACATGTGGCCAGCTCTCATCAAAAGTATGATTCAAAGACATTTACTTGTGACAAATTTGGTGAAAGTCAGCATCTGGGTGAAGAAAGATGCTCTCTTGCCTTTGAAAGGAGGCATGCTGTCAGTCCCAAACTTTCATCCATCTTTATAACTTGATGGCACCTTCCCCATCCAAACTAGCAGAAACTTTAGTGGTTCTGATAAAACAAGAAAGAGTCAGCACGATTTCTGTAGACCACACAGGTCTGTATAACCACAGATGGCAGAGGCCTTGTTACTTCTCACATGGAAGAACTCGGCACTAAAAAAATTCCCAGATAAAAAGTTAACAACAATCAAAAGGGAACAACTTTTCATACTGTTCATGAATCAGAAATTACTGCTGCAGAACA
Source organism: Trochalopteron elliotii (assembly GCA_024734555.1). Classification (NCBI taxonomy): domain Eukaryota; kingdom Metazoa; phylum Chordata; class Aves; order Passeriformes; family Leiothrichidae; genus Trochalopteron; species Trochalopteron elliotii. The sequence continues at coordinate 491,849 of JANPWX010000192.1, forward strand.
TCATGCCAGAACATAATGAGCTTAAAAAGCAGAAGAATGAGGGGATGAAAAACCCATTTAGCACTATTAAACAGAACAAAATAGTCTGTGACTCAGGATGTCTGCCTGTGAACTAAGAAAATGGAGAGTATGCAGGGGGGAAGTAAGACTGCATGCATGCCCAGTTCTTAATCTTTAGTTCTGAGTTTTAGTCTTGTCACAGGAAAATGTTTTTGCACATTTCCACAGCAAAGACTTGAGGCCAGTCTGAAAGAAACTGAAGGCTTTCCTGGAAAAAATAAACATTTGCAGGGGCTACAGAGAGAAAAAGGCACGGAGTCTGGGAATGTAGTGAGAAAATAGACTACCTAAATGAATACCCAACTTCAAAAAAATCACAGTGAGGGCACCTGAAGGAGATACTCTACAAAGTAACTCTGATGGTTCCAGCTGCTCCCTGAAAAGCCCCTGGAGAGCTGGTGGATGCCATCCCTTGCTCTGTGCAGCACAGGATCAGGTCAGATGCCCTGGGCTGCTGGCCCTGGCTGGTAGGGCTGGCTGTGGCTGCACTCAGAGTTCTGCAGCTGCTGTGATGCAGAGATGCTGTGCACATCCAGCTCTTAGGTGCTCTGATCTTGGTAACACCTCTGGCACCCCTGACACCACCTCAAATTTGTTTTGCTCCCAACTTCCCACGTCAAAACTCCCTGCTTTTCAGAGGTGCTAATTTTCTGGGGATATTTAGGGGTAACCAGAGTGATTCTGGCACAGTTTCTTCTAATTTCAGAACCTGTCAAGCCTCCTGCTAATACCACTGCAGATGCTGATGGCTCTATCTTTCCCAGGCGAAGGAGGCTGGAATCTCCAAGGACAACCATTTTTCCAGGAACGCCTTTGGGTAAGCAGATTAATTCAGAGCATGGCTACAGGATTTGAGCAGGCATTTGGCAAAGCCAAGAAAGCATGAATCAGGTTCTGTATCCATCCATTGCATGCTACTGAAAAAGAAAACACACGGGGGTTGTAGATAGTGGCATCACAGCCACAGTGAACGCCCACCAGATTGTCCTGCAGAGCCCTCTCTGGAGATTACAAACTGTCTTTTTCCTGCTCTTTTTGTTCAAGATAGATTCTGTTTCTCTTTTGAATATTCTAAACCCTCTGAGCTATTTCACCCAGTTCTCAGTGCTTTGCCTAGCAGAAGAGCAGTTGCTGTCTTTGTACTAAGCAAGGCTCAGTTTTCCACTGGGCTTGGCCTTGAAGTAACAACACACAAATGTGGCAAAAGCAACTTTTCCTCTCCCTGGGATATCCCTGAATTTGCAGGCCTCCTGTGCTTTTTAATTGGAACATTCCTTCTATCCTAAACGGCCCTGCTGACAGTTATATTTCCAAGGTTGTAAGGAAGTGTTAATGTACAGTCATTGTTTCACCTTGAACTCTTATTAATGGGATACCTGGGACAATAATAAACCAATTTACAATTCCTTCAATCCTGGTGTTAGTCAGCAGGCCCAGCACTACTATAATCATGCCCCTGACACAATTACACTTATTATCCCCACGTTACCAGGGCATAGACATAAACAACATGCCAGGTCAGACCAAATGAACACCAGAGAGGACCGAGTTTGTTCCCTGTGATCCTCCCAAAGGTTTGTTAATCTTATGGGTGTCTCCCTAACACACCATGAGAGAAGCTGCTGCTTTGGAAACGTGCCAAAAAATTTCGCATGCAAATTCCATGCACAAAACCACTCAGCCAGAAGCAAAGGATAGATAATTCTTTAGCAGGAGAGAAAAGATTGGGTTGCTTAAGGGAATATTTAGGTGAGCCTGCTTCTCCTCCAGAATTCATAAATATTTAAATACTTCTGATCCACATGTCCAAACAGTGAACACACAATCCACCCACAGAATTAAAGCCTGAACAACTACTTGAGCTATGGCCATGATAAACACAATTATTTGTGCTGAATGCTGATTGAAACAAGACTGAAAACCTAAGAAAAGATTTTTGGTTGTTATTTGATTTATCCTGGGTTGGGAAAGCAGACCTTATTTTTTTAAATTTTATTTTTAAATAGACATTTTCAATTTTTCATCTTGACAAGGAATAGACAAACCAGAGAACTGCAGATGAAGCTGCAATAGATGCATTTGCCACTTAAAAACTACAAATATGATCAGCTACCCAGGCATTTGGGGTAAGGTGTGTCACAATCCTCTCTGGCAAACACAGGGCAGCTGCATGAGACACCCAAGTCTATAATCAGCAGTTTGTATGTGAGTGACTGCAGGCTGCCAAGAGACTCTGTTTCCTTGATTTCCTAGAACAGCAGAATTCCTAGGAATGATCTTTGCGAGTTCACTGTCATCACATGCTTCTCTGGGACTGGTTTCTCTTTGGCAAGAGGGTGAGACAGAAAAATCCATCTCAATGGCTCAAGTGGAACAAAAAATAACCCTGATGTCTCTTTCCCCAAAGTTGGCTACATTTCTGTCATGTCCAAGGAATTGTTATCTATTTCAAATAGCTATGAGTAATTTGGAAAGAACTTCTTACAAAGAGGCTCAAGTCTATTGCTTTTTCTCCCCACAGGCACAATAGTTTCCAGGGATATCTTTGGGAGTTTCAGACATGTAGACGAAAGAGCCTGTCACAGGCAGAATCTCTGCTGTAGATTTGGGACAATTATGCTTTCTAAATCTTAGGCAATAAGGCACTAAAAAAGAACAAATCCAGGGAGTGGAGAGGAAAAACCACTTTTGCTACAAATTAATTTATTTCACCAAGGAGAATTGAGGTCCTGTTCTTGTACAAACAAAGACTGTCCATTGTGAGCACAGTAACACACTAACTTCAGCTGGAAAAGAGCAGAGGCCAAACAATATCTTGTGAATGGATATAATTGAGGATGGATTCAACTCTCATAAAAAGAACCACTGGGATGTAAAGTGAAGGATAGCAATGCTGCACCTATTCGGTCAGCCTTGTCTATGTAAGAGAGTTTTAAATATTATACAGGTGCCCATAATAACACTTTAACTTCTTCCCAAGGGCCTCTTATTTCTGCTCAATAGAAATGTTCCACTCACTTTAGAACACACAGATCCAAACAGGCATTGCAGAAAAAGAACAATATTCAGCGTATGTGCTGTAGGTGACATTGAACCGCCTCCCCATCCAACTTGAAACATGTCATGGAGTATTTAGACAGACTTATTTTAGGGACCTAAAATTAGTTCATCTGAGTCACACTTTAGAAGAACCTATTTTTGTCCCATACTACACAGGAAACTTTAAGTTCCTCATTCAAATGCTGTAATTACTCTTGCCCTCATCCCCCAAATAGATAAATTCTCTGTAAAATAGAAGTTTATGTGACAGGGATGTTTCTGAGTTGCCTCTTTGGCACCTTTCGGCACCAGCTTCGGATGACTGACCAGTTTAGAAACATGGGGCTGAGGGAAAGTTTGAGGATCTTCATCAAAAACCAGCTATTCCTCTTTATTCCTGTAGTGAGGCTTTGTGAATATGGAGGGTCACAGAGTTGGACAGGTATGATACAGGTAATAGGAAGCTCCTGTTGGATTGGCTATTCTTTTCCAAACTGTAAAATCATAGAATGGTTTAGGTTGGAAAGGAGCATAAAGCCCATCCACTTCCACCGCCTGTCCATGCGTAGAGACATCCTCCACCATCCCAGGTTGCTCCAAGCCCTGTCCAGCCTGGCCTTGGACACTTCCAGGGATGGAGCAGCCATGGCTTCCCTATGCCAAGGCCTCCCCATCCTCACAGAGAAGAATTTCTTGAGTATATCTAATCTAAACCTATTCTCTTTCAGTTTGAAGCCATCCCCCTTTGTCCTGTCACTCCAGGTCCTTGTGAAATGCCCCTCTCCATTTGTGTTGTAGGCTCCCTTAAGGTACTGGAAGGGCCTCAGGTACTGAAAAATAGATAGAAATCTGTCACTCAAAAATTATCCAACTTTTAACTTGGGTGGAAAAGGACAGATGGGTCACTAAGGAAAAAAATCTGTGCTAAGTAATCACTGGAGAGCTGAGGCAGCAGGAAGCAAGGTTGAGTGACAAGATTCCCAAATCCCTGTGCTGGTGCTGGCTGCCCTCAGGCATCGCCCAACGAGGGAACATGCAACCAACCCCCAGCATGACCCACGCCACTGTCAGCACTCAAAAGTTTCTCATGAATGGGAAGATTGTGTTTTTCTCACAACTACACCACTCAGATTCATCAATTCTCAGGAGGCAATGCCAAAACCAACAGGTGGCTGCCACATTTGGGTTGCTGGCAATTCATATTCCTCCTACTTAATAAGAGAGGAAGAAGCTGTTGATGTGAAGTGGCACAGACGGGTCCCGTGTTATGAAAGCCCCGTCCTTCATCATCTGACTCAGGAACCAAATGTGCCCTCACACACTGCTGCAGCCAAAACATATTGCAAACTTGAACAACACATTTATTTTTGACTCACTTGGCAAAATGTATCCTTTTCCCCCTCTCTTTTTAAAGAGCAGAATGGTGGCATAGCAGGGAGGGGAAAGAATTAGGTTTTTTTAATGATTACTAAATGTAATTAGTAGATGAATCAACATGCAGAAAATACATTCAAAACTCAAGTACTACAGGTATGCTTACTACTGTAATTATGAATGGAGCAGGAATCTCCTCTCCCCTTGTTTCACTCTGAAAACAGGAATGGAAGACATCAGATGAGTTGGTAAGGATGGCTGTCAGAGGTGCTGATGGCATAACTTGGCATGTTTCTCCCCTAAGGGTGAGTGTTTAATCCTGGTGGAAGACATTCATGCATCTGAGGCCACAGCTGAGAAGGCAGCTTGTGACTTAGACAGAACAGGCTCCCTGAAGTCAGAGGTGTTCATTCACATGCCAAACACTCCAAAACGCTTGAAAAATCAAGGCTTAGTTTTAACTTGGGTTAGAAAGGACAGGAGTAATTTTTTATAACATGGCTACAAATCAACAGAACACAGCTGTGAAGCTCCTGATCTATCTGCCGACTTCAATTTCAGAAAATTGGGCTAGAACTTTGATTTTTTTTTTCCCCCTTCAAGTCCAAACAAACTCTGCATGCTTCAAATTGGACAGACACTTTCCCAGATTGGAAATGTCTGAACAAATCACCATTGTGATTATCAAGAATTGCCTCTGAGTGACAGAAAATACGTAATTTTAGACGTTTCAGTTTCAATGCACATATATTTTCACTTACCCTTTTCCCTAACCATAGGTATCGGTTTTTTATTACAGCTTTTGGGCCAATTTACCCTTGACTGAATTGGTGATAAAACTATTCATTTAATATCGTTTATTTCTGCTTTCACCAGAAAAATGCTAAACCAAGATGTACTTTATCCCCACAGAAAGCTGACCATGTTCAAGTTTCACTTTTAATTCAAGCCAGAAAGGGCAGAGATTCATCTATGAATTGTTTTGCCTCATGCAGATATGAGGCAACACAACTGTAAAATCCCTGTGAGAGAGAGCAACAATTTTAGTGAAGTCCAGCTATTTTGTAATCATGTAAAAATTGATAGGTGTGATCCATGAGATCATGGGATACAAAATCTTATAGGAATGGAACAATATTTCAGAAGGATGGGACACTAAACAAAATCCCGGTGCTTCCTTTATTAAGAATACAGGTCTAGGAGGATGAAGAAAGTAGATGATGTAAGTGCACTCCTCAGGAAGATGCCATGATGCCTTTGCCTGTCAGACGTAGGTTTTCTGTGGCATCTCTCCTCTCCCTGTCGTGTTCCAGAATTTAGTTAGCCGTCTTTTTGTTTTTTTTTTTTAATTTTAAGCAGAGCTAGTTTGAGCATAAAGATCAGAAAACAGGATTTGCCCTTGTCAGTAGCTCTAAATCTAATCAGTTTGCAGCTGTTGTATGGCCACGATGTATCTCTTGAGGGTAAATTCAATTATATTAGGACAGCTGGAGATAACAGCTATCAGTGCTGTTATCACATATCCCTCAGCAGTTTATCCCACACCCACGGCCCGCGGGCAAGCTCTGCGCTCCTGACTAGCGTTATTATTTCAAATAAGCTTCTTAGGCAGCCGCGCAATCTGCTATCAAACTCCGGGGCTAATTACAGAACCACCGAATCAATTAGGTGGGCAGAGACCTCGGAGATGATCGTCGAGTCCAGCCTATGGCCCGACACCTCCTTGTCAGCCAGACCACGGCACTGAGGGTCCGGTCTGTCCCTGCCCCTCTTCTCCAGGGACGGGGACTGCCCCGTTATCTCCAGCACCCGCCCAATCCCCACCTCACACCGAGTGTTTTTGAGCGAGAACCAATGCTTGATTCCCTCCCGATGACAGCAGCCGGCGGGTGAGTGTTTTCACTCCGAATTACGCGTCCAGGTGGCGGCAGCTTTCGGAGAAGGACCTTTTAAAAAACCGCAAAGCCTCAGTGGGCGAACCCTGAACTCGGGCGGGCACCGCGGCCTTTCCGCCCCCTCCCCGCGGCGGTGGCCAAGGGGACCCGCAGGAACAGCGCCGTGGCCAGCC